>LPNX010749344.1:2994-176751 GCA_001517045.1 Pseudotsuga menziesii | reverse complement strand
ACCGCCACCCCCTTCCACTCTATCTTTGTCTCTCTCTAAACCTTGGGGGGGCTGTTAAGGCACAAAGACTAAGGGAGTGCTTGTTAATTCCCCCTAAACCTTGAATGATCCCTTAGCCATGCAACTACCTTCTTAAATGCTCCTAAACACTATTAGAGTAAAACACACACTCCTTTTATGTGGTCAAGATGCACCCCCATTTTTGTTAACAATAACACATGCGTGTTTCGTCTCAGTATAAACAATAACAGTTCCTGTTTGAGAAACACTCTATCATATTTCACACAGGTTTGACAGTCCACAGGCAATTTCAGGTTGCAGACATTGCATGAACATTCTCTTCTTCACCATATTATAACACAAAATTGTTTTTGAGATCAAGCATCTCCACCACAAGTGCCTAAGTATTTCTTGGATCATGGTATATATTAGTGCTAGAAATTGTTCCTAGACTACCACAAGAACAAGCTAACACAATCTAAAAAAAAAATAGAATAAAATTGTTTTTTTAGGGTTTTGGTTTAAAACTTCATTAGCAAAGAGGTAATAAACATTTACAAGCTAATACAGAATGGAATCATGCACAAGTTAGATAAACTGGGGATCAAACACATCCCAATAAACCATAAACATTACACATGAAATACTAATTCCACCCACAAGCTACAATCATTTACATGAATAAAACCTTTAAACAAGAAATGAAATTGTAGACTCAGCAATCAACCAGATCAGAAATGAAACAACATGACAGGTAAAAAGGCTTATCAGTTTATATATAATCAATAACAGTCATGCACTTACATAAGAGTTATAAGTGCTAGCTTGAGATATCAAAGCTCCAAAAGCCTCTCCTTGAGTCAAAATTCGAAAAACCATTGTATTGTATGCCTCTCCTCCTTATATAATTAAAAATATATAATATAAATTAGTTCCATATTCACTTATTTAGGTCAAATTTGAAACTACTCAGCAGTTACATTAACCAACTTTCAAAGATTAAAAACGAATTGGATAAAAATAACAAAATCAGATTTCTCGGAAATCTGGTGAATTTATGAAAAATGGGTCTCAAAGACGCCTCCATATCTCTCGATCTAGGATACCTGTGAAAAAACGGAGAGAGGTTTTATTAAATGATTCTGTTATGAACAAAAACCTCTCTTGGGTATTAAAAATTCCCCTTCAATTGATCGGAATACATGCTGGAAATTTGTGACTAAAACAAGAAATTATTAAATAATTCAAACCCTGAAAATAGGACACAAAGATGAATTCGAATCTCTCAAACAATAATAGCTGTTGCAAAACTGAGAGAGGTTTTTGTGAATGAGTCTGTTGTAGAAAAAAATCTCTTTTTTTTTTCCATAATTTGTTTCCATCACTTCGTAATATGCTCCCAATGATAATGACAAAAACATGAAAAACATAGTTGCTATAGGAATCTCTTCATGAAAATATTTGACAAAGGACTCAAAAATCAGGGTTAGATTATAAAGAAAAACTTGGAATAAACTTATATCATAAGTTTTTGAAATCTTAAATATATACATATTAACTAATAAGCCCAAAATACAAACCTTAAAACTAAAATAATGAAATAATTCAACCATTAAAAGCATTAAATGCAACAAGTACTAATTGTCAAAAATTCTTCAACATAAAATGTAAAATCATTTTAAACCAACGGTTGAAAATTATGACAAAAAGAACAGATAAACTAAGAACAAGATCTAGTTATAACAGTATATATTTAGGATAAAGAAATTAAGAATTAATTGAGCAAGAAAGAAACCATTAACCATAAAGCATCTCCACCATTGTTTTTCTTGCAATTGAGGAGCTAGCAAATGCAACATTAACTTGGTCATTATGGTGGAGTATGTAGAAACAATTGAGCAAGAAACAAACCAAGCTTGGGGAATTTCCCATTGAGGAGCACGATAGAGCATCTCCACCATTGTTTTTCTTGCAATTGAGGAGCTAGCAAACAAAACATTAACTTGGTCATTGTGGTGGAGTATGTAGATACAATTGAGCAAGAAACAAACCAAGCTTGGGGAATTTCCCATTGAGGAGCACCATATAGCATCTCCACCATTTTTTTTATTGCAATTGAAGAGCTAGCAAAGGCAACATCAACTTGGTCATTGTGGTGGAGTATGTAGACACAATTGAGCAAGAAACAAACCAAGATTGGAGAAGTTCCCATTGAGGAGCACCATCGAGCATCTCCACCATTGTTTTTCTTGCAATTAAGGAGGTAGAAAAGGAAACATTAACTTGGTCATTAAGGTGGAGCATGTAGATACAATTGAGCAAGAAAAAAACCAAGCTTGGGGAATTTCCCATTGAGGAGCACCATAGAGCTTCTCCACCATTGTTTTTCTTGCAATTGAGGAGCTAGCAAAGGCAACTTAACTTGGTCATTATGGTGGAGTATGTAGACACAATTGAGCAAGAAAAAAACCAATATTGGGGAATTTCCCATTGCGGAGCAGCATAGAGCATCTCTACCATTGTTTTTCTTGCAATTGAGGAGCTAGCAAAGGCAACATTCTTCCCAATCTTCCCCCTAACTTCACTACAACAAATCCTGGAATTAGCGTCCCATTTAGCATCCTTTTTTAGTGTAATTTTTTTTACATTGAGTGGTAAAACTAGACACTAAATGGGATGTTTCATGGACATAACTTAAAGCGTCTCAAAAAATGTCTTTTTTTGCTTCCTAAATAGCATCCTTTATGGCGTCCAAAATAACGTCTCTTTTTTTGCTTCCAGAATAGCGTCCAACTTTGCTTCCGAAACAACATCGAGGTTTGCTTCTAGAATAGCATCCAAATTTTCTTCATAAACAACGTTGAGATTTGCTTCCAATTTAGTGTCCAACTTTGCTTCCTAAACAATGTCGAGTTTTGTTTCAATAATAGCGTCCAACTTTGCTTCCTAAACAACGTCGAGGTTTGCTTCCTAAATAACGTCCTATTTTGATTCCTAGCGAGTGTTTGCTTTTTCTTCTTAAATGACACCCCTATTAGCGCCATATTTGCATCCTTAATAGCACCATGTTAGTACCCAATATTGCATCCATTTTTGCTACCACTTTAGCATCCCATTTTGCACCATGTTTTACTTCCAAATATGTGCCAATTTTCACTTCCAAATATGTGCTGATTTTCGCTTCCAAATTTGCACCAGTTTTTTATTCCTTTTTTGCATCGTGTTTTGCTACCAAAATGACGCCAAATATTTCTTCTATTGTTGCACCATATTTTACTTCCTATGTAGCACCATGTTTTGCATCCAAAATAACGTCTTATTTTGCTACCATATCAACGTCATGTTTGGCTTCATCATTAGCGCCACGTGTTGCATCCTTTTTATTGCATAGTTTCGCATCTCTCATGTTTTGGTCACTAATTTAGTCATTTTTAGTAATTTTATATATGAGTTTTGGTCATTTTGTTTGGTCACCTATCTTTTATTTTTTGCTTACTAATTTAGTTGTTTTTAACTGATTTTATAATATCATTAGGGCATGGAGGAATTGAACCACCAACCTCCTGCTTGTAAGGCAGGCGCTCTTCCATTGAGCTAGAACCCTTTAAGAATTTGGGATCCTAACTTACAGAGTCCTCTACAATGGTAAAAATGATCAATACACAACTTTGAGTACAAAGGATGATAGATTGTATGATCTTCAACATGGGATTGATTACGTTCCTTGGTTCTTTGTATATCATTTTCCTATGATTGTAAAGTTTCTGTCATTACAGTACAAATATCTGCAGCTTGTGAGGCAGTAGCATCACCTTTTTTCTGTGATCTGGTGGTATCATGGGCCTAATCTGATTGAGCGTCATCAACTAGTTGAGCCCTCTATAACCAAGAAACAAAATTATCCTCAATTCCTAATTCTATTGTAGTGCCACTGATTCCTCTAAGTTGCTGACTATCATTAACCCAGCTATTCAAACAATTTATTGGTCGCCCACTTCGAATTGTTCAATAAATATAATCCAAATGGGACGGATCTCAAGTACTTTCAATATTACTCTATGCTACAACCCTATCATTCTCTACAATCATAGACACATTACATTATATATATCCTTAAACTATGAATTCTAAAATTTGAATCCAAGAAAAACAATTTATAATCTAGCAAATGTTCAACAACTAGAAATTTTAAAAATTACATATTGCCCTTGATGAAAAACTGATCTAAATGGGGTAGACGGTCTAATGAGAATTGGATGTTGAAATGTCGTTCCACAATCATCATACCTTCCTATAATATTATAGATAGAGGTAGTACTTCCCTATTGTCAATTCTCCCCAAAAACCTTTTCAATAGGCATCACATGAAATGGATTAAACAAAAAATCACCTTCAACTCAACCAAGCTAAGTTTGAGATAAAAAGAGCTAAGTTTGAGATAAAAGTATGATGACTCAACCTTCCACTTATATTTTGATTTAAAGCAGCTACAATATCTTGTCAAAATTTTGACTGCATAGCTTCCTAAAGCATATAAGGATCCTCAAGAATAAGACAAACAATAGTTGATGCAACACTGTTAAACCTTGAAAATAAGCAACTAGTAGGAAAGATGAGCAAAGAAACCAATACACCTCTTTCAAGGAAACACAATGCTATGGCATGCACCCTTTTTATCCTTGCACATAGTTGGAGAAGAGCTTGTACAACAGTTGAGGTAAGATTCATCTTAATGAAGTTGCAGACTATGTTAATAGTTTTTTTCTACTCTTCAGTAGTTATGTACCCTTCAGGAACAACCAACATGTGCTTTGTACGATTTTGATTATTAGATTCCAAATTCTCAGTATTCTCAACATCACCATCTTTTTTCTTGGACTGTTTAAATATCATAATATTAGAATCGAATTGTTGCTTCAACTATAGAAAATTATCAACAACTAGTAGCATGGGGATCACATACTTAAAATATGGAAGGTTGTCACTTTTTAATGGATCTAGGTAAAAACTAGACAAGATATCTAGCAAAACACTAACAAGACCATTGTCAGCAGCAATTTCACAAGTTGTATTGTATTCATGTAAAATTAGATCCAAAACATGAGATGGAAGGGAAATCATGCTATTATCCTTTCCAAGATCCCAATTACAATATTTCAGTTGTTCTACAAGAAATAATATAACTTTGGCTCTTGCTTGACCATCGTTTTGAGTACATGATATTAGCGGCAAGTCCTTCAAAGGAAAATCTAGAGATTCCTTAGTTCCTATATTTGTGGAGGTCACTGCTCCTTAAGTAAGATGACATGTGGCAAAAGGGCATAGTGGCATTTAGTGTCTTTTGATGGTTTAGTGGACTTCTCTTTGGTTCGGTGCAATTATGTTTGTTGGAGTGCTGAAAACTGTTATATTTGTTGAATTTAAATTTTTGGATGGGATGATATTTTCTTCAAATGAGGTATGATGAGGTTGGAACCCATCTCAAACATCCTGAAACAATTAATAATAATATAAAAAATTTAAGGATTTTCCCTTTCTACCCTTAAAAATTAAGAATGTTATGTTATCATTCAGGGAGCAACCTATAAGCACCTCAAATACTCTGAGAGCGTACTCCCAAGAACACTTCTTGAACACTCCCTATTGGAGCATGCTTTGAGAACAAAGTGTGAGAGGCCAAGGCTCCGTGTAATGTAGCTTCAAAGAGTCTAGACCAAAGTCATAGGAATCATGAGTAAAATTGTGATTTTCTGATTTAAATTGGACTCTGCAGTCAAAAGATTAAATTCAAAAATTTCTAAGTTTGACTTGGGTTGACCAAGCTGAATCAGTCATCACAAGTCAAACTCATGACTTAACCCTTGACTAGCAATTTACGGAAGTTTGCACCCAGGAAAAGGTTTTAAACCCAATTTTCATTGATTTTTCTCATTGTTTTTCTTGATGGAGGTGTTTTCTACTTGTTGGTGTGAAGGGACAATGACCAAATTATCCACAAAGAGTCTACCAGGGCAGGATTAACTCAGGCATATTTTTATTTGGATTCTGGACTCACCTTACGGATGAGAATCAAGATTATCATATTATAGATGATACCTATTCATTGTGAAATTTTGAAGATCTATTGAAATATTGTAATATATGGTCATGGCTATTTCAAATATCAATGAAAATTGCTTTTAATTCAAAATATCTTTATATAATTATTATATATTTGTTGACTTTTTCCTGATCCAATTCAAATGTTTGATTCTTTTGCCCTGTCAATTTATTGATGATTTTGATTCTAGTGACTATGGTCCAAACATAAGAAATTGAAAGAGAATAACATTCGGTTCTCTTCTTCTAGTGTCCAGATATAAAATATTGCTAACTAGTTTTACAGTGAAATCCAGCCTAGGGGACAAACATCTGTTATTTTTAGAATAACCCTAACCCACATGTTGAACATCTGATAGCACACTTAAATATCGCCATGAGATGGATCAAAATTTTACATTGGTATTCATGATAGATAAATCGTAGGCGCAACATAATTTCAAAGGTATTAAACCTTGAAAGTCAATTGATGATGACTAAAGAAATTATAAAAACGCATTATACAAGCAAAGTCATATTTGAAAGAACAAAATTTAAAAAAATAAAAAGATAATGCCTTTTCAGCAATAGAGAAAATGTAATGATATCATGCGGCGAACACCTTGAAGTAAGATTTAGAAATAAATAAGTAGAAAAATATAATATTCTAATGTTCCTGCCACTTTGTGCTTTTCTTTTTTGAATGCTATCATAAAACTTTAACAGAATATAAGCATTTGGGGCCGAACAACTTCGGAATTATTGTGACCTCATCCATTTTTAACTCCAAATAAAATTAAAAGCATTGATGACAAGGAAATAAAAATACTTACACACTTGTCGACTCTTAAAGTGGTGTAAGTTTGTGAATCCAATGTTTTAACCTTTATCTCAACTGTTGCATCTGAACATTCACCTTGATGTCTTTCAACAATTATGATTTCATTTATAGTCCTCTCTACCATCCTGTACCGCCACTTGATTCCTGAAAAAATGCATAAAATATCAAACAATAACTCCCAAAATAAGTGGACATCCCAATTTACATTGACACTCTATGAATACCGGATTTTATTATACACCTAGAAAACCACTATTACAAATTCAAACATTCCAAAGAGAGTGAAATAATGGTCGTAAGCTCAAACCATCTCAACCACCTATGAAAATTACAATTGTTGATAAAAAATACTTCCATGGTATGAAAATATCGACCGTTAATTAAATGTTTGCAAAGTGTACTGAATGCAAAGAGGTGATCTTAGCCTTGATCTCTTTGGATTATGTCCAGAGAAGTCTATCCAGGTGTGAAGCAACTCCAAAAGTGCAGGTTGTTCGACCTTAGTTTGTTTGTTTTGTGTGATTGTAGGTATCTCATAAACTTCTATTGCATTCGCTACAACTGGAAAATGGACCCTTCCTCTGGCAATCTTCTTACTCCTTTCAACCATCATTGGTGGAAAGAGGATATTGAGATATCATTGTGCTCCAAGGGAATCTACAGAGTCACCATGGGCACAGAGATAGAGCCAAATGCAGTAATAGAGAAGGCACGATATTGGAACAAACTAGATGAAGCGTATGGTTTCCTATGTCTCTCCATTTCCAAGGATCTTCTTTTCCATCTCTCTGGATTGAATACTCCCAAAGAAGCGTGGGAACAACTCGCTAAACTCTTTGGAAAGCAAGATGATATGAGAGCTTATCGGTTAGAGAATGAACTGATCTCTCTTAATCCAAGCAATTTTGAGACCATAAATGAATTCTTCACTAAGTTCAAGCACCTTGTGCTCTAATTGAAGCAATGTGAAGTTGAGAAGAAAGATGATTAGCTAATTCTTTCTATCCTTTCGAATCTATTACCAGACTACTCTGTCTTTGTCTCTACCTTCTATACCGGCAGGCTTACAATTCGAAATTAGAAGATGCCTATGTTGAATGCATTCATTGAGTCCCTAACCAATGAGCATGATAAACTTGTTCATATGGGATCCATGAGATCCTCCCAAGATCAAGCTTTGTTTGTTGGAGGAGCTAAGGCTTCGAATGTAAAGGGAAAGAAAAAGAAAGAGAAGACTAAATTTGATCCTCCTAGGAAGAAGGAGCAGTTAGATGAACCCTTAGGTTCGAGGAAAGACAAGTAAAAGAGAAAAGAGAAAACAAAATGCTCTTATTGTATGAAAGGCTTTCATTGAGAAAGCTCGTGTATGAAGAGAACAATTGATCAAATGGCCTTTCTCCTAGATAAAAACAACAATGGTATTCCAGCTAGTGCAAGGAAGTCTGACTATGGAGAAGAGATTGAAGATCATGATTAGAGATGTCATTCACTGAAGGCTCTTTGTTCAAAAACACATGCTTTCCTCATTGATTTAGGAGCTTCCAATCACATGGTTGCATCCAGAGAATCATTCTCTTCATTGCAAGCTACTGATGGTCCGAGCATTGACATGGGCGATGACACTCAAATTCGAGCTGAAGGAAAGGGTTCTTTCAAGTTAAAACATGGAAAGTTCAATGATGTACTCTATGTGCACTCCTTAGCTACAAATTTGTTATTTGTATATTAGATGACAAACACTGGCCCACCAAAGCGAGCGGTATTTGGTCTCGACTTAGTAGAGATCAGACATATCTATACTGGGAATATTATAGCAAAGGGTGTTGCAAACCATTCCTCCAAGGCATTTAAATTCTCACACTTTCTGCCATACTCAGATCCAGTACAATCTCAACTGCCATTTGAAAGGGGAGGTAAAAAAATTCTATCTACTTTTTTTGCATATGATAATGTTTCCATTATTGTTTCAGATTCTGAATTTGAAGCAGAGGACTTAGTTGAATCAGTTTGTGAAATTGAAGATGAAGTTCACAGTGACGTAGACCCAAATCCAATCCCTACTCCCAATCCTAGGCCCAAATGGGCACAAAAAGTTATTGGGGTAGCTGGGAAGATGACTGGAGATCCATTTGACATGAAGAGGACAAGAAATCAGTTTTGGAAAGAGAAGCTTGTTCTATGTTAAGCAAGTTCACTTCCTTCAAAGAGGTACAGCAAACTCCTAGTGAGATGCTTCATGATGGTAAGGACTAATCAACTACACTGCTCACAGAAAAACATAGTGGATCATGCCAGTCTTCTTCCAAGAAGAGACAAGGGCAAGATTCCTTCTTCTATCTATCATCAAATTGGAAGAAGATGGAAAAGTTCGTGCACAAAAGAACAAACATGCTGCCCCACTACAGAGATAAAGTTCAAAGTGATCCATAAGCTCCATCAAAATCATATAATATTTAGACAACTCTATCGAATACACTTCATTTTTTCTACATAAATGATGAATCGTATTTTATAGAAAAATCACAAAAATCATTGTATACTTTCAACAAAGAATAAGAAAACATCTTTCAACAAAGGAAAGGAAAGGTGGTACGTTGTATTACGTTTTCTGTATGGGCGGTGGGTCATATTCCTTTTCTTTTTTATGGGTTGTGGGTTGTATCATTGATGCCTTGATCTCTACTCAAACTATAAGTTTATCAACTCTGTACAACTTTCATTTAAGTTTATCAACTCTGTACAACTTTCTTTAAGGCTACCAGGCAGGGCAGGGCAGGGCAAGGCAGTTCAATGCCCTCTGTTGGAGTGTTGGAGTATCAGTACAACTCATGTATAACTGCAGCAGCTGCCACATTCGTGGGAATATAAAAAAATGTGGACTAACAGTCATTTTTGACAATAGGGCCTTGTGCTTGGTTTCATATGTTCATCGGCATCAACAAGTTTTGGTGTAACTACCAATCTTACACCCTCCAAAACACTATAATAACAAACAATCCCTTCTCATATTTATTTTTTGCCTGCTTTCCTTTCAAAGAAAATTCATGTTTTCATATTCTGTAGGTAGCTAGTCCGGTGCATGGCAGTGCAGTTCAGTGCCCTCGAATGCATCATAATAACAGACAATCCCTTCTGGTATTTCTTTTTTTCCTGGTTTCGTTTCAATGTAAATTAACGTTTCTATATTCTGATAGGTATATGTTAATGCTGAAGACAGCTATAACCTCCCTGTGTTTTGTTTGTGCAAGCTGCTCTCATTCACAGTTATAGGTTGAAAACTTTAATGCACGCTCCAATAAACTTCATATGAAGATGTCAGTTGAAAACCCCTTCTGGTTCAAGAGTCGAGGTGGGTAGCTCTACATTATTATTTTATTATTATTATAAAACCTTATTAGTTAGTAAAACGCAATTATTTTTTTGGTTGTTTACTATTTTTACTTTCATAAATGATTTCTTTCACCATTCAACTCCCACAGAATTCTTTTATGCCACCATTTTTCTCTGTCATTTAACTAACAATTCATTAGTGTAATTATTCTATCACAATGCATTAATGTCAGACTATATTAAAATAATTTAATAGATAATTCATGAATTAAAATCTATACTTGAGCTATATAAATGATCAGTGTAACTAATTCATATATATATATATGCTATGTAAGTGACCAGCGTAGCTATGTACATACATATTTAGTGTAGCTACCATTAGTATTCAATCTCACATACAATGATTTACACAAGTAGTAACATTGTTGTTACTATTGTTCTCATACTTTGTCATCAAATAACCAATTTAGAAAATTAAGTTTCCTGAAACATGAACCTGTCCACACATCTGGGTAAATTCTCCCACTTATAATTTTAAAAATGATCCATCTGAAATTTCCTAATTATTGATGTTATATTGAAATTGTGATAACAGGGCAGTATTTTATCGAAATTCTTTGCACTTCTCTCAAATGATAAAAAAACTATGGAGTACGTTGTGCAACATCCAGCTATTAATAGATCCACGTTGGGACGTCCCTTTTTCGAAAGGAGTATCACGCACTACTCCAATTCCCATCAGATATTACTTGTTGGGGAAGGGGACTTTTCATTTTCTTTATCTTTGGCCATTGCATTTGGATATGCGGAAAATATGGTTTCTACTTCTCTTGACAGCAGAGGTCTCAAATCTTTAATCCAAGATTTGTGTGTTTTACTTTGTTTTCTTTGATCCTATACATCTGAGCTATTGTCATCTTTCTGATCTGATTCTCTATATTTATGCCCTTGATGCAGAGAAAAGTTGCTACGGTTGTATGGCGTGGAGTCAGCCCATAATACATTGTCAAATTTGGAGCGGCTTGGAGCAACGATATTACATGGTGTCGATGCGACAACAATGGAGAACCACCATCTCATAAGAAGGACGAAGTTCCACAGAATTGTCTACAACTTCCCTCATGCAGGTTTCTACGGAAAGGAAGAAAACGAAAATGTTATCGAGTTTGTTTCTTAAAACCTTCAATACTTCCTTTTCCCTACAAAGTTTATCCAAGTGATCTATTTTGGGTTGAGTTATGGGATTTGTTCTGTGGACTGGGACATGCAGCCACAATTGATTGAATGAAGAAATGTTATAATTGGTGCACTGTGTTTTTCGATGCTAAGCAGGAAGCACCGTTACCTCTTGAAGATGTTTTTCAAGAATGCGAGGACTATACTGAGAGAAAGTGGAGAAATTCATGTTACGCACAAAGCATATGGCCCATATAAAAGGTGGGAGTTGGTGAAATTGTGAAAGAATAGAATGAAGCCAGAGAAGCACAAGGCAGATTGATTGCCTTCTCATTATTCAGAGCTGTTTAAATAGGAAATACAAATGACAATAGTAGCTTGATCTAACTCATGACCTAACTCACTAACTAACTATGGGTGAGATTACACTCTTCAACACACCCCCTTAATCACACCTGGTAGTACATCATCAGCATTGTCTATGCCTAAGTGCTCTCTCTAATATACAAATGCAGATGTTCCCAATGGTTTGGTGAACATGTCAGAGAACTGCTCCTTAGAGCCACAAAACAGTAAAGAAATTTGTCCATCATTGACCAACTCACGAATGAAATGATAGCGAGTGTCAATGTGTTTGCTTTTTCTATGAATTACATTATGTTTAGACAATTGTATTGCAGAGTTATTATCACAGAAAATAGAAGTGGGATCTTTTGCACTTTGTCCCATATCCTTTAACAGTCTTCTTAGCCAAACTGTATGGCAAGCTGTTGTGGTGGCTGCTACATATTCTGCTTCTGCAGAAGACATGGTCACAATGGGCTGTTTCTGAGATGCCCAAGAGATCAGATTTGTACCTAAATGGAAAGCATAACCAGATGTGCTTTTCCTATCATCAAGACTACCTGCAAAATCACTGTCAGTGTACCCCGTAAGAGTACTGTATGGTGTATGTGTGTACCAGAGGCCATATCTAAGTGTGCCTGCAACATATCTCAGTATTCTTTTTCCAACGTTCCAGGGAGAGTCTTTGGGAGACTCCATAAATCTGGAAATAAGACTGATAGCATACATCAAATCAGGTCTAGTTGCAGTCAAATACATTAAACTGCCTACCATTTGTTTATAAAGTGTATTGTTTACTGTTGCTTCATCACCATTCTTGGTTAACTTGGTGCCAAGAGCTATAGGGGTTTCTGCAGGTTTACATTTATCCATTATGAATCTCTGCAAAATATCAGTAGCATACTTATGTTGGTAGATAAAAATACCTTTATAAGCTTGAGTAACTTCTAAGCTAAGGAAGTACTTCATCAGTCCTAGATCAGTCATTTCAAATTCTTTTTTCATGACTGTCTTGTAATCTTCAAGCATCAAATTACCAGTGTAAATCATGTCATCAACATAAAGACATACCATCAATATTTTACCTTGCTCTATTTTGACATACAGAGTGGGCTCATTGCTGCTTTTGTTGAAACCATTGTTGATGAGGTAGGAGTCAATCCTACTGTACCAAGCTTGTAAAGCTTGTTTTAGACCATACAGGGCCTTTTTCAACTTATACACTTTGTCTTCATGACCTTTGACAGTATAATCAGGTGGCTGGTCTACATAAACTTCTTCTTCAAGAATTCCATTAAGAAAGACAGATTTCACATCCATTTGATACACAAGCCATTGATTTTGTGCTGCAATGGCAAGTACAGCTCTGATGGTATCCATCCTTGCTACAGGAGCAAAGGTTTCATCATAATCTATACCATACTTCTGTGCATAACCTTTGGCAACCAACCTTTCCTTGTGCTTTTCAAGTTCTCATTTTTCATTCAATTTGGTCTTATAGACCCATTCGACTCCAATACTGGTTTTGTCTACAGGGATGTCAACAAGATCCCAAGTCTGATTTTTCTCTATTGCATCAATCTCTTCATTCATGGCTTTTACCCACTGTGCATCCTTCATTGCTTCATTAAAAGATGTGGGCTGACAGGAGAAGAGAGAAAACTGAAGTTGCTCGTCTAGAATTGGAGTTTGTTCATATAACTCTCTCAAGCTTTTGGTTTTCCGGTTCTGTGGTGGACCATCTGCTACATCGTCTTGCTGCTGTACTTCCAATCTTGGAATTCTGATAGGTAGATCTTGCTGATATGAGTGATCTTCATGTTGTATGTCTGAAGGATCACTCCAGCATTTGTCTTCAATGAACTTTACGTCTCTGCTCACCACAAGTTTTTTGGTGACAAGATTATATAGCTTGTATGCCTTGTGTTGTTCACTATAACTAGTGAAAATATAGCGCTCACTTTTCTTGTCTAACTTTCTTTTGAGTTCATCAGGTATATGCGCAAAGGCAACAGAACCAAAGATTCTGAGATGTGAGACACTTGTCTTAGTGCCACTCCATGCTTCTTCAGGAATCTTGTCTTGGAAAGTTACTGTGGGTGATCTATTGAGCAAGTAGACTGAGCATCCAACAGCTTCATCCCAATACTCATTTGACAGCTTCTTGTGTGACAGCATGCTACGGGCCATGTTCATGATGATCTGGTTCTTCCGTTCAGCAACTCAATTCTGTTGTGGACTGTATCTGGTGGTGAAATGTCTCTGGATGCCATGCTGCTTACAAAAATTTGAAAACTCATGTGAATCATATTCACCTCCACCATCTGACCTGAGCATTTTAATGGACTTTCCAGACTGCTTCTCAGTGAGAGCCTTGAACTCTTTAAACTTGGAGAAGGTCTCTGATTTGTGCTTGAGAAAATAAATCCATGTTTTTCTGCTAAAATCATCAATAAAGGTCAGAAAATAAAAACTACCTCCTATGGATTGTGTTTGCATGGGTCCACAGAGGTCTGTATGAACTAACTCAAGTTGCTCTTTGGCTCGAGATGTGGAAGTGGGAAAATTGTCCCTATGATGTTTACCAGTGATACAATCCTCATAGGTGCTGGATTGTTTATGAATAACCAGTAATCCTTTCACCATTGATTGTTTGTGCAGGAGATTGAGACTCTTGAAGGGAAGATGACCGAATCTACAGTGCCATAACCAGGATTCATCTTGACTAGAAACTGTATGAACTACAGGATGTGGAAGGTTAGCACTCCTAAGACTAAGAGGAAAGATTATATTCCTGGTCATTTCAACTTTGGCTATGAGTCTCTTATTGGGAGGTTTATCATAGATAGCACATTATGTATCATGAAACCTAACATCATACTTATTCTGAAGTAATTGACCTATACTGATCAAATTTACAGTCAAATGAGGTACATAAAATACCTCATGAATGGACATTTTTTCATTTTGATTACTAAGTACAGGAATAATACCTTTTCCTTTTGCTGGAACCATAGAGTCATCTCCTAGCTTGATATTCATGACAACAGAGGAATCCAGACTAGAGAATAATGACTTGTTACCTGTCATGTGATTGCTACAACCGCTATCTAATAGACATAGATTTGAGCTGTAGTGTTCTTCAGTTGCTTGAAAAGACAGAAACATCACCTTTGGCGAGCCTTCTTCTTCTTTGGAGACATTGGCTCTGCTATTGTTCTGGTTATTGTTCTGGTCTGATTGCTTCTTTCTGCATTCTTGTTCATAGTGCCCATACTTCTTGCAGTAGTTACACTGAACATTGGACTTATTGGTCTATCTCTTGCCTCTTCCCCTCTGACCTTGAGAGTTGTGAGAGTGTTCTGAATGCTCTGAGTGTTCATGATTGTGACTGGTTCTGTCTTATGTAGATCGAGACCATCGGCCTCTTCTTCCTCTACCTCGTCCTCCTCTTCCTTGACCTTTGTTAAGGGAAGCTTGGGCGCTAAATGCACTGGTCAATGATTCTTCTTCTTGAGTCAATCGTGCTTCATGAGATATAAGAGATCCAGTCAACTCTTCTAGGGTGAACTTAGACAGATCTTTTGCTTCTTCTATGGCAGTCACTACCATAACAAATTTCTTGGTGAGACACTGAAGAATCTTTTGAACAACGATTTTTTGTTCTGCGGTTCACTATAGGTTTGGAATTGGGTGACAATACCCGAAATCCTAGTCATGAACTGATCCATAGATTTTGACTCTTTCATCTTTAAACTTTCAAATTGAAGGCGTAGGGTTGCAATCTTACTGTTTTAACGCAATCGGTTCCCTTGTAAGCCAATGCAAGCAGATTCCAAGCCTAATGTGCACTGGTAGCACCTGAAATTCGTGGGAAAATGGACTCTTCAATGCAACTTTCGATCATCCATGTGGCTTTGAGATCTCGGTCTCGGCAAGCTTCGAGAGCATTCTTCTGGGCATTATTCATTGCGGCCAGAGCAATCGCTTCAGGTTCTTTGAACTCGGTTTCCACCATATCTCAACATTTGTTGAGTTGCAGAAATGTCTTCATTTTGATAGACCAAAATTCATAGTTAGATCCGGTTAGAACAGGTCCGAAGATCGACTTCAAAGAGCTTGTATTAGCCATCGGATCTGACTAAAAACAAATATTTTCCCTTGATTTTTTTTAAATAAAAAAAACTGTGCTTATCCTTGTGTGTTTTTTTTAATAAAAAATACCTTGCTTAGGTTTTTTTTTTGAATAAAAACCAGCACCGCTCTTGGCACAAAGGGAATAGGTGGTGGGGGGGTGCGGTTCCCGAAATTGGTATAAGTCCCCACAGTTCACTGTGCTCTTTAGATACAGGAAAATCGGTGGTAACGCTTATTGTCTGTTCAACATAAGCGGTGTCACCGCTCTCGTAATGTGGGAGAGAAGCGGTGCAAAAACAAATAATGATGTCGTGGGTGGGCTGGGTCCTTCAGAAATTAAAAAAAAACGAAGTTCGTATGTATTCTCCTTGGCGCTCTCCTTTTCAAGGTGGTGGATCTAGAAGAGATCGTTCACGCACACCTCCTTATGAGAGCCCAGTCCAAAAACCGTGGACCCTATCGCTCCTACTCTGACAGATCAAGATAAAGATCTTGCATCATATCTCTAGCAAAACATACCATTAATAGTGAAGTTGATTTCTGTTGAATGTTACCCAACGATCTCTTCAAGAAATTGCAAATAAAAAATATCCATTTTTTTGTTTTAGACCGGTAAATTGGAGCGGCAGATTTGGAGAAGAAACAAACCAACTATCTGAAATAAGCCAACGATCTGCTATTTTGAAATAAACTAGCGATCTAAATTAGAGATCTTATTGTGGGATCTGCGATCTGAATGCACGATTCAAATTTGAATACACGCCTAGGAGGAATCTTTTTTTTCTTTTTTTTGAGGGTTAGGGTAAAAATGAAACCTAATCTGAAGGATAAAAAAAAATAGTGTGCTTTCCAAAATAAAATTCTGACCTGAAAAAAAAAATAGAGTGCGGTAAGCAATAGCTCCGTGCTTTGTAAACAATAGCTTCCTAGAGTGCTTTCCACTCTGTGAAAAGGCTTACCCCAACAATGGAAGGATCAAGCCATAAGCTTTGATACCATGTGAAAGAATAGAATGAAGCAGGAGAAGAACAGTGGGAAGATTGATTGCCTTCTCATTATTCAGAGCTGTTTAAATAGGAAATACAAATGAAAATAGTAGCTTTACCTAACTCACTAACTAACTACGGGTGAGATTACACTCTTCAACAAAAACAAGCAAAAGAATGTGGATTGCTTTTGAAAGAATCAGTTCACTTTACAATCGTAGAGTACCCTGGCTACACGAATAGAAGAGGAGCTGAAAGCAAAGCTGGGAACACTTTCTCACTGGGAGAGTGTCAAACATATAATTTTGTCCTGGAGTAAGAATATCGCTGCAACTATATTTCTATGTTTGATATTTTCCATTGAAGGGTTGTATTGCTCTATAGTTTGCTTATACTTTGTAGCTATCATGCTACAGCCCAGGCCTCCTTTACCAGCAGAGATTGATGTGTATGCCAGTTGCATTGTCAAAGGTTTATTTTGGAGCGTCTGTAGAAGGCTTTAATGTGGTTCTTAGGGAACCCGAACCTGGAAGGCAAATGGGGATGGGTTGGGAGCTTGAAAGGCCAACGAGGATAGATTTGAAATGTGAACCTGAAAGATAAACGAACATGGGTTGGGAAATTGAACAAATGAGGATGTGTTGGGAAACTATGAGGATGGGTTGGGAAACTGAAGTTGAAAGGAAAAGGATAATGGGCTGGGAACATAAACAAATGAGGATGAGTATGGGTTGTGAAACTACAGGGATGGGTTGGGACACTGAAGCTGAAAGGTAAAGGAGGATGTGTTGGGAGTGTGAACAAATGAGGATGGGTTGGGAATCTGAAGTTGAAAGGAAAAGGAAAAGGAAGATGAATGGGGAAACTGAACAAATGAGGATGGGTTTGGAAGCTAAAATTGAAAGGCAAAGGAGGATGAATTCGGAACCTATAAAGATGGGCTGGGAATCTGAACAAATGAGGATGGGTTGGGAAGCTGAAATTGAAAGGAAAAGGAGGATGAATTGGGAACCTATAAAGATGGGCTGGGAACCTGAACAAATGAGGATGGGTTGGGAAGCTAAAATTGAAACGAAAAGGAGGATGAATTGGGAACCTATAAAGATGGGTTGGGAACCTGAACAAATGAGGATGGGTTGGGAAGCAGAAGTTGAAAGGAAAAGTAGAATGGGTTGGGAACATATGAGAATGTTTTGGGAAACTGAAGTTGAAAGGCAAAGGAGGATGGGTTGGAAACCTATGAAGATGGGTTTGGAAACTGAAGTTGAAAGGAAAACGAGGATGGCTAGGGGCAAGAACAAATGAGGACGGGTTAGGCACCGGAACCTGAGAGAGAAATGAGGTGCGGTGAGAAATGATGGGAAATGATGGTGGGGCTCCAGAACTTGAACTTGAGAGGCAAATGATAGATGGCAGTTGAATGGCGATTCTTTAGGACCTGAAACTAGAAGGAAAGCAAATGCAAAACTATCATGATCCAAAATTCAAAAATATTCTTCGTGGATGCATTAAAATTCGAATCTTTATATAGTTATCAGTTACACCAAAACTTCATAATTCCAATGCTTATAATTTCTCATCGATTATTATCTATATAATTTGTGTCATCTACTACAAGAGTGGTATATTGAATAATCATATTTTAAGATGGAATGCTATGTAAGATGAGTGGATTGTGCCAGTGACTAGATTGTATTTGAACAAGTTAATGTATTTGTTTTCTATTCTATTTTAACTATGTGTGAATTTAATTAAAATTAAAAGTAATAATTAAAATTAACAGTAATAATTATTATAGTTAAAATTAACATTAATAAGTTAAGAGTGGATGGATCTGGTTTTGATTTTGATTTTGAATTTGTTTTTTTTATTAATTGAAATAAGATAATGTATTTGTTATTAGATTTTTATTTAAATTTTAATATATTTAAATATTTTTAAAATATGAAAAAATGCAATTTTAAAGACGTAACCATCTTATTGTAGGTATTAGTCATGAATTAATGAAAATTATATATCCAATTAGAATATAATAAAAAATTATAATGGTGATAAAGTTATGATGGTTAGTGTTTACTAAAATTAACAATATTAACATTTGTAAAAGAACATCCATAAATAAACTATACCCTTTTATCCAAGGATTTTTTCATAGCAAGGATCCTTGTTAGTGTTTAATTTTTGTGTTATAAAGCAACCACAAGAATTTTTTTCTTTGCAGGGCTTGAAACAAGCAGCTCATATGTGCTATGATAAGATTGATAACTTCTTTTTTCCACTTTATTTAAAGTGTGGTGGATAAAATTATAATATCTATGTACTAAATGTGAATGATGTACCTCTATTAATTGTGATTTATGTGGATTATTTGATCAATATAGGAAATAATCGTGAGTAAAGTAATCACATTTTCTTATTGTATTATTAACTTTTAATTATAACTTATTCTATGGTTAATTATTTTGCAATTTTAAGTATGGATAGTCAAATAACTAAAAATGACATTTACAACAACTTTTGAACAATTTCTGATTTCTCTCAATTAAAAAAACAATGTCTCAATATTATTTTATTCATATATAGTTAACATTTCAAACAAAAAAAACATAAATTCATCTTCAAAATTGAAAATAAACTTAAAATTAAAAAATTCTAAATATTAAATATACATATAACACTATAATTACCTCTCTAACACCATTACTTAGTGACATATTTTATTTTCTTTTCATTATACACAACCATCTACTAACATCTACGACATTCTAAATAATTTTTTAATAGTTCACTATCTCCCACTAATTTTAGTTATGGGTTTGCTTTATTATTGATTATTATAAATACAAATTAATGACGCCAAAATCTTATAGCAAAAAACATAATGTTCATGACTTTTTTTACACTATAATTACCTCTCTAACACCAATACTTAGTAACATATTTTACTTTCCTTCCATTATACACAACCATCTACTAACATCTACGACATTCTAAATAATCTTTTAATAGTTCACTATCTCCCACTAATTTTAGTTATGGGTTTGCTTTTTTTTGGTACGCTGCTTTAATCTATTATAATATAGAGGCAAAAACTATAGAGTTCATCAAGACCAGCGGAGGCCGAAGGTGGTGAAGCCACCACCTTGTCCTCTCAAAATATGGCTGTCTAAGAGAGCCAAAAGCGAAATTGTTCCACTTTGAAAGTAAAGGTCGATACCCATAGACTGACATAGTTACAAATTTTAACAGTAAAACGACATAAACAAAGACAAGAGCTTGGAAAAAGACACAGGCAATGACCCAAATAGACATAGACTTAATCCTGGAGGAAGACACAGGAATTGACCCTGCCATAAACATAAACAAAGGCCTAGAAATAGACACAGGCAAAGGAGATAGACACAATAAACAAAAAACCAAAAAAAACTGGATAGCTTGAGCATCAGACAGGTGCAATGTCTAGAATTTATTCAGTTATGGGGCAAGCCCATCATTCCTCCTGCAACTTACTGGGAGATTTAGTGGTGACTTCTAGAGGCATTTGAGGTTGTAGCTACTGCGGAGCAGGCTGTTGGGTGACCATCGCCTTCAAGCACTTGATAAACGGCTCAACCGTCGAGGGAATGGGAAACACTGGAGCAGGAGGGGGTGTCGTTGTGCACCTAGTTGCATTGCTACTGCCACCGCCAGAAGGCAAAACCATGCCACCTGTGGCGTTGCCGCTTCGACTTCCACCCCGTTCACGACTGTCGCCAAGCGACCCTCCCTGGCCTGAGATACCCGTACTACCTTTCCATGCGAAGGAGCTCTCCATTGCCGCGAGATGAGCATCTATCTCTGAAATTCTGGTCTTCACCATTTGAATTGTGTCTCTAGCGTCCCCCCAATTGGTAAGCAGGTCCTCCATTAAATTACAGAGCATGTTCTTCATGATCCAGTAGTGATTGATTTGGCTACCATCCTGTCCTGTTTCCAACTTCTGATTTAGAACTCAGTTCTCCCAAGATTCCACGAGAACATGAACCCTATTAGAGATGTGCAGTTCATAGTCCGTAGTTACCTGAAAGCTATAGCCTCTCTGATCTTTTCCCCTACCTGTGATGGCTCTACGCAGAGTGCCACGCTACTCCGACATGCTGATCCAGAAGTGCTTCTTTTTCCAGAAAGTGTCAATTTGTAGAATGCAGTTCGAGGAGGCAGACTCACTGTGAGTTTGCAAACGCTCAACAAGCCAAGGTGTGCGCTTATCCGAGCAGAGCCAAATTCTGATATCCAAATACCACACTGCCGCGCTCAATACCTTCTCCCTCCTTGCCATTGTACGCGCCATGAATGTTAGAGTAGAGCCTTGAAGGCTAGAAATGAAACTGATCTTCGCCACCCCACGTCGCAGATGCGGAGTTGACATCCCTCTGAGCTCCCACGGTCGGAGGACGATGAAGGTTCTCGTAGGTGTCATCGCTGCCGAGGTTAGCATGTTGATTGCCACGCGTCCTTCGCATAGATCGAGGAAAGGCCTGTCAATGAGCTATAGAGCACGCACCCGCATCCGGGGTTATGGGTTTGCTTTATTATTGATTATTACAAATACAAATTAATGACACCATCCATAACATTGTTCATACAAATTTATTTGTATGGAAAAATCTTATAGCAAAAAACATAATGTTCATAACTTTCATACAAATTTAGTAGAACTTTTATAAATCCTCTCTACAAACATAAAATTAGTTTTGTACATTCCTTAATTTCCCATTGCAAATCCTCTCTACACACATAAAATTAGGTATGTACATTCCTTAATTTCCTATTGTAAAAATTATTATGATGATAAATATCATTTATATAAAAATAAAGGTTATATCGACATAAAAATAAAACATTACTCATAGAAAAGACATCAACAAAATTTACATGGGAAAATTATTATGACGATAAGTATCATTTATATAAAAATAAAGGTTATATCGACATAAAGTGTAATACACTGAATAAATAAAAACTATTATTTTTTTAATATTTTATTATTTGTAATATTTAGACTAGAATGTCAAAATAGATGTAATGAATTATTTTTATTTAATAAATTAAAAATACTAAGAGCAATCATAACTGAAGCTATTGTTGAAAGAGTGTTTGCTGACCCATAAGGGGAAAAGACAAGTGGCAAAAGCTACTAAGTGAGAACTCAAGAGATGCAGGAGACATATTCCCTAAAATCAGGTCAAGACTCCTTGTGGAGTGCTAAAGAGCAGGAGGCTCATAAATGACCAAGTCCCAGGAAAAATACTATATAATAGTATGTCTATTAAGCAAGCAAGAGGCTAGCGATGGATGGAGAATTGATCTGTTAATGCAAGAGATGATGTAAGGAATGGATTTTGTCCTTGTGGTTCAACAAACAGGCTTGAGGGTTCTGGAGCAAGTGAGACTTGGCTGCTCTAGGAGGTTGGTTGGGAGGAACGGTTGTTTCGGTTATGTTTTCCCGACAGTGGTGTTAGGTTCCCTATTCTACTTCTTATCTGTTTTAGTCTTGTTAAAGTAAAATTCAAGTTTAGATATGAACAGTAATTACATTTTTATAGTAAATGGTACTATGAATCTGTTCTTTCTATATTCCCTATTTTATGTTATGATTTAATGTAAATTGATCTCAATTAGAATTCATAGACATATGGTCTTAATATATTATAATGAATCTCTGTTTGGGATTCCATACCCGAATCAGAGTTTTGTATAAGAATGGTTGTAATGTTTTTTTTTTTTACTAGGGGAATCGACAACTGGGGCCGGGATGGTACTTGCGTGGCACGGGGTCCAGAGATCGATTCTTTCCACCACTATAACCCTAGGTGCCCCACACCCACCGCAAAACATGGGACACAGGTAAACCTGGGTGGGATTGATCTCGTGACCTCCAATTTACAACAAGTGACTTCATAACAACGGAATCGCCAACGAGCCACACCCATGCGGGCTAAGAATGGTTGTAATGTTAGTGTAACTAGGAAATCTAAATGAAAAAATACCATAGATCTGGTTAAAAGTTTTAATTTATGCATGCATACGTTCTAGTAAAGTATTATAAATGTATTTGTTCAACTATCCATTTCCCCTAGAATTCGATGTCTTCCTACACAGAACTAACCTCTGTCCTTTAAACTGTTTTCGAATTAAAACCTTGCTATCAAATTTTCTATGGCTACAGCTAGTTCCTTAATTTATATGCTTAACAAATTCATTATAGAAAAAAAATTTCTAATATATAAACAATAAATAAAAAGAGTGTAGACTGTCATTTATAAATTTCTAAAATAAACAGAGGAGAGTCGAGAGTCTTTGTCTTCCCAAAACCAAATCCATAAGTCACAAAAATTACTATAAGTAATAGAGAGTAAAACCGAAATGTCATCTCATCTAAACAATTATCTAAATTTTAGATCGATATGGGAAACATTCACAACAACAAGTTCTATGCAATATTACAGTAATATCCAACACTAGTCAAATCGTATATGTTAAATAAACAGTTACAGGAAATGTTGGGTAACCATACCTGTTATAACCCAAATCGAGTTAGTCTCATTAATAAACATTCTATGCTCATAGACATATATAATAAATGCACAATCATATCTAGAAATAACACGGTCTTTGATTACAAGCACACAGTCTCAAATCGCGGATATCCCAAACCCCACACTACAACAAAAACTGGATTTAGCGTCGGATTTTAGTGGATTTTTTTTTCCAATTTTTGTGAACAATACGGTGCTAAACCTGGCGCTATTGTACAATTTCATAAAATGTCGTCTATTGCATCTTTTTTCCCGTCCTTTTTAACATCCATTTTTGCGCCCAATTTTTTGCATCTTTTGTTACGTCCTTATTTGCGCCCAATTTTGCATCTTTTTTTGCGTCCTTTGTTACATCCTTGTTTGCACCTAGTTTGACGCTTAGTTTTTCATCCAATGTTGCGTCTTATTTTGCTCCTAGTTTTTCATCAAGTCTTACACCATGTTTTGCATCAAATTATGTGTCCAATTTTGCATCTAGCGTTACATCTAGCTTTGCATCCAATTTTGGGACAAATATTGCGCCTTGTTTTGCATCTAGTTTTGCATCAAATTTTACTTATAATGTTGCATCTTGTTTTACATATTTTTTTGTATCCATGTTTGTTCCTGATGTTTCATCTCGTTTTACGTCGTATTTTGCATCTAGGTTTGCACCTAGTGTTGCATCCTGGTTGATGTCTTTTTTTGCATCTATGTTTGAGTCCAATGTTGCACCCAGTGTTGCACCTAGTGTTGTGATTGGTTTTGCAACCATGTTTGTATATAATATTGCATCTAGTTTTTGTGTCCAATGTTGCATCCCATCTTGCATTCAATATTATGTCTAGTTTTACATCCAATGTTTCATCCCATCTTGCATCCAATATTGTGTCTCGTTTTAAGTTTTTGTTTGTGCCAAGTGTTGCCTCCAGTTTTGCACTTGGTGTTACGCCTGGTTTTATGTCCATCGATACACCATATTTTGTGCCCAATTTAATGTCCAATTTTATGTCTATTTAGGAGTCCACTTCTGCATCTACTGATGCGTCTAGTTTTGGGCCTAGTATTGCATCTAGTTTTGAGTCATTAATTGTGTCTAGTGTTGAGTCTTTTTTTGCATCCAATTTTGCAATTAGTGTAACTTCCACATTTGCGTCTGACATAAGGTCCACTTTTGCATCTACTTTTGTGCTTTGTGTGACATCTACTTTTACATCCTCTTTTGCATTTAGTGTTGCGTCTAATATTGCATCAATCTTGTACTACTACATTTTTTACCTTTAGAAATACATTGCAATATCATTAGGGCATGGAGGAATCGAACCACCGAACTCTTGCTTATAAGGTAGGAGCTCTTCCATTGGGCTAGAACCCTTTAAGAATCGGGAAGATGAGAAATATTAACACATTCGATTTCATCATTGTTCATGAAATATTGTTTCACCTTTATTGTTTTATGTATAATTTGTCATGTGTTTTTCCTATCATGCCCATTGACATACATTTCAATATTATTATGTTTTCTCATCTAGAACCAACACACTGTTGAAATAGCAGGATTCTAAACACTTGCATATGGAAACTATTAGTTTCAATTTTGATAGATTGCACATCCACCTTGGTTTTCCTACAACAATGCCTATGTTACCAAAAATGAGAAATGAGAAATGAAAAAAAGAAAAGGGAATGGTACATGAAATGGGTTTTGGAGGTTTCACATAGAAGAAACAAGGAGAGAGAGAAAACAACACTAATGGTGAAGAAGAGCATGGAGATCACAGAGCCTAGATACAGTAAAAATGCAGTCTAGGTTGTCAATGGGTCTTGATTTGTGGGTCAAGTAGGTTTACTTACTTGGTAAAAATTGTTGTAAACACAAGCTTGATTAGTTTGTATGCCAGGTAAAACTTGTTGTAAACAGGAGCTTGGTTAGTTTGAACTTTGTATGCCAAGAGGTATTTAATACAACCAAAAAATCCTAGCAATTCCTCTTCAGTAAGGCCTAAATATTTGATAATTTGGGTTAGTCTTCCAACCAAAAAAAAAATATTATAGACTTCCCACTGCTTTACAAAAAGAAATCTGGAAACTGAGAACCACTTAAAAAACTACAATGGATGGTCAATGATAGACAAAGAAGGACTAAGACCTAAATCATGTATACAACAAATACAAATGAATTAAAATGGAACTGAGAAGAGGCTAATCAAATGTCAAGATGACATAGAAAAAAATGAAGATTTATCATGAAATTACACAAAAAAATATGGTCATTCGTACCTTCAAATGCAATTTGTGTTGTGGGTATGGAATAGAGCCAGGATTGAAGTGAAATTCAATTTCCTGAAGAATTGAATTTTTGGTGCTTGAAAGGGTGGAGAAGATGACAAACTGGTTAAAAGGGATTGAACCCCACACTTTTATAGCCACAACAAAAATATCCATCACTCTCAAGAAACTCTTTTATTCCAGGTTCTCATGGCCGATAGAGAGGGTTCCCTCAACTGTCCAGAGCTTGAAATGTGTTCAGGAACAGAATTCGAGACAAAAATCTCCATCCCCCAACAACCAACGTAAGAATATTGTTTCTTGACAGAAACCTACTACATCCATTGTCGGAGGAGGGTAATAGATATTTTATGTGTCGTTATTCCCCCGAGGCCAGGAACCAACACCCCAAGCTAGCCATATTCCCCCCTTATTTCTACATTTTGAAGGAATGAATGACTATTCCAATCTGAATTCAAACCATAAACCAACTTAAGAAATCAAAATCTAAAGGTTCTTTGACACATGATGACATAAATCCTTGGAAAATTAATTTTGGCACTTGAAACTTCAAAAACATCACTAAGAAACAACTGTCATTACATGAGAAATGGTTTCAGACCTTCAGAGTGGGAGGATATCATGAGAATAAAAATTACAAAACAAATGATACATGGAAACGTATTGAGTTGCAAAAATACAAGAAACAATTGGCTGTAAATGGGCTATAAATCTGATGGTAGTATATAAGTATAAAGGTAGGTAAAAGTTACAAAAACGATTTGAGAAAATAGAGGACATAGACTATGATGAGATATTTGCACCAATGGCCAACATGATCACCATGTTACTTGCACTTCCATTGGCAGCTCAATGTGCATGGCAAGTTTTCCATATTGGTGTAAACTAGCACAACCACATAACTTGTGGCTGGTGGACACTGATAGGTCCCATGCTAAGTGCCAGTAACGAGTTACTTTTTCTCCATGTGCATAAGCTATGAGTTATTCATGCATTAGTTCCCTGTTATCCATGCGTAGCTGTCAGTTATTTTTATTTTTTTTATAGTTGTTTATTTTGAATTGGAATGACTACCATAAAATCAATATGGAAAATACACTTGTCTCATCCTCATGCAATCTAAGAAAAGCATAGGCACTAGTCCACCCTAGATTCTAAGATATAAAGACCTATCGGTGTAAAAATACATTTCTAAATGGTAAAACATAGGGGAATTGTTCTTGGAATAGCCTGAACGTTTCACTGAACTGGTAAAAGAAAATTTGGTTTGTAAACCAAGACACTTTACACTCTTAAGAAGGATGGTATTCAAAAATACATGAGTACTTTAGGACAAGTAGATCCACAAGGAATGCTAGATACTAACATGTATGCGAAGATCTGAAATGATAGGATCATTATCATTGTATTGCATATTGATGATATAATTCTTACATTTAACAATACAAATTGAAATGAAGATATGAAAGTTAATCTTAAAAAGACTTTTGAAATGGTGGACTCGAGAGATATACAGTCTTTCCTATGTATGGATATATGCTAAGGAAGTGATTTCATTTCATGTCTCAGAATTATGCTTGTAAAATTCTCAAAAGTTTCAAGATGAATGATTGCAAACCATCAACTACACCAGTAGAAAAGGAATCACATTTTCATCTTTGAAAATAACTCAAGCCATTAGTGCAACTTTGTACAGACTGGTAGGAAGCTTGATATTTCTCACTGAAGCTAGATTAGATTTAAGTTTTTAAGTCAACATGCTTTATATATTTATGACTAGTCCCAGAATAATACATTAAAAAGCAACAAAGTGTTTTGAATTTCAATAGTCAAATTGGAGATTTCATGTTAGTTTGCTTCACTAACTCAAATAGGGTAGGTTTATTTCATCATAGCTTCATCTTCCATTTCATGGAGTACAACAAAGTCTATAGTTGCTCTATCATGTGCAGAGGCTTAATAGAAAGTAGTGATTGGAGAAACATGTGAAGCTATTTAGTTGAGGAGTTTTGCTGAATTGTATCTTCATTAGGAAAAAAGAACACCATTACTCTCTGACAATAAAAGTGTCATTAAGTTTATTAAAAGTCCAGTCTTCCATGCAAGGACAAAGCATATTGAATTCCATTATCATTTCATCCAAGAGAAAGTCCAAAAGAAAGAGATTGAACCCATATGTAACACTTAAGATCGAATAAATGAAGCCTTTAAGCAAAGAGAATTTTGTAGATAAGATAATTAATAATTATTGATGTCCAACAAATGTCTGCTAAATTAGGTCAATGGGATCAGCTTGGTGTAAATGCCAATAAAATAGCCAATATGGGGGGATCATAAAAAGAATGCCCATTTCCTAAATGATTTCACTGAGAAAAGAAAAGTGCATTCTATAGCCCAGTATGGATGAAATGTGTAACGCTTGTAATGTGCATAAAACTAAAATGGGAAAAAATTGACGTCCAATATCAAATCGAAAACAAAAAACAAGAAAAGCAAAGTCAAAAAATCTAAATTAAAATTAAAATAAACTAGCATAGATCCATCTTAGCCAAAAATTATTTAAGCATTGAGAGGTTTGGACATAGATTGTTATTTATCCCTTGGTGTTTAATAGATCCATGCTTCAAATGAATGTGTTGGTGAAAGGTTGTATTCGATGTAACCTTAGACTGACATGTAAACAACAACAAAAAACACAAGGGATGCCAATACTAAACAACCACCACCAAGACTAAACATTTTGTATTATCAATGAAAACTTTCTCCTTTGTAGACCAAAAGAAAATGCATCCTTAATTGGGATATTGAAGAGTTATCCCTTGATAAACATAGAATAATATGCCAGAGGTATATGTTTGCAATCCTTGGTTCCCTCAAAACATTCCACCACATAAGTTATAACCCTAATCTGTTAAACAACCAAATAAATCTATGTAGTAGGTGATGTAAGACACATACATTACAAAACAACAAAGCTCTATGACGATTACACAAGAACTCTACAAATATCATGATCGAACTATTATGCATAAGAAATTTACTTATACTAAGAAAGAGTTACCATGTTACTGGTGTTTATGATGACTATTCTGAATTTTGATATGAGGTGGTAAGCATATCTCAGTGCAACTTATTTTCAGCCACTGTTGGAGGAAAAAAAATTGCAAAGCTTGCTGCATACAAGAGTTTGGCTATGCAGATTTCCATAAAAATTGCATAGTAATTAGGCTCAACAACAACTTAATAAAAACAAGTGTTGAAACAGTGAAAACACTACCTTCACTACAATAATAGAGTGATCAAGAAGAGGAAGCAGATTGGGATAATTGAAAAGAGATGGGACATGTATCTCTTGTTTTATTGACTATAATTTCTCGTTAGTTTTGGTCAATACCTTCTTTAAAGCATAGATTTGATTCTCTGCAAAAAAAATAAAACTTACTCTAAAAACTATTCACATTCAAATGGTAGTACTGGAATATTATACATACTATAAGAAAAGAATTCATTTCAAGCCATGACCATGGTGTGTCAAGGAAAGGCTAAGATCTTTCATTTCTTATTCAATGACTCAAATCAAAAGGGGGCTTTATAGGAAGAAATGAGCTGAACTCTCTTCATTTTCTTTGCAAAGAAGACACCAAGACATACCTAAGATGCCTTTCTTTAGGAGATTTTATGCAATTAGAAGTTTTTAATGAGCCATTAACCAAAATAAAAAGTCAGTATTTGAATGTATACTAATGACCAAGTTTTGCTCCATTTGGGATCCGAGGCAATTTTTAGGGTCCTTTTATTGTCGAGAAGGGTATATCCTTCTTTAGCTATGTAATGGCCTGCATATTTCCCAGGTGGGGAAGTCCTCTGTCTCCAAATGTATTGGATCTGATCCTTTAAGTTTTAACACAACCACATTCTAATCTAGATGCTTGGGTAAAACATAGACCTTCTTCTACTCATACTTTATTTATTTCCTCTTGTTCCAAATCTCTAAAAGAGCAATGACCCATAGAAAAAAGTAGAGATTATGCACCATAGATGAATGGATGTAACAATGGATCATATGGCAACAATATAATTAAGGGGTTGGAATACATGATATATTGTTGTCATGATTAGAGTTATTATATCTTTCAGCCTCTTACCAAAGTGATTTTTTCTTTTTTTGTTGGCATCAAGTTATCCGAGCTTCTTCTACCTAGAGAGGTTTTTTTTTAGGCTACACAATGTTGTCCTAATTAGATTTATAGTGCTTTTTCTTTGACTGGTTTTTAAAATTTTTGTTCATTGGCATTATGTTAATTTTCACATTGGTAACCAAAAACGTTGACACACTTTTTAGCACATACTTCTACACATTATTCTACACAAACCTGCATATAGTCCTAAGTGTATCCAAAATAATGAATTCTAGTGTAGTTTTATTGGTACTACTTGAGAGCAATATTTGTTTCTATATCCCTAATGTCAAAATGAGCCATGAGTGTGAAAAACACGTTCAAGTAATCATCCATTGATTGATGGTGACCATCTCTAGTTAGGACTTACCATCATTTTTTTGTTCAAAGTAGTGTTAAACAATGATAACTTCAGGATTTTAATGTATTAGATCAATTATTACATTATCCCTAATATTCTACTCTCTATTTGCAATTACCTCAGATGAATGATGTATTGTTAATATCTATTTCTACTGCTTCCTTCGAACGAAGACACATCTGCCACCAACTACTATTTTCACTAACAACTGTGATACAAATTCCATAGTTAACTACAAAGAAGAATTCACAAGGTACTCCAAAAGGCTACAATGGAATTGTAATGTTTTAACAACCAAGGGGCGTGCTCTAGCTTGATATTTTCACTCTCTTTGTCATTTTCAGTTTTTGTTCCTCATTGTGACATAAACGGTGCTATCCACAAGTAATGGCACATTGCTTCAAAAGCAGTCAAAATACTTTTAAATGTACCATGAGCCTTAACTTCGGGTGCCAAAATTTCTCATTTCAGTTTTAGTATCCTAAAGAATATGTCATATAAAAGAAATTGCCACACTACAAAAAAAAAATTCTAGGAAGGCCTCAAAAGGGAAGACAATCCACCTCTCTAAAGAAACTGCATTGCCATGGAATGTGATTTTATTAGCCTAGCACACAAATAAAGAACCACATGTATTGTAACTACTAGAAGGTGTAGTTGAAAATATTTTCAAGAAATATTGCTGTTGTGTCTCAATAATGGTCAATAACTTGTTGATCATGGCTGCTAGGAGGCACATGAAATGAAATTATGCTTACTAGTGCTGTTTGGAGGTCTGATATCTACCTAGAATGTTGTTTCAACGTTGAAATGATGCCCATATTTGACCTTCTTATGCCTAGATTTCAAAGTGATGCCATTAAGGGGCTAAGACTAGCTCCAAAGCACTGAAACCCACATGAAGTATGACAAAGATAGGGCATAACCAGGTATGCTTAGGTTTGTTGTTCATGCCCATAATTGATTCTCCATGATACAATAAATTTTACATGTGCCCAGTATAAGTTTTTAGGGGGTTTCACGCCGTTATAATATCCAAAAACTGCCCAGACTTGATCTTATTGTTGTTTGATGTTGAACACATGCCCAATTTTATAACTTATTACTTCCAGATGGCTACAGGTGACTTTTATGTGGCCAGACTTGGAAATAGGACCATTATGCATTAGAATCCTCACTTTATGGATGACAATGACATTTCCATTGTATTGATTCTTGTTGCTATGGTCAGTTGTTTAGCTATTTTACTTTTCTTTTTTGTGTAGATTTGTGATACGAGTTATTTTTTCCCTCCTACTGTGTACTTGCATTGAGTTGTACTTCTGAGTCCTATTGACCACACTACTTTTGTGGTCATTCATTGGACATTAATAAAATGATCTTATCTTATCTACGTCCTAGGAATTTTTAAATTGTATATATTAGATCATTTTCCAATATTCTTTTATTCCCCATAACTAGTATACCTATTAATTTTCTTGTGAATAAAAATGATGCTCCATAACTACAAGTACCATATACTTGATATTGACATTTCCATTGCTACGAACATGGATTTAACAGGTGGCTTAGGGTTTACCCATCTTTGAATAGAGTCACAACATATTCTTGTTACTTTCAATAGAACATAGCTTCATGCTATCGATATATTAAAATACTTGTAGTTAACAATAAAGGAATAGTTTGTTTTCTATCAGAAATACAGATGACTGCAGATGAATAGATTTTGCCTCATTTTAATTTAGTTTTTAGGGATATCGATAAACTTTTCTTTCCCGAATATGCTTTTTTTGCATTGTTATGAATTTTGTGTATCCTCTGAACATTACAAAAAAAATTTGAAAAAATTGTATTCCCTAAACAGGCCACCACACTCACGGGAAGCTCCACAGTAGATCTAGGCAACCACAATAGATCCGAACAGCCCTAATTTAATCATGGGAAAACATAGGGACATCCGGGTAGCTCACAACAATTCTTAGGAAGCCCTAAATTATTTACGGGGAGCCACAGGAAGGTTTGGGCAGTCTACAAAAAGATCCAGTCATCCTATACTATTCACAGGCAGCGACAGGAAAGTTCGGGCGGCCCTCGAGAAGATTCAGGAAGCCCTATTTTGGTCCGGGCATCACATTGGAAAGTTCGGGAAGCCCTCTGGAAGATCCGGGAGCCCTAATTTGGTCCGGGCAGCAGCAAGCAGGTTTTGGGCAGCTCGGGCAGCAGGGAAGAAGTCTTAGGCAGCTGAAAGAAAATTCGGGTAGACCCTAGTCTACAAATTTTCAGGCAGCAGAAGAATTTTTTTGGGCAGCTTGTCGTCATCCTCCACATTGCAGGTTTAGGTCAAGTCTGCTAGGGTTTGAAATATTGTTCAAGCTTGCTAGGGTTTGAAAATTTTGTGTAAACATTCATCTCAAAATTCTGAGATATTTTTCTTACTACTGCTACAAACTTAGTCATCTCATTTAAGGGATGGATTACTAATGCTTTTGGGGATTTTGTCCTTTAAAGGTTTCCCCGTGAAAACATCTGGTGTTCATTTGTGTTGATGCTTGATTATCTACTGTAGTTGTCTTATTATTATCTATATTACAGTCTGCAAAATTTAAAGAATATATGCACATGCTAAAATTCAACACTCAGTTCCAAAACAAGCCATGTTTGCTAGTTTGAACCTCAAGCAAATAAAAATGGTTAACCTTTTTAAAAGTTAACAAGTTTGACAAGGACAAATTGGACTGTTGACAAGTTTGACAAACTATTCATAAGAGGTTTTGGATTGCATGGAAAACTATTTCGTAGGAGTTGAAGCACTAGGATCCAATAGGAGGAGGAAATTGCAACCTGTTCAATTTGGGCTCTCCTTTCATAAAGAGGACAGAAGGGCCTACTTTCAAGTGTGTAGGTTGTTACTCCTCAAAAGTGTAGTTGCATTTTTGATATTTTTTTCAGCAATATAGACATTTTTAAGAGTTATAATCAAAATTTCAAAGAAACTGAATTGGATGGAATGGTGGTTTTTCAAAGTCTGCTAATACCCTTCAGAATTGCTCTGCTTCTTACTTAGATTTTCCAGCAAGCACTTAAGTTGTCCATACTCCCAGTTGTTGGCAACTAAATGAATATATAATGGTTGAAAATGGGCTGGTAGACAGAAGAGAATGGGAATGATACCATCAACTGGCATATAAGAGTGAAGGATTCTAGAACTAGAAGTACCACCACTTGTAGCATCCTTCAACCTCCTACTTAGAAATTAAAATATGCATGAGTGGGTGGGAGCTCTAAAGTTTTAGTTCTATTGTATGAATGCTCTAGCATGGGTGGAGATAAGGAGCATAAAAGTTATGTTCGAGGAGTGTTTGAAGCATTATAGGTCGGTCATAATCAAAGCGGGGCACAACTAAATTACATAAAGGTTGTCCCTAATTGGACAAGTACCTCCATGAATGGAATATGCTACAGCCAATCCCTAGAGGAAACCTCAACCCATAACATTCCTAAATATGATTTGTGGCTCAATCTAATCAGTATGGGATAAGAATATACAAGTAGAAGAACAATTCTAAATGTTACAACTCTTGGTGTTGTACTAACAATCTACCACACTCTTGGTGTTGCATGTTTCAACTTCCAACTACCATTTCCAAAGTACCAAAGATCACATTGATGGAAAAATTTGGCATTCAATAATTGTAGATATGTAATTAATGGCATTATGGCTGTTGAAATAACCATATTTTCTTACAAATATGGACAATTACCTCTGGTCATATGTTGATTAAACCAAAAGGAATTGCAAACTTTTATCTATCAATATACATAGTAAAACATGTTATCTTCCTCATCGTACTCTACGTTGAGAAACTTACCATTTTGTCTAGTCCACACCATATCTCTTTGATCTATCCAACTAATATCTCCAACATTGCATAGATTTCCTATAATTGTCGATGTGATGTGTCACTTGAAAAGAATGTGTGCACCATGTTCTTTACCACAATCCAACTACATCCTTGATCCTTTATCAATCCCTTCTCTTTCATTTTTTTCCTCACCATATTTGGTCTCAACTTTAGTTAAGACATTATAGGTTGAAAATGCAAAGCTTAGCTAAGTATATTCAAATTATAGAGAGTAGAGAAACAAGTGATATAGAACAAAAGAGAAAGAAAATGGGATTCTATATTTTAACACTAATTATTTGTGTTAATCAATGAAAAAGAATTTTTATAGAATTTAAATTATTGCTCAAAATCAAACCATTTATAAAACTTTAGCTAATTAATAAAAAAAAAACTTTCAAAGGCTTGAATATTTACAATGACCAGTAACTTAATATGCTTAATAAAACAAGAAGTGTTTAACAAAAAACCCATTAATAGGTGACCCAAGACTGTCTCTTTGCAATTTATTAAGAGAGTAAGAGTTATGTCCTTCAACTAGTTCTACAACAAATGGTTGTAGCAAATGTTATCAAACTTACCATGTTTCCTTGGATTGCCCTTCCTCCTATATTATTTTAGGACAAATCTCCTAGGGAAAATGTCATGTATTTAGACTTTGTATCAAATAATACTTTCATTTCTCTTGGTATGCTTTTAATTTGTCATTGAATTGTTCTGGTGTCTATTGTACATGAATAACTTCATTAACTCTTCATTTCTTATCATTATGTTCTTCTTGTTTATCCTAGAGCATATTCATTACTAGGTTTCCAAGATGGATGGTAATAATGACATCGGCTCCATATAATAATCATAAAGGCAATGTTCCAGTAGATATTTTAGTGCTTACTATATCTACCCATAAAGCATATCTCAACTGTGAATCCCAAGACCTATTTTTCTCATATAGGATTTTCCTTATGATACTCATTAAATTATTCTTAACATAGTTGAGCCCAAATACTACCTCCCGTTTATGTTGCTTCTTTCTGGATCAATGTGTCTACTTTGACACACTCCTCATTTCCCTTAACTGACTTGTCATTATCAAATAATTTAGTATAATATTTTTCATTTGCAGAAATCTTGTATGCATCATTCTGTCCAGTCACACCAATTGCAACCTCTACAACAAATGCAGACTTAGCTTCATGAGCCCGGTGACATCGTTTAGAGGGAGGCGGGGCAGCTTCATCACTTGATAGGCTACTTCTCAAACGATATTTATCAACAAGCAAGCAACTCATTTTAGTAACACTCTACTGCATATGAGGATTCGTTATCAATTATTAATGTATTTCTACTCTAATAAACAAGATGATCAATTTAGTTTTGGAATGAATTTCTTTTAATATGTGTTCGTTGTTCATATTTAAAAAACTTTGCAAGTATATTTGGGAGAGTAGTATGTCAACAGTCACACTTTATCAAATGTTACCTTTTTAGTGGAAGGTGGGTGACGTTATGCAGTAACACATTTAATAAGTTTATTGTAAATGGCATATCATTAGATCTTTGAAAGGGGATAGCTACTAAAAGGAGGCTGAATTGGTTTCTATGGAAAAGTTAAGATAAAGCTTTCCATAAATATTGAATGAGTTATTATAGAATGTTGATTTTACTCTAACAAATGAAAACAATATGGTGCTTAAATGCAGGTAGGCGATTTTATGCCCACAGGATTGCACTTTTGGCATCTTCAGATGCATTTCGTGCTATGTTTGATGGTGGCTACCGGGTATGAGTGTCATTTTTTTTTGGCATGGGATACAAGTGGTTATCTTAAATATGGCTTGTCTCTCATTTTCTGATTCCTATAAAATTCAAGTGATATAATTTGATCTTATTGTAGACTGCATTGTTTACCCTAGAATTTGATATTGTTAAACATGTTAAGTGCACTATGGCTTCAAACAATAACTAGAAATTGTTTGGGGATAAATTTGTGAACCCTCAATAGGAAAAAGAGGCAAAGAATATTGAAATTCCAAATATAACCTGGGCATTCTTTGAACTAATGATGAGGTAATCTTATGGTTTCTTCTATGTGTTTCTTATGGAAATAACGAAGGATTCATACCTGTTATAAAGAGTTCAAGCTGAATATGAAAGAAATTATGACATGTTAGAACTCAAATATGTTTTATCCAAGAATGTTTGATGATTTTGATGGGGTACTAGTGTCAGATTTATATACACTGGTACAGTAGAGATGACAACAGATATTGCACAAGACCTTCTGAGAGTTGCTGATCAGTATCTTTTAGAAGGCCTCAAACGTTTGTGTGAATATTCTATTGCACATGCATTCTTTTATTTTATTGCATTTTTTCCTTTTTGTTATGATAATGGCCAGCCTCAGCACTGAGATTTGTGTTTTCTGTTTAGGACCTTACTTTGGAGAATTTCGCAAATATATATGATATTTATGAGTCATATCATGCAACTTCTTTGCGTTATATGTGTGTTTTGTACTTTCTGGAGCACCATGAATAGATGTCTAACATGTCCGGGTAAGGAAAAATTCTACATAACGAAACAATTGCAGTGAGATCCAGGCACTTTTCAGGATCTATCTAATTTTTTGTAATCAATTTTCTGTGCAGCTACCCTTCCCTTGTAGAATTTTTACTACCAGAGATACATGATTACTTGTTTAGTATATTAAGGCCATAGCCTTATATGCCATCATTGTAAAGGAATTTGTGATCATTTTGATTGGCTTCTGTGGATGGTCTCATCTTCCCAGAGAACTAGTGTAGAGATAGGTATTTTGAAGGTGTTTCTCAGCATTGCCAAGATTACTGCTAGTTATGTAGGATCCATCGATTTGTCAAGTGAAGTTGAAGTGAAATGATTGCAAGACGTCAATTGACTGATACAATTTCATATCTTTTCAAAATGATCCAGAATTTTGAAGTCAGAGATGCGCCATCAATTGATATTTGATGGTTTCTCAATTTAGTTGTGTATCTCATCTAACACTTGCAATTTTTTTTTTCATTATGTTAACAGATGCTTTTGACATTTCTACTTTGTTGTATTTCAGTAGTGGAATATCAGTCTACTCATCAGGTTAAATTACAGGTAGAAGTCCTGGGTGATTATGACATAAGAGCATGAACTTAGCCAAATGAAAAATAGTTGTAATTACTGATTCAGATTTTTAAGGGTCATCATATTGATAAAAATAGGCAGCTTGTCGACCTGACGAATTCAGGCCAATTGTAATCCTCTTGGAGCATAGTGGGGGAGACCACTATTGGTCCCTATTCCAATCTCTTTGCTAGGGAAATTGATTGTATGGCCATTTTCCAGAAAGAAATCCTTGTGTTTTTAAGTTGGATGATACCCTCAGTCATGCTTCCGGTTTCGAAACTAGGGCCTTTACCTTTTAGAATGTCTCTTATACCTCTACCTCTACTTTTGGTGGTTTTGATTCAATAGGTTCAATTGGTAAATCTCTCACCTTTATACCCATATTCATTGCTTCTCCGGACGGACAGCAATGTTCATTGTTTCTAGTCTACCACTCACCTTAGTCCACCGCTTCATCCAAACAGATAGAAAGATTCAGTCTTTCAAGCTGGTGAGCAGGCTGCAATCAGGGTGCACTAATATAGGTGGGATTGTCCAGATAATGGGTGCATTCGTAGCCGTGCAGGGCCAACTTCATGCCCAACCAACAGATGCATGTGTATTCACATAATAAATACAAGACAGAAGCAATTTCCACCTTAAAAACAAAAACTTACATCCGTCGCTTGGGTTTAAACACTAATATATGATATAGGGTTTGATTTCTTATGCAGGGTTTCAGAGAATCCCGGTGCAGAAACCAAGTTTTGCATTTCTAGGATTAAGAAGAAAATATCATCACATATTGGGCAATCGAAAAAGATGTCGATAGCCATTGCAATTAGAGCAGTGTAAATGAAACCCTATGAAAATCTATAAACATTCACACAAACCCTTGGATGACAATAATCAGGTATTAAAATACGGCACAAGAAGTATATAATTTGTTGTGGCAAATGCAAATAACAACAACAACATACATTACAGGGAAAACAAATAGGGATGAAAAATAGACTGGTGTACCTTAGCGGTCCATGACGGAAATCCCTTGACCTTGGAAAGCATAAGATCTCCGAGCCTCCATTGTCTGCAGGCAGTTGTTTTGCCTCCTCGTCTTTTATCTGGTACCATGTCATAAAACCCTCATGGTAATGGAAAACGTAACCCTTATTATTATTCCTGTCTGGCACACCCTAAACAAAATTATACCCTCCAAGTCCTCCTCTTCCACAATTTCCATAACACCATTAATTTTCCCCTGCCCCTGACGCCACAATAGTGTCAATGCCTCATAACAATTGGGTAACTATTAAATTATCGATTAATATTTTACAGTGGCAATATTTTTCGTGGCTCCATGGCAAATGAGGAATGGGCTCACGATGGAATCCGCTGGCTGCAGGTTTTGACCTTTTTATCTGTGGCAATAATAATTAATGGAAAGCCAAAGAATAAAGAATGGAACACCACGATCTTAATTTTGAGGGTCTGCTCAATCTCGACAAAAATGAAACCACCACGCCCATGGCCATGGTCATTCATTACAAAATAAATTTGTTGTTCTTTTTGTTTTTTTATAATTATAATTTGTATAATGTACAAGTAAATAATATGTTTATATATTTAATTATATTAAATCATATGAACTGTATCTATTTATTTATATTAAATATTTTAACACATGAATTATAGTAATATATTTATATTAATTATATATTATTATTATATTTACATATTTTATCATTATTAAGGTGAAAGTAGTTTATATATTATAAAGGTGTTTATAAACTAGCATACCCCCAAGGTGGGGGAAATGAAACACTGGAGAGAACTTTGATATGTTTTAAAAATGAGAGAAATTTGTTTAGTTAATAAGTTTATGTGATGAAAGCAAGTCTAGGAAAATAAGTGAAAATAAGTTACATCAAACTTCTAAATCGCCACATAAGTGAAAATAAGTTACATCAAACTTCTAAATCGCCACATAAGTGAAAATAAGTTTCCTACAAAAAGATTTTGTACATAAAGTTTTTAAATTTGAAAACATTCGGTGAATAAGTCAATGTTTTCTCCTTGATCCTTTGAATGCAAATGGAATCTTACAATGCAAAAAAGTCCAAAAATCCAAGGGCAATAGTTATAGGATTTTTTCCAAGTTTTAGGTAGCTTTAGAGAACCTCGAAACCCCTAGACGTGGAGGAACTATACCTTTGAAACTGAGACCTAACTTGGATGTGGAGAGTCGAAGAGACTATACCTTTGAAATTGAAACTTGAACTATTTTCACAAGAGACACCATTTTTCATGTCAACCATTCGTGTGGGTCCTCTTATAATCTCATGTATTGAAGATCATTGAATGACCAAATAAGGTTGACAGGTAAAGAAAATATTTTGTTTCAAGTTTTTAATTTCCCAAGTCAATCTTCGTATTGAATATTGATAGTATATAGTAAAGATGTCCATTACTAGCTTATTGTCCAATTTTAATGACGTAATGAATGCAGAAACCAACCCCCTTCCGTGCACATATTGTAGCTCATGGGGCACAATTTTTATAGACGTAACAATTCCATTGAATTTATTTTTACCTTTTCTCTTCACTACATGTAAAGGCAAATGCATGGTGCCCTTTGCTCCTTGTGGATCCCAAAACCATCACAATGGAATGTGGAGGTCCTCTGAGTCGTAAGCTTTGATATATGAAATTGAAAATTACAATCCAACGAACACAAAGTCATTTTCTTATTGTTATATTTCTTTTCAAAATAACTAATATAAATATGACCGCTCATTAGACTCCCATAAACCTTTCTTCAACCTTCAGATTCGCCTAAGTTTTTATTTCTTTTTCAAGTTATGAAACTTTGGTTAGCTCCATTAGTAGAGCTCATTACTGAATAAAAAAAAATTCAAAACCATGGCGGCGTCCTGGCTTGTTGATTTTTTAAATCCCAACCAACATTCAAATCATCCACGTTTTTTTCCAGCGGCAATATCTTTATAGCTCATGGATTTTGGGTTAGTTTTAGTTTTAGTTTTATTCTCCCTGAGTGGATATTTAATTTTAATGATCAACAAAATTCTTTTGGTGCTTGCGATACCGTTGGCATTTTACAGGATTTTCTTCAAAATTAAGCAAGATTTTATATCATGCAAATCGATGTTGGACGGACCCAAATAGTTTCCGGTGGTGGGATTGCTATTTGCGTTTTGGAGGAATTACAACAGGAAATCATAATGGTACGTCGAGATGATTGTAGATTCCCCCACACAGACCATCGTGGTGGAGCGCTTTGGGAGATTCCGGGCGGTAAAAGCGTCATTCCCTATAAAAGATTGAGAAAAGAAATAAAGCATTTCATTAGACTTCATATATTTCCTTCAAAAACCGTAATTGTGGACTATTCAAAAATAAAAACACTGGACGAGCGAGAGTTGAAGGGGAATTTAGTGAGATTGCGTAAATATATTGATGGTACACTGATATCAAAGTACCAATGGACAAAAATATGGAAGAGAATGAATTTAGTTCACATAAGTTTTTCTTTCTTTTTCAAGTTCTGCAACTTCGGTTAGCTCCAATTGTAGAGCTCATTGCTGGATAAAAAATTTTCAAACCATGGTGGTGACCTAGCCTATTGATTTTTAAATCCCAACCAACGTTCAAATCACCCACGTTTTTTCCAACGCAATGTCTTTTTGTCTCACGAAGTTTGGTAAAAACTGGTCGCTTGTGGCCCTGACGAATTCAAGCCAATTGTAATCCTCATGGAGCTATACAGAAGGCAATTTCCACCTTAAAAAACAAAAACTTGCATCCATCGCTTGGGTTTAAACACACAAAAAACACAAACTTGCATCCATCACTTGGGTTTAAACACTAATATCTAATATAGGGTTTGATTTCTCGTGCATGGTTCCAAATAATCCCCATGCAGCAACAAGGTTTTGGAATTATAGGATTAAGAAGAAAATATTGGCACATATTGGGCAATCGAAAAAGATTTCCGATATCCATTGCAATCGAAGCAGTGGAAATGAAATTGTATGAAAATCTGTAAACATTAACACAAACCCTTAGATGACAATCGAGTATTAAAACAAGGCACAAGAAGTATATAATTTGATGTGGAAAATGAAAATAAAAACAACAACATACATCACATACATCAAATAAGGGAAAACAAATGGGATGAAAAATAGGCTGGCGTACCTTAGCAAGCCATGTCGAAAATCCCTTAACCTTGGTGAGCACAAGATCTCCGAGCCTCCATTGTCTGCAGGAATCAGGAGCCTCTAGTACAGCAAGTTATTTTTCCTCCTCGTCTTTTAGTCGGTGCCATGTCGTAAAACCCTAATGGCAACAACAAATGTAACCCTCATTATTGATCCTGACTGGCATACCCTGAACAAGAATTATACCCTCCCAGTCCTCCTCATCCACATTTTCCATAACACCATTAATTCCCAGACACCACAATAGTGTCAATGCCTCTAACAATTGGTTACCTGTTAAATTATCGATTAATATTTTACAGTGGCAATATTTTCGTGGCTCCTTGGAAAATGGAGGAATGGGCTCACGATGGAATTAGCTAGCCGCAATCGATATAATAAAGAATGGAACACCGATTGCAAGCGAAGATTGAGATAGAGTTTAACCATTTTGATGGTCCACTCAATCTCGACCCAACCCATTTATATCTCAAGATTTAACATCTCCACCCTCCCATTGATATATAATTTCTTCTTTGGTGTGTTTATGTATAACCAATAGGGAGTTTAATACCCTCCCGACCACATAGGCTTTCATCTCTTCTTCTTAAATTTGTATTTTCTTTTATTTTTAAAACTAATGAGAAGAAAAGAAAAAGGTAAAAATTTAACAAAATAGATTTAAGAAAATTAGCAAAGAAAGTTATTGTTATATGGATGTTTTCACCATAACGTCATGTCTGATGTGTTGCCATGGGCCCTCGTCTATAATTTCATCTCTATGTGGGAAATATTTGGATTACAAGCAAGAAATGGTCATTTCAAGCTTTGTGCGATCAAGAATAATTATCATTGATTCGGCCATATTATCAAGTCATAACATAACGTCTAATGGTAAGGGGCTCATGGGTCATGTGTGATGCCCTAGACCACCTCAAAGGCCCTATATACTAAGATAATATTTATCCAATGAGTAAGATATGTCGGTCATTTTGAGGTTTCACACACCATGTATGGCTTTTAGTCCCTAGGCCATGATTTGATGTGAAAAGAGTTATTGGGCCAAAACATTTTTTCCTTAGGGCTCATGAACTATGTGTGGGGCCTTAGGCCACCATAAAGCCCTATAAAGGGAATATTGGCATGTGAGAAAGATATAGTACCTCTTTTATGAATTTAGTTAAACATGGATATTTTTTGTAACTTAAGCAATGGCAAGGTCAAAATACATAGCCTTAGACCATAGCATTTGCATTTGGCCTATAAGCAAAATATGGTCGTAGAAGAATCTACACAGGTCGTAACAGAGAAATAGGAAAATTGAACAATGATGGAGAATCATTTGCGTTTGTCCTTAGAAATCACGCTACCTGACATAAAATTATAAAGAAGCCACATGAGTTGATTCAATACCTAATTATTTTCATCTTTGGTATTTTGATTCAATCCTAAATTCTCTCCATCTTCAATGATCCTATTGAAGGAAAATGCGCAGATTTCTTTAATGGGATGTGGAAGCTGGAAGCTAGGACGTCATCCAGAGGCTCCATGAGAAAGCATTATGATGACTGGTACTTGAGTAATATGCGGTTCGAGAGCCGCTTGTTATAAATCCAAAGCTTCGCAGTGTTACACACCGAATCCATTAGTCCCTATAACAGAGCAGGCTCACCCGATTCGTTCTCAACATCCAATGATCATATGGATTTGGCCCCTTGTCCCCGTAATTTATGCACCCTCATAGAATTTGAGGTATGGCTACTCAGATTAGGTCTCCTGGCTAGGTCTCATCATGGCTAGTCCTAATTAGTCCATCTATGTGAATCCCTCTCATAAAACATAGCTATAAATGCCAATTTGTAGTAATACAAAATCCAATCGCGAGATAGCGATCTAAATTTTGGTGACCTAGAATTAGTAGCACCACCAGTATAGGTATATATTATATAGTATCTGAGAGAGCATCATCTAAGACAGAGACAGTAGAGGCATCAACATCGGTAGAGCTCCTAGTTTACTTTGATCCATCCCCAAAACCCAGGCTTTGAATGGCCTGGCCCAAGAATCAAGACACCCACGTTGCCAACTGGGCGCCTTGAGAAGTCCTCATGGGAGGAATAATATTAAATCCTCTCATGACCAAATTAAATCCTCTCATGGACGAATTGGGGACGGACCAGATGGACCAAATTGATACTCATAACCCTGAATCGATAGATTGGTTTAGCAAAAGCCCCTTTGGGAAATGGCTAGTTTTACATAGATCTATATTTGAAAAATACTTCATGTTTTTCTTTGCCTCCCTATGAAACTTCATAGGTTTTAATCTATCACGTAATCTATATTTTAATTTGTATAATGTATAAGTAAATAATATGTGTATATATTTAATTATATTAAATCACATAAAATTATATTAAATCTTTTAACATATGAACTATAGTAACATATTTATATTAATTATATATTATTATTATATTTACATATTTTACCATTATTAAGGTGAAAGAATTTTATATATCATAAGGGTGTTTATAAAATATTTACCTATTTTATAAATTCTATTAAGCATTATATTTACATTTATTACAAGTATAGTATGGATGGACCATGAATGTATGGATTTTAACATAATTCCCTAAAATGAAGCATGTTTTGTTGGAAGAAAGAAAATGGGAACAATTTCAATATTATGTTTCCCTTGTGGTTTGAATTTTGTACTTTGGTGGGGTGTTTTAGAATAATACCACTTGTTATGCATGCTTTAAATGGTAAACATATCCCATATGCTTTAAATGATGACGATGATGAACTAGATGACAATGACTATGATGATGTTTTTGATGATGATGATGATGGAAATGATGATGATCATCATCATCGTCATATTTGTCATTGTCATCATGATTATCACAATAGTCATCATCATCGGCATAATCATCATCCATGTCATCATCATCGCCATTGTCCTTGACATCATCATCATCATGATTATTGACATTTTCATCAGTTATTCATCATTACCTTTGGCATAAGAAATAGCATCTACCCAAAATATGTGATTAGTGGAAAAGGTTCATGGAGGACACACATGATTTATGCATGAAAAATAAAAACTTATTTTTTAAGATGATCAACATCATCATTCTCATTGTATTCATCATCATTGTCATTGTCATCATCACCATCATCATCATTCATTTCATTGACATCATAATCATCGACAATGTCGTCATTGCTATTATCCTCATCATCATCATCATCATCATCATCATCATCATCCTAATCGTCATCATCATCATCATCATCATTGTCATCGTTCTCCTCATTATCAACAACATTATCATCATCATCATAACAATCCTCAATATCATAATCATTATCCTCATTTTCATCTTCAACATCTGGGTGTAAACCTGGATGCAAGAGTGGATAAAAACATGGATACAAAAAAGGATGCAAACATGGATGCAACAAAAGTAGGCGCAAAATTGGGTGCATAATGGGGTGCACCAAAAATGGATGCAAAAGGTGATGAAAAAAATGATGCAATCACAGAAGCAAAACATGATTAAACTTAGTGGCGCAAAAGTGGATACAACCATGGATGTAAAATTGGATACAAAATTGGATGTGAAAGTGGATGCAACAAAAGTAAATGCAAAAGTAGATGCAAAAGTAGTCGTAACACCCAACGCAAAACCCGATGTAAAAGTGGATGCAAAAATGGATGCATAAAGGGATGCAATAACTGATGTAAAATTGGATGCAAAAAAAGATGCAAACGTTGATGCTAAAGTTGAAGCAAAAGTGGGTGTAAAAGTAAGCGCAAAAATGGGTGTGAATTGGGATGCGACAAAAGTGGATGCAATAGTAGATGCAAAAAAAGATGTAAACATGGACGCAAAATGGGATGCAAAAAGGGATGAAAATGTGGGTGCAAAAGTGGTTGAAACAAAACAAGATGCAAAACTAGACTCAAAACAGGATTTAAAATTTGATACAAAACTTGGCACACGAACGAATGCAAAAAAAGAAGCAGAAGTTGATGCAAAAGTGGGTGTAAAAAGGGATGCAGAAGTGGATGAAAACAAGGGCATAAAATTTGAGGCAAACATGGGCATAAAAGGGGGTGCAACAAGAGTAGATGTACAAACTAGGTGCAAAATTAGGTGCAAAACAGGTTCAAATCCTGTCGCAAAACCTGATGCAAAACCTGTCGCATAACTAAGTGCAAAACCCAGTGCAAATTACGCCGTAACTTGCGCCAGGTTTAGAAAAAGGACCCAAAAAATGCCTAAAATAACACCAACCCATGAAATTGTGCCATTTTGTCCAAAAAATGAAGAAAAATACATTGAAAGAGGATCTAGACGCAAAAAGAGATGCTAAATCCAGTTTTTTTTGTAGTGCTTGAGTATATAGAAACAATTGAGAAAGAAGAAACCAAGCTTGGGTAGTCTCCCATTGATGAGTGCCATTGAGGAGCTAGCAAATGAAACCATATATCATTGATCATTGTGGTGATGGGAAACTCATGCAATCGAGCAAGAAAATCAGCAAGGAAGAGGAGCTAGCAAGGAAGAAATTAGAGAGAAAAAAAGAAATAACATGACCAATCGAAGATGCTTATGGACACTCAACCAATTCCGGTTGTTGAGGATGCCACATTTATTCCTTCCAATCCACATCAAGAAATACAAAATCATTCGCTTGAGGGGACTTCGGTCTCCATATCAATAGAAGAACGAGCACTGCATGGCACTGATCAAGGAGTAAAATGTAGGTGCACATAAAGGACACCTGAAACCTTTGCAGATGTAATTGAATGTGGGTATACAAGTGACGAAGTTATAGAGACGTTGAATGCCAAACATATGCTCGAAGAAGACAATGTTGTTCAGACCAGCTAGGAGGATTTCCAATTGCCACTGTCCTACCGACAGGAAGACATGGAAGGACATGAAGTTCATGTTCAAATGCCAAACCGACCAGGTGATATGGTACAGGGTGCAATTCAACCTCCCTACCTCCATTAGCAACTTCACACCAAATAACTCCAAAATGTATGCATATCAATGAAGTCTCATTGGTTCTCTTGAAGGTACACTTTCTAAATGCAATATTGCATATCAATCTCAATAGATATTTTTCAACTATTTTGATTCTAAATGTGATGGAGATAAATGTTGATTATTTATATCGTTGTTAAAATCTAGGTCTATGACTGTTGTTAGGAAAAACTTAAGGATAAATATGATAAAAAGCTATGAACCTAGTTATCATATTGTCAAAAGTTTAGTAGATGAATTTAGTACTATTGGAAATAAATCGCGCTCAAATAATCGCAATGCAACTCATCGTGTGTTGTCACAATCAATTGTTAACACAAGCACCAAGGCCCTTCGAATTCTTAAGCGTACATCCAAACTTGTAGGATTGGAGATGAAAGCACTCTGTAGGTATTGTTCTAGAAGAGAACAACTTGATTCTGGTCAAACAGATGTCTGGTCCTTCATTGGCAGGTTGCCATGCTCCGATATGAAGCTCATTGATGCGGTAAAGGGACTGGTGCAAGAGTTTTGGTGTGACAATACTAGACCTTCATACAACCAAAAAGAAGTACTAAAATTAAGAAGGGGTTCAAGGGATCGTGAGCCCCACATTAAACATTTTCTTGACATGACACAAACAGAATTATATGAGATATTTAGGCATGAACATAATGAACTTAGCTTGGGACAAAGATCCTTCAAGAAATGCAAACCATGGTATGTTAAAATAAGCACAATTCGTAACACATGTTATTGCCGATATCACATTGAGTACGGTTATTATTATGACACATATATACATATATTGTGTGTATTGCATAACACTCTTGTGTAGGAATGCTCAACTATAATTCCACCGACATCATCTAGAGACTTTATCCATAGAATTTTGTGTAGAAGGATAGAAGGTTGCACATTTTATCAAAGGCCTTGCATATATGGGACATGCCCAAGGTATGGTGGAATGGAATTTTTGGACAAAAGCATGCATGTCACCGATGAGCATGAACTTGGGAGACATAAAGTGAAATTGCAGTCATTCAAATATGTCACGTATGATATCGATGGAGGGAATGAAAGAAAAAAATACAATTGGTCACCTCTCAAATTAGTAATGATTTCCTGAATAGTATTTGTTTCTTCATGTATTGCTACTTCATATATGTAACATCCTATTGATTTGTACATCTTTATTGTTGATCTACCAGGTACTGGTATGCAACTTCATGGAGGAATTCTTTGAAAGTGACACAACAATATGTAAAGCATGTACATGTGGCTCGTTGGCAAGATGAGCAGTTTAGAACGTGCGGGGATACATTTCCTATTGGAACTATATTATCAATGTTTAATTTTGTGGAAAACTACCCTCTTCAACCACAAAATGAGATTCAGAGTCAATATTATCACTTAGACCAGGTCAGCATAATGGTCCATATCACCTATAGACATGGTCATATAGTACTAAAGAGAAAAGGGTTATATTGAAGGAGTATCACTTTTACATAAGTGATCATGACTTGGATTTTGTACAACATAGGTTTCAATTGTTCTACAATCACCTAGAGGATAACAATATATAGATGGAACAACATTGGATTTGGTATGATGGTTGTGCGGGGAAATTCAAAAATTCTCGTGTCTTCCAATGATTGTGTATTCTCCACAAGAGGCACAAAGTGCCACATATTTGGAACTATTTTGAGACCGGACACAAAAAAGGGGAACATGATGGAGCAGGTGCATGCATCAAGACTACATTACGTAGGAAAGAGATGAAATTCACAACTATTTCTCTCATTTGAGATGCAAAGACAATTGTTGCATCGTGTTCTTCAGTGATGGGGTAGGGAGCTAGAAGGAAAGAAGACCAATCATCTCAAAAACACATGTACATAGATATTTTTTGGAGGTGGTCAATGTAGATCGATCACGCCTATATCAGTGCAAGAGCGTCCAAGGAACTCATGCATTCCATTTAGTTAGAACGTTAGAAAATGCTATAGTTAAAATGTGGATAAGGAAACTCTATTGTTTTTGTTATCCATGTAGTATTGGTGAATGGGACAACTATGAATCCACAGATTGCGTTGATTGCTAGGATCATGTATCACTCCCCATTGGTCGAAAAATAACTGTAGAATTATCCCAGTTGGAGGAGGGCCAGTCGAGTATTTCACATGACTGTGACCACATTTCATATCTCATACAACCAAGTTCGACTATTATGTTGATAACTTTAAAATGTTTGACGACTAGTTGTGCTTAGTTAGCTGACTCCTAGGTCTGCACTTTATTTTATGTAGGCCACATATACGCAGTGGTTGCCCCGAGAGGCAATGAATGGCACACTGACTACTGGTTGACACGTTACTTGGATGGGAAGCAGACCCTCATTGTCTCATTGAGCGACTCCAAGGGCAATGAATTTCCAATTGGGTCGATGGTTATCAAAGGAGAATATTTGACACAGGTTTCCCATGCACGAAAGAAAAAAGGTATTTTTTGGAAGATTATAGACCAGGTCAAATTGTATACCATTATACAAACTTAGTTATTGGCACAAACCTCTAGCTGCAAACAATTCCAAACAAGAACTCATCAAAGTCACAATACTTGTTGCCTTACTCCGAGCACGAGAGGCTAAAGGATATCGTTGCTATTAGAGGTGATCTTGATGGTCTAGTCGAATTACCACAAGTAGGTAGTCAGGTATGTGGTAGTCAGATATTTTCGTTTCATGGTCTCATTGATTATTTACAGCTTGATAGATTAAAAAATTCAATAGACTTCTACAACTTGATAAATTGCACTTGAGCTTCATCATGGATTTATTGTATTATATTTATACTTACATGACTCATGTCGTATAGCCCAAGAAAATTATCTACCACTCTATCTGGGATATGTCTATTGCATTTTCCTTGAATCTCGAAGTTGATCCTATAAGGACATCTCCTTGAATCCGATAATTATCTCCTTGAATTCGATAATTTTTTTCTCCATGAGAGCCATGACATTAAGGACTGGTAATCCTAGCCTAATAACCATTTCCAATCCTATCTTACAAACCCTATAGCCAATCCTATTAACTCAAGTTAGCATCGTAAACCATATTTTGCATTCTAAACCATAGAAACCATAGTTTGCTCAGTAAGGGAATATCAAATTTTTGCACATAGGGGTCAACTTAGCATATTCCTCAACCGTGAATGTGTGGCTATCGTTCCCACATGGAACTTGCCTAAACATGCTTGCATGACCCACTGGAACCTTGTTTTCATGCATGGTTCCATTCTATGCCATGGTTAGGGATTCAATAAGTGTCCCCGAAATCCTGTAGGAAGTGGGATTCAACGTGCGATAGAATGATGGTAGTGAACCATCGACTCCGTTGGATTCAAGACATTGGGATAGTTCTAGGGTGGTCCTATAATATGGATCCATGGACAAGGGATCATTTTTTTAGTCAATTTTGGAAACTAGGTTTTTGATCAGGAAGGGAATGTCAAATTTTTGCACATAGGGATCAGCTTTGAAAATTCCTCGACCGTGAACATCCAGCTAGCGTTCCCACATGGAACTTGACTAAACACACTTGCATGACCCACCAGAATCCCGTCTTGATGCACGTTTTCCGTTCTATGCATCGGGTAGGGATTCAACAGGTGTCCCTGAAAGCCTGTAGGAGGTGGGATTCAACGTGCCATAGAATGATGACCGTTGCTCGAATCAATGAACCGTCGGATTTGTTGGATCTAGTACATTGGTATAGTGCTATGGGAGGCCCTTTAATCTAGGTCCATGGACAAGTAATCATTTTTTTGTTCAATTTTGGAAAATAGAGTTTTGCTTAGTAAGGGAATGCCAAATTTTTGCACATGGGGGTCAACTTTGCATATTGCTTGAGCGTGAACATGTGGCTAGTGTTCCGACATGGAACATGCCTAAAAAATGCTTGCATGACCCACCAGAAGCCTGTTTTGATGCAATATTTCCATTCTATGCCCTGAGTAGGGATTGAACGGGTGTCCCTGAAAGCTTGTAGGAGGTGGGATACAATGTGTGATAGAATGATCGTCGTCGCACGGATTGACAAACCGTCGACTCCGTTGGATTTAGGACATCAAGATAGTGATAGCGGTGGCCATCTACTCTTGTTCCATGGACAAGGGATCATTTTTTGGTCAATTTTGGAAACTAGGGTTTTGCTTAGTAAGGGAATGTCCAATTTTTGCACATAGGGGTCAGCTTTGCAAATTCCTTGACCGTGAATGTGTGGCTAGAATTCCCACATGGAACCTGCCTAAACACACTAGCATGACCCACCAAAATCCTATTTTGATGCACGGTTTGCATTCTATGCATCAGGTAGGGATTCAACAGGTGTCCCTCAAAGCCTGTAGGAGGTGGGCTTCAACGTTCCATGGACTGATGATTGTTGCTCAGATCGATGAACCATCAGCTCCATTGGATTTGGGAAACCAGGATAGTTCTATGGGTGTCCCTATAATCTAGGTCCATGGACAATGGATCATTTTTTTGGTCAATTTTGGAAACTAGGATTTTGCTCAGTATGGGAATGTCAAATTTTTGCACACAGGAGTCAACTTTTCAAATTCCTCGACCGTGAACATGTGGCTAGAATTCACACATGGAACATGCCTAAAAATTCTTGCATGACCCACTGAAAGCCTATTTTTATGCATGGTTTCCATTCTATGCCCCGGGTAGGGATTCAACAAGTGTCTCTAAAAGCCTATAGGAGGTGGGATTCAACATGCGATAGAATGATGGTCGTTGCTCGGATCGACAAACCGTTGACTTTGTTGTATTTAGTACATTGGGATAGTGCTAGGGTTGGCCCTCTACTCTGGGTCCATGGAAAAGGGATCATTTTTTGGGTCAATTTTTGAAACTAGGGTTTTGCTCAGTAAGTGAATGAGAAATTTTTACACATAAGGGTCAGCATTGAAAATTTCTCGACCGTGAACGTGTGGCTAGTGTTCCCACATGGAACATGCCTAAACATGCTTGCATGACCCACAAAAATCCCATTTTGATGCATGGTTTCCATTCTATGTATCGTGTAGGGATTCAACAGGTGTCCTTGAAAGCCTGTAGGAGGTGGGATTCAATGTGCCATAGAATGATGACCATTGCTCGGATCGATGAACCGTCAGCTCCATTGGAATCAACACATCAGGATAGTGTTACGAGTGGCCCTCTAATATGGTTCCATAGACAAGGTATCATTTGTTTGGTCAATTTTGGAAACTAGGGTTTTGCTGAGTAAGTGAATGGGAAATTTTTGCACACAGGGATCAGCTTTGCAAATTCCTTGACCATGAACATGTGTCTATCATTCCCACATGGAACATTAGTAAACATTCTTGCATGACCCACCGAAATCCCGTTTTGATGCATGGTTTCTATTCTATGCCTCGGGTAGGGATTCAACAGGTATCCTGAAAGCCTATAGGAGGTGGGATTCAACATGCCATAGAATGATGACTGTGGATCGGATGGATGAACCATCGGCTTCGTTGGATTTATCACATCAGGATAGTCCTAGGGGTGGCCCTATACTCTAGGTCCATGGACAAGGTATCTTTTTTTAGGTCTATTTTTGAAACTAGTTTTTTCCTCAGTAAGTGAATGTGAAATTTTTGCACATAGAGTTCAACTTGAAGGTGATTGTAGATATTCCCCTCTTGAAAAAGTACTTGTTGAAAACTATTATTTCATGTGTAGCTGTTGAGAATTATGTTACCTGTTGTGAGGTGTTGAACTTGAATTATTTCCCATCATTGTCAAGCAAGAAATATGCTTTGTTTGTGTTTTAATCAAGGTGAAAGGAGTTGTCAATCTCTATGTGGAGGTGAATTGATATTAGGATCCACCGAAATCCTGTTTTGATGCATGGTTTCTATTCTATGCCTCGGGTAGGGATTCAACAGGTATCCTGAAAGCCTATAGGAGGTGGGATTCAACATGCCATAGAATGATGACCGTGGATCAGATGGATGAACCGTCGGCTTCATTGGATTTATCACATTAGGATAGTCCTAGGGGTGGCCCTATACTCTAGGTCCATGGACAAGGGATCTTGTTTTAGGTCTATTTTTGAAACTAGTTTTTTCCTCAGTAAGTGAATGTGAAATTTTTGCACATAGAGTTCAACTTGAAGGTGATTGTAGATATTCCCCTCTTGAAAAAGTACTTGTTGCAAACTATTATTTCATGTGTAGCTGTTGAGAATTATGTTACCTGTTGTGAGGTGTTGAACTTGACTTATTTCCCATCATTGTCAAGCAAGAAATATGCTTTGTTTGTGTTTTAATCAAGGTGAAAGGAGTTGTCAATCTCTATGTGGAGGTGAATTGATATTAGGATCTTATATCATTCATGAGACTGGAAATTCGAAAGAAGGTTGTTTCCCATATTAATTTATCTTGGTCATCCAATAGATGTGAGCATTTGTATGATGAAATGCAGGAGGAGACAATGCCATTACGTCAATAACCATGTAATTAAACATGTTTATGTTTAAAAACAAGTGGCCATCCTATTAGGCCGTTATTACAAAATATATATCTTCACACTACGGATTTTTTGAATAATACTCCATAAGCATAAATTTATAAAACAAGATTCAGAATAGTACTTCTCCAATCAATTTAAACTATACTAAAATCACACATAATTTTCATCTCTTCCAAAGTTGTTCCTTGAGGCCATTCATCAAATTCCATGTACATTAACAAAATGATAAAATAATGTGCAGGATATAATCATAACCATTATTTTGAATCAAACTTATAATACTCAGATACTTTTAGGTTGAATGTGTATCCCATGTATTTGTTAGATGAAAGACATCATGCCAAACACCAATTTCATTTATGTAGACCACACAGGTGCATCATTTAGGTGTGTCAACTTCGTGCATCCTTTAAAATTTTGTTAGGTTGTTATGTGTGTAAGGTGTTTTTGTATTCCACTTAGTTGGATCATTTGCTTAGCTGTGCTGGGTGCTTATGTGTATTAGGTATGTTCCATCTTTGTGAATACAATTTAACATTGCTAATTTAACATTATATATGCAATTGGATCGTGGTTAAAAACAATTGAAATGTACATTTTTGTCATTATGTTATATTGTAATTGTGCATTTTGATCAAATTTATAACTGATATCTACATGCAACCATAAAATATATAAAAATTGGGAACATTAAACATAGCAACATTCTTGGCCACACATGTATAATCACACTTAAAAGACTGAACCATGAAGATCTCAAGAGCCTTGATATGAAATATTTTTTATATCATGAAAATTATAATACAAAAATAGAAGGCCCTTATATGGCCTGTCAATGTACATGTATCAAAAACATCTTTGATGTACATGTGAAAACAAAATTACATCTATCCTAGAACGCGCCCCTAAACTCTAACGTTCTATTGTACAGAAAAATACATATTTGTCCTGGACTAACACATCAAAAATCTAACTTTCTCTTCTTTTTCCCGGACCCTGATGCTTGTTGCCTCTGTCCACGAACACTGTGCATCTCTGGCGACTGCAAATCAATGACAATATTTTTTGATCAAGTAACTGAACTAGTAATGTCCAACAATAACAAATTTTGAAAATTTAAAATTTGACTCAATTATACATAAAAAAAAGACGCACTGCATCTTTCCGGGGTATATATGCCTCTGGTGTCCTCCTCCTTGCTGAGAGTCTCACTACAATGCTTCTCTGTGAATAAAAAAAATATGTCAATTATATCAACAATTATCAACATGTACATGAATGAGAAAGTACTAATCAATTATGTAAAAAATGAACATCTCACCCAAAAAAATTGTTCTAAGGGAAGATACTAGGTTTCTTCAGTAGTATGAGGAGCCGTAGGTTGAAAATCAACCTTCGTTGCGTGCACTAATGGACCAGGATGTGGCTACATTCACCAAATGATAAAATAGTTAGACATCGTGCATGTCCATAAACAATACAAATGAACTATACAATGCACCTCAGTTTGATTTATCCCTATTGTAGATGTAACATTGACCGCAACATCAACAACCCCACTAAGGTCTAGCACGGATGACTCTACATCCTGATGCTGTAAACATGAGAAAATAACATTAAGAAGAACTAGTTGTGAAGTGAATTCAAAGCTAACCAAAAAATGCCATTGAAAGGGTGTACATTACCGTGGGATGAGTAGGTTGATCCTCATGGACACCCACTCTTTTCAAGGAAGAGGGTGGTCTAGTGTAAACAACCCACTTATCTATGTTAGTACTATGGGGAGATCCAAACCAAAAAGGTGGTGCAGGCATTTGTGATGATGTCTACAATCATAAAGTGTTACCATAGTCGGACATGGAGTTGAATGGATGGAATAATATGTACTGAAAAACTAACATGTTGTAATATACTTACCCCTGCCAAGGACATATCTCCCCCATGGGAGTGACCGCTTCCAACAACTCTTCAGATGCAGATAGCATATGCAAGTTTAAAAATTATAAATATTAGCAATCTATAAAGGAGTGTACAGTAAGAAATTTAAATCATTCGAACAAGATTCAGTCATTAACCATGTACTTAGATTCTTCAGGTAATCATAAATTCCACCTTGGAGTATTTCGCTAAGATCAATGTCTCCAGCATCAGGTTCTAAATGGGGAACCTGCAACTTCAAAAATTGTAAATATTAGACAATTTAACAAATTAATCAAGACTAACACATGCTTTAACAAAATGATATGTATTAAAAAAATGACACGTGTTTAAATATTACCTCAATGTTGGTTGTTTGGGCCTCGGATACAACCACACCGAGTGCACTACCACCCCCCTGAGAGGCATCAATCTCCTGTAAGAGTACATATTGCATATATTACAAATATTTTAATATGTTACATATAGTATGGAAAAATTAAAAATTGAACAATAATAGAGTTTTAACAATTTCCTTACCTGACCATGAGTCATTGTAGAGGTACCATGTCTTGATCCAGGACCATAACAGGATTGACCACACATTGTGCAGATGTGTGGCTCGCTTTGAGGCACATGGGATGTCGGTCTATCCCCACAAATAGATGTTCCTCTACCACCAGAAGCTGGTGGTTGTACCCCAACAGAGGAAGAGGGTGATATTTGGTCAATAGTAGTCGTGTGTCGAGAAACCATCTCAGTTAGAGTCAGAAATGCCTCTTGTGTCTGGGAAACCATATCATCTGCAGGAGGGATGTCCTCCCTCGGTAGATGGGCACGGGGTGCAGGTATATGTGGATTGGCATCTCTATTCATAGCATTGGGTCCGTGTTGGAGCATTTCCCTGCCAACTCCCTGGAATCCCAACATGTCAAAATAGTTGACATGTTTCCCCATCACAAACTCTGCATACAACTTTCGGAGTAAGTACAACGGTACTTCCCTATTGTTGTGCAGGGGAATGTCAAAAACCATGTACCATGTATCCATCCAATGGTCTCTAATGGGTAGAAATGTGCACCACTCAATCGAAATATGAGTCCTAGTGCTCTCCGAAATGTCATCTGTCCCAGGCACTCTAAACAATGTATAGATGTGTTCTTTGGTTATTTTCATCTTCTTTATCTTGTTGTAGCTCAACCCATCAGTGCATTCTTGTCTTTTCCTTTCGTTGTAGGATGCGATGCTATACAAAGAATTGTTGTAGCTCATCTCCCCCCCTCTAGGAATAACCAATCTCTTTGAGATGGCCAATAACCCTCAATATCTCAGCATTGTTATCCATAGTAGCCACTGCAATCATAAATACAAATAAAATATCATTAGAAAAATAAACACATGATATAATGACATTTCTAAGCACTGAAAAGTGTATAACTAATGTACAAAAAATAACAACATAAACTAAATCTATAATTTAAATTTTAAAATTGATCTTGAATTTTACAATAAAGAATAAACATTTAACATTTTTCCATTTTTAATTTATGTCCTAAATTCAAGTATTAATTCCAATTTTCATATGAATGTGTACATAAAATGTCCTATGTGCATATGTTGATTGGGAAGCTCTTCTAGCTTATTTTAAGTCTTGGATTATGAAGTTTCATTGAAATTGTGAGGTGCTGACTAATTCCCTTGTAGGACCAGCTCCCAAATTGCATGTAAAGGCAACGACTAGACCCTAGAATAGGAGACATAATGTTCTATTGATGAATAAAATCCCAGTATAGGCAACGATTTTGTTAGATATGTAATTATTTGTTGTAGCGTGATGTTTTTTGGACTCCAAAGTTTATTTAGCAAATCTTTGTCTATAAGTAATTTTGGCCATGTATGGATTTCACTTGATATTATTTTAGTTCTATGCCCTCGTTCTATATACCCATGAGAGACTTTAAATGCACAATTGTGTATAGTGGCTTTTATGGTTGCAAGGTTTCCACTGGATTCTATCATGTATGATAGTATGTGATTGGCATGTAATAAAACACATCAACCTCCCTATGTATCTTGATGTTCGTAGAGCCTATTGTTGAACTCCGTTGTCTTGACCTTAACCAAAAAGTACCCTTCAGTCAACAGGAAATATTTGTTAAGCATGGGAAACTTCTCTACCTTATTTTAACACTTGGATTAGGAACTTTAATCAAAACTATAAGGTTTTTATTGATGTTCTTGGACGACCAACTTCGATATTTTGGATAGAGGCAAGGGATTTACCATGTTTGTTTATGTATTTTAGGGAAGATATGAATTCTACTTGATTTTTTTTGGTTGTATGCAAGCTTGCAATACAATCAACAAACTTTGCATATTTGTTGATTTTGGTTTGGATTCACAATGATGCTTGTGAATATACATATACAAATAGTGAAGTTCATTTGTTTTTTAAGAGTTAATTGGGGTTTTGGTTTACATTGGGCATGTAAATTACTTATGCAAACTTGCAATGTGTTTGACAAACTTTGCATATTTGTGAATTTTGGTATGGATTCACAAGGATGCTTATGAATATGCATATGGAAATAGTGAAATTGATTTGTTTTTTATGAGTTAATTAGGGTTTTGGTTTCCATTGGGCATGTGAATTTTAGGTATGAATTTTGGTAAATAATCAAAATTATTTGATTTTTATGGTTAAATTGAGGTTTTGGTTTCCATTGGCCTTGTAAATTCCATTGGGGTTTTGATTTCCATTGGCAAATTCCATTGGGGTTTTGGTTTCCATTGGTTTCCATTGGCCATATAAATTAAATATTTTGGTTTAATTTCAAATTAGGGAAATATATTAATGAATTTAGGGGAAAAAGCATGAGAAGATTTGAGGAAAATACCTCACAAATAAGAGGCTAATCCCAAGGTGGAGGTTGATGGATTTGGATCACCCAAAACGCATTTACCCACTCTAGTTCTGCTCCATCCAAGCTCCAAGAATGCTGCGTTGTGGCGAAAATGACGGGCTCGTCCCGTTTTAACCATAAAACAGGTTTTAGTAAACGGGAGTGCATTTATTAAAAAAAGCGGGAGCGTGATTTGGTTCAATAAAACAGCAGGCACGTTTTGGTCTACTATCCTAATTGGCATGCATGTTGGCATCCTTGGGACTAGGCTTGGCAGGGTCGGGATTGATTGGGATGATTTCTATTTTATGGATCAAGAGTGATTGACTTCACTCTACCATTGCATATAAAAGGTCCCTCAACTTTGTGCACTCACCCATAATTAAAAAATGTGCTAAGACTTTTTCAATATAAAAAAATCACGATAATATTTTAGTGGGACACTCATTCTTTGATGAAGTCAAATGTGATCAATCACTAGTACAAAATGAGATATTAGTGGCACAAAATTGACCAAATTCCAATATAAACAACCACTTTTGAGTTGGATACCAATGGTAGCAAATTTTTGGTATCTTATCACGTAACAAAAAATATGGTCGTATTTAGTTTGGTCGCTTATAGCTTTTCTTATAGTCATATATTTGGTCATTAATTCGGTCACATATTTGGTCGTATATTTGGTCATTAATTGTCATAAATAATGACCAAATATATGACTACAACACAAGCTATAAATGACCAAACTAAATAGGACCACATTTTTTGTCGCATGTTAAGATGCCGAAAAATTGCTACCACTGGTTGCTAACTCAAAAGTGGTTGTTTATATGCAATTTTTGGTCATTTTTGGTCATTTATCTCTCATTATGTCCTAGTGGAAATATCAATATTCAAATATCATTAGGGCATGGAGGAATCAAACCGCCAACCTCCTGCTTGTAAGGCAAGCACTCTCCATTGAGCTTTCACCATTTAAGAATTTGAGGACATAATGGTTGAGGTTAAATTTTTTAATTTGCATTAAACATAGAATTCTGAAATTTCCACAGAAGGGGAGCTCAAACACATGCTAAATTCTATAGAACAAGAGAAAATTTGATAGCGTGCACTATGCATATATACTATATCCTTGGGTGGTTCCATTTTCTTATTAGGGAGCTTATTTTTATGGAGCTTCAAACAATGCCTAGCTTCTTCAAATATCTTGATACTAACTTGATACTTGTAGAAGGCCCTTTGGATTTTCTCCCTTGTCCTCTAGTGACATTCTCACTTAGGAGAAACCTCCACTCAATAGATCAATTCCATCTTCTTGGTTCTCCCTTCCTTTAAGGGAACCAAGAGACCGATAAAGGATGACAATACTTCTGACCCCAGATCAGTTAGAACACAAAGGACCATCTCTACTTTATCTAACACTAGTGGCATAACCAATCACAACCCATCCAAACTATTGGACAAATTCATCTAGATCACAACAACAAGTTCCCCACTCTATGTGGTGGCACACTACCCATTATAAATCCACTTTCATTTCTTCCTCTAGTGAGAGTACTGTTTTGAAATTCTTCCCTTCCCTTCAGCTTTAGATGTTAGGAGATATGCTTCCAATTCACCATGATATACCCACCATTTTTGTACCACAATTTCTAGATACACTACCCTTGTACACTTATGTTATGTATAAGATATCTCGATACAACTCTCTTTTGGATTGTCTCTTCTGGTTTTTTGTTTTTAGGTTAGATACTTATTTCTAACTTTTTTTATAGGATCCTCCTTACCACTCCCACTTTTTATTGACATAATGTTACCTCACAATTCCATTAACTTACTTTTGTGGTCATTTTTTAGACATTAATAAAATTATCTTATCTTATATTGATGTCATGTCCTAACAAAAAAGTAACTCTACATTAGAAATTAACTCAAGACAACATTAAATTGACTTTTATAATCTAACTATATGTCTTTACAATATACCTTTATAATACGGCCCCTAGAGACTACATAAAATTATAGTGTGTATTATAATTTCTAATGCAACAGATCCTTTGTTTCAGTTCTTGCAATAACCAATGCCATAGTATGTGTTATATTATAGAAAAAAATTAACTTAATAGAGAAGAAATAGATCTTAAAATGATCATCTCCAATATCTATATCAGAAAAAATTGCTAGAAATCAAAACTACCTTGCCCACATTATCTTTTGAATGAGCCTTGGTGACATTACATAACCTTCCTATAATATATTGCGCAGAACAATTCCCATCAGTTGTTCCATACTCTCTGAAAATCTAGCAATTTACATGCAGAAACATAAATAAATAAGAGCACACGAAATATAAGAAAGGCAGTCGTCTGTTGATATATGCTAGAGATCACTATTTAATAGAGATCGATAAGAATAACTATTAAAGCTTGCTAAATAATAGAAAATATAAGTCATTATGCTTCTAACCGATGCATAGTTAAGTGATGTGATACTACTTGCAAAAGAATAGATGGAAGCTTCAACTCGCCAAGTATCTACAAATATGAATCCACTTGCACAAAAAGGAAGATTGCAATTTTATGTTATACAATAGGAGAGACATATACAAGTAAATGTAAGTATCGCACACAATTTCTCTATGTCAGCCCACGAAAATGCTTGTGAAAGACTTTTTCCCCTACAATTCATACAAAGACCTAATAGAGTGAGTTAAGAAGTGGACAACCTTAGCCTTTATAGTAGGTACATTTTTTTTCTCACAAGGCAAAGTTCCACCCTCATCCATTCATTTTTAAAAATTCTAATTATTTGGGTTGTCCTAAAATCAACCAATACCCTAAGTCTTATGGAAAGTTTCCCATCAATCAAGTGAAACTATAAATTCCAACAAAACTCCTATGAGGTCTAGGGAAGAATTTCTGCTAAAAAGGAGTTGTTTTTGACCACTTAATATCTTACGTAACAACTAACAATATCTAATCATGATATTTTCCATGTCTACGGTAATTAAATCCAAAGAAACACTTACAAAGCATGAAGCATGATGCATATATGCAATTCCCTTCTATAGCTCTTTCTACCATTAAAGATATCTGTTATGATTTTTATGCCTTGTAATACTTTAAAAAAACATGAAAAAAAGCACCCTTAAATGGAAGGCATTATAGGCTATACTTCTACAAAGAATACATCAATTTACAAATTGATAACTGCCAACAATAGATTACAATATTCACTATGTAAAATTCTCAAACTAACAAATTTTAGTTGCATTCCACTCTTCTTTTGAAAAGAAATTGTATGTTTACAAATATAAAGTGAAAAATGGAGTTTCACAACTCTCCAATTTCTAAACTTGCAACTCATACCATCTAACCCTTTCTACACAAGAACATCAAACACATTTAATATGAGGAGCTGTCATCACTTTCATACAAGCCAATTCTCCTATAGCAATAAGGCACAACTAAACATTTAAGAATGCCCGTTTCACTTGAGACAAGTCAAAGAGATAATTAGTACAATTACTCCACTCGTAATCAAACTTAGAGATTCGAGAACCATTCATCCAAAAAGACATAAATGAAAAATTTCACCTAACTCAGCAATGTTTCCAACGTCTGGACTACTTGAAGTTAAATTCAATTATAGCATCATTATTTATCTCAATGCAAATCGTATTAAACCTAGAGGCAGACAGTGTTGACTTCATCTTCTAAAAAAGAAGGAAGATTCAAAGAAAAAAAGGTTTTAACCAGATAACCAATAAGAATGTTAGTCAATTTCCTCCATTAAGGACATCATCCTAATAGAAGGCTAAATCGTTTCAAGTTCTCAAACATAATACATATTTTCTTGAAGAATGTTTTTATTATAAAGCAATTATGTTCACTTAAAAAAAGTAATTTTCCAAGTGAGGCGTTGAATGATGCTCTACGTCGAATTCATTAAGCACCACAGAGAAAAACATCATATTTAAAAAACTATAAACGGTGGATATGTTTATATTAGCTTTTTCAATAAGATTTTTATTTTGATTCTATGGATTACTGGGTTTCATGTGCATACTATAATTTTCCTTTGCAAATATAAAATATACTCATTGTCATACACACTTATAAAGATACCAAATGAATTCTATATTATGCTTTGAAGTAGTCAATGCCCAGCAGATTGAAAATCAAAGCATAACAAAAAATGCAACACATACATCAGAAGATCTCAATTGGCTATGAGCATCGTAATCACCCTGGAACCTTTAGCAATTAAATTATGTGCCACTATAAGTGCCAAATCAAATTATGTGCCACTTTAATATTTACCAGATCACTTGCGAGCTGAAGAACTTTGTTCAGAGTCTACTCACATGTCCAAGAACAAATGTACATATTTAGATGTTGTCTTTTCCACCGTTATACAAATTTATTTGTTAGTCAGGAACTCAAGGTGATATGATCTGCAAGCAACACCAAATTTACATATTTAGATGTTGTCTTTTCCACCCTTAAGCAAATTTATTTGTTAGTAAGCAACTCAAGGTGATATGATCTGAAAAGCAACAACCCTTGATCTGAAAAGCAACATCAAATTTACATATTTAGATGTTGTCTTTCCACCCTGATACAAATTTATTTGTGGGTCAGAAACTCAAGGTGATATGATCTGCAAACAACACCAAATTTACATATTTAGATATTGTCTTTTCCACCGTTATACAAATTTATTTGTTAGTAAGCAACTCAAGGTGATATGATCTGCAAGCAACACCAAATTTACATATTTAGATATTGTCTTTTCCACCCTTATACAAATTTATTTGTTAGTCAGCAACTCAAGGTGGTATGATCTGCAAGCAACTCCAACTTATGAGGTGTACGATAAACTCCCAAAGTGTAGACTTAGTTTCCTATATCCTCCAACTTATGAGGTGTACGATGAACTCCCAAAGTGTAGACTTAGTTTCCTATATCCCTGTGAGGTGAATATGATCTGCCACCTTTGGTATTCGTGCACTGCCTTAATCTCCGTCTTTATGATGCACACGATCACTTAGACTTCGACTTCAGACTTTTTATTCCTGTATCTATCTGGAATATCGTGACCCAATCAATGTATCAAGGTATGTAAATTGGTTTAATGAGCACCTTCTGTGTACCACTTTCCATCTTATCTGTTCGATTATCAACGGCTCATAGGTGCGTAGAAATTGATTTTGTGTAGCTGCCACAAATGAGAAAAAATAATATATACTTTCTTGGTAATGGAACCATTGACAAAGCATCTAGGTGCATGCTCTTTCTACGACACTAAGGTATCTGGATCTTTCTCTAATGGAGTGGTTTAGTGGACGATTTTTTATTTTTAGTGGTGAATTTAACTCACAAAATCTTGTAATTTTTGTTGTTTGTTTGACGATTTTAATGAAAGCAAGTGACATTGAAACCCAAGCACCCACATTCTATAAGATCTAGCAATATTTTTGCACTTTTTAAAAATTGGATCAAAATTCATAGCCAAAAACCAATAAAAACCAGTCAGAAATAACTAGAAAATCATCCCGTAATTAAAAAAACTCGTTCTCTAATTAAAAGGATGATGTGGATTTTGGTCCCTTCCCCGTACATACCGTGAATGAAATGTGAAGCAACAAACTAAATACAGGTATCTGGCATAAGCACATGCTCCTAGGGGCGATGTAGGGAACAAATCTATCTAGCTATAGACATAGAGCCAAATGGAGTTCACCCAAAACAGGCGCAGTAGATTCAGATGCAAATCATCCAATTGCACCCTTAACCCTCATATCCTCAAGTAATAAGATCATATAATAAATATTATTAATTGTGCGAAAAATCAAAATTTGTTATATATATATATATGTGGGGGTTCCATGTTCCAATGTCATCAACAATGAATGGAGAACTATTTTTGAAATTGGAGCTTCTTGCCTTCCTTCCTAATTATATCTATTTAATGTCAGGCCTCAGCGATCAATGCCAAATGCAAATATTCAACACAAATTGAAAATGCAATCCTATAATCGATAATGTAAATACCTGAATGAACCAATGATTACTTGGAACAAAGCGTTCTGCAAATTCAATGGATTAGATGTTATTTTTGTTTTATAGTGAGAGTCAATGATGATGAACATGTACCTGATCATGCCTTCTACAATTACTTCCACATTGCACGATTTTGTCATTTTATAAAGCAAATCCAATGTCTTCCATTTCAGTGAATCATCTGGATCCTATGATAGAAAAACTCGTTAAACCCCTCATGATTCTGATAATCAAAACTGACAATGGTACAAGCATGCCCAATTTTAAATGTGTCAAACAAGATGTAAATGGCAATATTTAACTTTATAAGTGATAGGCATTAAACATTGGCAATAGAATGCTCATTAATCATAATTGATAGGCAATCAAATTGTAAACTCATGCCAAATTTTACAATGCTTACAATGCTTACAATGAATGCTTCAACATAAACTCATGCCTCAAACTGTAAGTAATAAACATTTAACACTGTAAAATTAGAAGGTATTCCAAACGCACACCAAAAAAGAAGATATACTTATTAAAACTTATGTCGAAAAATCGCTTCTTACCCGTTCTAGAAAGCCGTTGACTATTGGTGTGGAAGACCCAACCAATGATTGACATTCACCATGAATTAACATGAGAATTAAACAGTTAGTATTTCGTAATTAGATCGATGTAAAATGCAGAAACCTAAGCGATGGTTTAACAAGATAAAACATTTGCTACCCTGGTTAACTTACCTTCTAGGATTAGCGGTTTAATGTAAATGAACTATAGAGATTTATAAAGCAGTAGGAGAGGAGGAATGGAAGGAAAAGCTACAGAAAAAGATGGTGAAAAACGAGAGCCCAACCCAAATGGAGAGATCCATATACCTCTTAGCCTATCATTTTGACATTTACAAAATACCCACTCATTCTTCTGGGAGGAAAAAAGGTGGAAGGGGGTAAAGCGGTTGCAGATGTGAAGAAGTGTTTATAGAGCTCAACACATGTTATTTGTTTATATGTTGAGCTAACGCATTGATGATGAGCGTTTATTCAATTTTATGCACCAATTTATCACAAACCCAATTGAGGCATCAAATGTAGATTTATAAAGCTCCAACATAAGCAACTGTAACAATTATAAATGCAAAATTATAGTAAACTCATTGTTTTTCTAAAAGGCAGTAATTGCACTACTTTAATCCAAAGGTGCAACAACTATTAAGAATTAGATGGTCGTAACCAACCTAAGTGAAGATATTATGGGAGTTTACTGGTCGGTTTTAATTTATTAATAGCAATGGAATAATCATATCGATTGATGAGAGCGGATCTATAATTGTTTGCTTCCTTAAGATAGAGTCCAGGTAATACACCTTACTTACTAAGTAATCATAGGTTTAATATTACGTAAATACTGTAAAAACCTCGTACTCATAAGCAACCAATGAATGAATTCTTGTTGCGCTGACTGACCTGAGTAAGAAAGAATGCTTATGTTCCGTGCACTTTACCCGAGAGCAAAGTATTATCATACTGGATATTATTGCAAGTACAGACAACGATATAGTATGCTTCTTCATGGACCAATTTTCAAACTACCTCAAACAATCACATCCTTCCCTCTATTAAACAATTCACAACTATATGATTAGGGTTGTTAATAACATAAAAAAATTGTGAGCATCAGGCTAACATGCTCCTCTTCTTGGAACAACTAGTACTGCAGACATTGCTCTTGTGGATCGGCATTACTAGGACAAAAATTGGAACCATAACTAAAATAATATTTCGAAAACTTAAAGGCTGCACAATATATAACAAGAGGGGCTGCTAAGGCAGCAAGTCCCTGCCTAAAGCTTTGTAAGTTGACTTGGCTTGTAGACTATTCAAATAGTGGCATTATCTTTTTGGTGATGCTGGTTATTCAGATGTTGACGGAAATGGCTTACCGCACATGGTATGCCGAGTAATAATGGGAAACATGTGCAGGTTCAACTTGGCTCCCAACAATGTCATGCTAGCACTGAACATTATGACAGTGGTGTAGATGATATAACAAATCCAAAACATTGTATTATTTGGAGTACACATATGAATACTCATATTCATCCAGAGTACGTCGTGAGCTTTAAAGTCTCTCGTGAGCTTTTCTCATACTGTATCAATGAATTAGTCAACTTTGTTACAACTTTTTTGTAAGTTTGCAAAGAAGTGGAGAGCTGAGATACTTAGAATTAGTATCTTTTTGTTCTGAAGGATCAAAAGCAGATCATTGTAAACAGGGTAATTTTCTCGGACCCTTTCTCATACTATATCAATGAATTAGTCAACTTTGTTACAACTTTTTTGTTAGTTTGCAAAGAAGTGGAGAGCTGAGATACTTAGAATTAGTATCTTTTTGTTCTGAATAGATCGTGTTGGATCAAAAGCATATCATTGTACAGATAGTATTTTGGGAACTGCAAAACATTCAATGCTGGATGGTCCTTGGCAGCAAGAGATGGTAAGATTATCCGGTTACTAGTTTATGATAATTATAATCGCCCAGCTAGATTACTGATTGAAGATTTCGCCTTTGATGTTGTGAACTTAGGAAAGGATTGATAGTGATTATATATTGCCCTAGTATCATATGTAGCTTTCATCTTTATATATGCAAATGAAATCAATTCAGAGAGAATTGGTGGCCACAATTACCATTTTTTGTTAGAACCCCGAACAGTAAGCACCCACCACTGTGCTTTCTTTCACCAATATTCTTTGATGTGCATTATTGTTGGGTAAGTTATCTTGATAAGATAACTTAGAGGTTGTAACAATTAAGTGATTTTTGACAATTAAACATTGATCAGCATCGTTGGTTTTGATTCAAGTACCATGCTGAACACAATTCAGAAAGTTTAGATTTCTTAATCTGCTAAAAATCTACTACACAACACTTTTTAAAGGGAATATACAAAGAAACATAGTATGTGCGTATTTTGGAAATTTACATTTAAAGCTTCATGGATTCTTAAGAGCTTGGTTGGTTGCGAATTGATGTAGTATCGAGCAAGCGATACACGTTAGAAGAATCAAAACATTTGTGAGCAGGGAAGTCGAGCGTCCCGGATGAGAGACACTGGCTACTGCCATCGTTGGATGACTGACTAGCAATTACCTTTAATTTAGAACACTAGGGAGAGTATTCATATATAATGGGGAAGATGACACTGGATCTTATAGCATGAGTGAGATGGAAACATATTTATAAACTAGTACCATATTATATATAAAAATGATAATAAAAATAAAATTGCCTTTCTATCTGATGTTACATTACACGTGGAAGAACGCTTATCGAGTCTATCACCTGTTAGGCCATTTTCATGTTGCATGCAAATGCCATTTGTCCAATTTCTTCAGAAAACAGATGTGGCGACTCACACTTTGCCTAAATCTCAGCATTGTGGAGTGGCTTATGCGAGTTACCTAGATGAGCTCGTTGAAAGCTAAGGAGAATGAAGACACTTAGGCCACCAGTTTACTGATTCGCTAGTTTTGGAAAGAGTATTAGTGCACTAATCTGGTTTGTGTCGTTCCTGGATTAGTTTTATTACAACGAGATTTACTCTTTCTTTTGAGCCTTTGAGTATAAACTTCGGTGACTCGTGAGATGTCGAGGAGTTGGTGGACCACTCGACTGCCCATTAAGAAATATACCCATAGTTACGGATCCAAATATTTGGCTTGAGCTTAGCAGCTTTCTGAACAACAACTTTGAGCTGATAAGAATGGAGCTGGCCGGGTCAATTAGCCACAATGAAAGTGAGGCTTGATATCTATAAGATCCTAGTTTGCAACATACATTCTTGGAAGGGGTCTCCCACGATATCGCTTTCTCTCTTTTCTTTGTTTTATAAGACCGCATTGAAGTCCTCGGCCACAAGAAAATTCATGGTGAATTTTGTATCATTCAAAGCCTGTAAAGATTTCTAGCAGTCTACCTTTTATTTGTAATAAACCGCATATAGAAAGAAAAAGTGTGGAATTTAATACCTGAAGGTTGCTGGGAGAAGCCATCATTTCATTTGTCATTCCACTGCCTTACAAAAAAATCCACTCCTCGTCGTCTCCTTCCGAGATCGCTTCCCTGGCTTTGAAAGCAGATTCGGCTGTCCAGATGTCCACTTCGAATTACAAAATCCTGACCAGAATCCTTCCGAAGTTGGGTGATTTGTGTCATTTTCCCGATGACAGAAAATTGGCCTCTATGACCGGCCTAGATCATGAGTTGAATGAAGAAATTAATGGTGCTGAAGAAACAGCTGAAACGAAGCATAATTCGTGGTGAGTTTTGCATCATTCAAAGCCTGTAAAGTTGGGTGATTTGTGTCAGTTTCCCGATGACAGAAAATTGGCCTCTATGACCGGCCTAGATCATGAGTTGAATGAAGAAATTAATGGTGCTGAAGAAACAGCTGAAACGAAGCATAATTCGTGGTGAGTTTTGTATCATTCAAAGCCTGTAAAGATTGCTAGCAGTCTACCTTTTATTTGTAATCAACCGGCATATAGAAAGAAAAAGTGTGGAATTTAATACCTGAAGGTTGCTGGGGAAGCCGTCATTTCGTTTGTCATTCCATTGCCTTACACAAACTCTACTCCTCGTCGTCTCCTTCTGAGATTGCTTCCCTGGCTTTGAAAGTAGATTCGGCTATCTAGAAGTCCACTTCGAATTACAAAAGCCTCACCATAATCCTTCCGGAGTTAGGGGAGTTAGGTGATTTGTGTAATTTCCTGGTGACAAAAAATTGGCCTCTGTGACGGGCCGAAATCATGAGTTGAATGAAGAAATTAATGTTGCTGAAGAAACAGCTGAAACGATGATGACGAAATTGCAAAAGGGTGATGCAGATGATCTTGGGGAGGTTACAAAATTGAGCATGAGAATTACCTGGTACAAATATGGAAGCCTGCTTTGAGGACACTCACATGTGAGGATAGCTGGACACGATCTGGCGGTGCAGTGGAGGTGCAACTACCGAACATGCACAGATGGCCAGCATGCCACAACCACCTATCTGGCATCTTTGTAATCCATAATGTAGGAAAGGTAATGCTATGCTAACATTTAATGTAAGAGAGGTAATGCTATACTAGGTTTTAGCATTACATGGTTCCTGAAAATGGTTTTAACTTTTTTATTTTTAACCTATGTTTTGTTAGAGCAATGCACACTCTTCCTCGAAATAAGGCCAAATAAGAAAAGGAATTGCGTCATTGGTGGAGTAAATAGGACGAATTATCTCATTGGTAGAGTAAAAGAGGAGCCATTAAAACTCATATTGATTTTGGTGCAAACTTAAGATAAAAGGTTAAGAATTATATTGATTTTTGTGCCGAACTAATCCTCGAAATAAGGCCAAATAAGAAAAGGAATTGTCATTGGTGGAGTAAATAGGACGAATTATCTCATTGGTAGAGTAAAAGAGGAGCCATTAAAACTCATATTGATTTTGGTGCAAACTTAAGATAAAAGGTTAAGAGTTATATTGATTTTTATGCCGAACTAATGAAAATGGCTGCAAGGCCATTACAAGAGGCCGTGCTAGCTGGGCATGGACTAACAAGGAATCTATGGGTTCCTTTAGCATTCCTTTAGCCGGTTGTATTGACAGATAAGGGTCAGTGCTTGTAAATATGGTTTGGCGCTCTCTTGACCTTGGATTTTAAGCTTTGATTGCTATCTTGTCTCTTGGATGGATGGCTTCAACTTCTGTCGGGGTCCGCACATCTATAATGCTTGCCCCTTTATATTTCAATTACACTAATGCACTTTTTAGCTTATTTTGATCTATCCCTGATGCATGACAATCCTTCAAGTGATTCCTATCAGGACCTGGATGGAAATAAATGCAAACCCTTGGATCCATCTCTTAGATGTTATCTAGATGCTTGAGCGGGTGGTGAATAAACTTTAAATGGTTGCATCATATAGGAGGCTCCCACCTAGATTTGTGCATCGATATTAGTGGTTTGTACCACAAACATAGAACATGTCAATGTGAAGGTCCATGTTAGTAGTGCGTGCAACTACTCAAAATGCATTAGACACATACAAATGTAGACCAGTCTATTCGGCACCGCACTCCACCCCTGGACATAGAGGAAAAAGAATGAGCATCTGCAACGGAAGCTGTAAGATAGAGGATAACATATGAAATATACAATGTGCTCCAAGACCAAAGGGTCTGTTGATAATTGAAGTTGTGCATAATCATTTTCCGAAGGGTGTGTTGATAATTGAAGTTGTGTAGAATCATTGTCAGTAGTTATTTTAGTTTGCACGTGTTAACCAAATAATTAGCAACGAATTTCAATGCATCCTAATGCATGTGGCTAATAAAATAAATTAGTAGAAATCTAGAACTAACTTTATAGCATTAGATTTCTATGCAATGTAATCTCTATATAAGAAAGTAGTTATGCAGCCTTGATTAAGAGTATGAAGGAAATAACAAAGATTTTTTTCATGTATTGAATATAATTTAGGTGTAATTGTTTTGTTTATTCTTGTTGTTGTAAGTTTGTCTCTTTCATTAATCTTCATTTGGTATGAGAGTAGGCACTTTTGTTTGGGTTAAGTTCATAATGTCAAATTCTAACTCTTTGCCCATTCCAGAATTTAATGAAAGTGATTATCATTATTGGTGTATCAAGATAAAAACCTTCTTGACAGGAAAATATTTGTGGGATACTGAAGAATGAGGTTATGAAGAGCCAACCTGGAGCACACTTACAACCAATGATAGAACCTAGGAGAGAAGCCAAGAAGAAGAATTCCCAAGCTTTATTTCATATTCAAATAGCTCTAGATAAGAGCCTATGGGCCAAGAATTGTAGGAGAAAAGCCAGTTGAGAATGCCTAGAAGACTTTATAAGAAGCTTGCCAAGGCAATGATCAAGTTAAAGTTGACAAGTTGTAGGCATTGAGGACAAAATTTGAGAATTTGAAGATATAAAAAGTTGAGAAGGTGTGTGATTATTGTGTAAGAGTTAATTATGTTGTCAATAAATTGTCCAATCTATGAGAAATTATTGATAAATAATTTGTGATTAAAAATGTGTTGAGGTCTCTAACACCAAGATGGAATCATGTTGCTGTAGTCATTGAAGAAAGCAAAGATTTGACTAACCTTCAATTTGATCACCTAGTTGGATCTCTAATTTCTCATGAAGACAGAGTGAGAGATTCATTTGTAGAAAGTGACGAGAAATCCTTTTCCGCAAATATATAGACTTCAAAGAATCAAGATTCCATCTCTATCTCCAAAAGAAACCAAGCCCAAGATAAAGGTCATAATCAAAATTCTTCAAGAGGAGATATAGGAAGAAGAGGTGGTTTCAGAGGAATAAGTAGAAGTAGATTTGATAAGAGAAACATTCAATGTTATTATTGTCATAGGTATGGTCATTTTTAAAAGGATTGTAGATTAAAATAAAAGAAAAGTATTAATTAAGCTCAAGAGGGGGATGAGTCTTCTACAAATAATTTATTTTTATCTTATAGAAAGATTGAAAACATTGTTAAAGATGTTTGGTATTTAGATTCAGGTTGTTCTAACCACATGCTAGGAAATTGCAAGTTGTTTTCTACAATGGATGAAATTTTTAAAACTAAAATCAAACTTGGTGATGAAAAAGCTTAGATATTTCTGCAAAAGGAGCTATGGAAGTCCATTCAAAAGAAGGTATGAAAAGTGTTAAATATGTTTATTACACTCCACAGTTAAAGCATAATTTATTAAGTTTTGGGAAACTATGTGAAAAGAAATACAAAGTAGTGTTTGATGATAGACAATCACACTTTATGATAAGAGTCAAGGAAATATGGTGGTTACGATTGTTCCTATGTCAAAGATTCAGATGTTCCCATTGAATTTTGGAGAAAATAGCATTAATCTTGATAATATGGCATTTGAGGACAAATGTTGGTTGTGGCATCTAAGGTATGGCCATATGAATTTTCATAGTTTGAATCTTCTAACATCAAAATAATTAGTTTATGGTTTCCCCAAGGTTGAAGAGCACAAAGAGGTTTGTGAAGGATGTGCTAAAGGAAAACATGCAAGACATAAATTTCCTAGACGCAAAGGCATGGAGGGCCCATTATTTACTTCAGCTAGTTCATTCTAGTATTTGTGGACATATGAAAACAAAATTTTTGGGTAAGTCATCATATTTTATTAGTTTTATTGATGATTACTCACTAATGGGTTGGGTTTATTTTTTGAAGAGAAAGGGTGAAGCATTTGATGCATTTCAATAGGTTTAAAGCCCTTGTGGAAAATGAAAGTGATTATAAAATAAAGTGTTGAAGGATTGATCATGGAGGAGAAGTTACAGTTCAATATTTTTTCATAATTTTTGTGATATGAATGGCATTAGAAGACAACTCACCACTATTTACACACCTCAACAAAACAGGGTAGTTGAAATGAAGAATCGTACAATAGTGGAAATGGCAAGGACTATGTTACAGGCAAAAGGATTAAGCAATACCTTTTGGGGTAATGTAGTTGCTAGAAAATTATACATTCTCAATCAAAGTCCTAGTAGTGCACTTCACATGATGACTCCTTATGAATCCTGGTATGAGAAAAATCCTAATGTTAATCATTTCAAAGTTTTTGGTTGTTTAGCCTATGTTCATGTAGCTGATCAAAAGAGACAAAAGTTAGATCCAAAAAGTGAATCGTGCATTTTAGTTGGGTATAGTGAGCAAAGAAAGCAGCTTACATGTTTTATAATGCTCTCACTAATAGCATTGTTATGTCAAGATATGTGATTCTTTATGAAAGGGGGAGTTTATGGTCATCAAAAAGACCATGTTGAGAAGTTAAAATCTGGTTTAAATGGTTATATTATTAATGATATTAATCATGGGAATCCCACTAATGTTTCAATTCCAAATGTTACAAATCCACCAAGTAACCCCTCATCTAGTTATCCAAATTCAAGTCTAAGTCCTACAAGGAAGGTAATAATCTTAAATGACATTTATCAAAGAAGTATGCCACGTGAAGAAAATCCAAGAGGTGAGACTGTAAATTTTGCTTTATTCTCACAATATGATTTTGAACTATCATGTTTTGAAGAGGCTTATCCTAATGAGTTTTTGGTGCAATATATGCAAGAAGAGATATATTCAATTCACAGGAATGATACTTGGGAGATTACAGATCTTCCATGTGACAAGAAGAAAATTGGTACTAAGTTGGTCACAAGACAAAGTATAATAGTGATGGGACTATTGAAAGACACAAAGAACGACTAGTTGTTAAGGGCTTCACAGATAGGTATGGGATACATTATGAAGAAATTTTTTTACCTGTAGCAATACAAGAGCCTATCAGAATGTTGATTTCATTGGTAGCTTTAAAGAAATGGAGCAGTCATCACATGGAAGTGAAAATTTCTTTCTTAAATGGATACTTAGAAGAGGAAATATTTGTGGAACCATAGGGTTTTGAAGTGCAAGGAAAATAACATCAATTCTAAAAGTTGAAGAAGGATTTAGATGGCCTAAAGCAAGCACCAAGATCTTGGTATGCCAGGATTGATGGATATTTTCAGGAGAATGTCTTTAAGAGAAGTAAGAGTGAGCGTACCCTTTACTACAAAAGAGAAGGTAATGATATTCTTATTGTGAGTTTATATGTTGATGATTTGTTGTATATGGGTAGCAGTTATAAGATGGACGATGAATTCAAATTTTCTGTGATGAGTGATTTTGAGATGAAATATTTAAATCCCATGCAATATTTTCTTGGAATGGAAGTTCATAAAAGTGAGGATGAAATTTTTATTTGTCTAAAAAACCATCCAAAGGATATGTTGAAGAAATTTGATATGGATGATTGGAAACCACCCCCCACTCAAATTTCTCATGGAGTTGTGTTTTGTAGATATGATGGCGTTGAAATGGATGATGAGACAACTTATAGAAGTATTGTTGGAAGATTGATGACCCACACAAGGTCCAATATTGCCTATTTAGTTTCACTTGCTTCCAGATATATGACAAATCCATCATAAATGCATATGAAGGAATCTCAAAGAATTCTAAGGTATGTGAAAGGAACTCTAAATTTTGGCATTCATTACTACACTTGTAATCATTTTGAGTTGGTTGGATTCAGTGATTCTGACTGGGGAGGTAGTTTGGATGGCCGAAAGTCTACATCAGTAAAATGTTTTTCTATTGGTTCTCGTTTGATCACTTGGATCTCAAAGAAGCAAAGTTTCTATTTCTTCTATAGAACCAGAGTATGTTGAAATCACCTTAGCAGGTACATGAGCATTATGGCTTAGTAAAGGTTTGGAAGAAATTGAAGAGAAACAAATCCATCCTATAGTGATATTTTCTGATAATATGAGTGCCATCAAATTGGCCAAGATTAATCCAGTACACCATAGCAGGACAAAACATTTTGACATGAAGTATCATTTTATTCGAGATTTGGTGCAAACGAAGCAAGCATGTACATGAGCACTATGGCTTAGTAAAGGTTTGGAAGAAATTGAAGAGAAACAAATCCATCCTACAGTGATATTTTCTGATAATATGAGTGCCATCAAATTGGCCAAGATTAATCTAGTACACCATAGTAGGACAAAACATTTTGACATGAAGTATCATTTTATTCGAGATTTGGTGCAAACGAAGCAAGTAGAATTGAAATACATTAGCACTCAAAAAAAAAATAGCAGACATCTTTACTAAGGTAGTTTCAAAGGCCTAGTTTTTTAATCTTAGAGATATGATTGTAAATCCTTTCAGCATCAAGGGGGAGTATGTTGATAATTGATGTTGTGCAACTGAAAACTGATGCCATGTAGAATCAATACCAGTAGTTATTTTAGTTTGCATGTTGTAACCAAATAATAAGCAACAAAATTCACTACATGCTAATGCATGTGAAGAATAAAATAAATTAGCAGAAATCTACAACTAACTTTATGGAATTAGATTTCTATGCAATGTAATCTCTATATAATAAAGTTGTGTAGCCTGTTGATTAAGAGTAAGAAGGAAATAACAAAAAAAAATTTCATGTATTGAATAGAATTTATATGTTGTTGTTTTGTTTATGCTTATTGTTGTAAGTTTGTATTTTTCATAATCTTCAGCGAGATGGAGATAGGATGGAAAGTGGTCTCTCTTTGTAATACCTTAGTTTCGACCCCATGGTATTGAATTGTACATGATGTAAATATTGTGTTAGTGCTAGAAATTGTTCCTAGACTACAACAAGAACAAGCTAACACAATCTCAAAAGAAATAGAATGAAATTGGTTTTTTTAGGGTTTTGGTTTAAAACTTCATCAGCAAGGAGGTAAAACATAAACAAGCTAATACAGAACTGAATCATGCATAAGTTAAATAAACAGGGGATCAAACATATCCCAATAATCCATAAACATTACACATGAAATACTAATTCCACCCACAAGCTACAAGCATTTACATGAAAAAAACCTTTAAACAAGAAATGGAATTGTAGAATGAGTAATCAACCAGATCAGAAATGAAACAGCATGACAGGTAAAAAGGCTTATCAATTTATATATAATCAATAACAGCCATCAAATTACATAAGAGTTATAAGTGCTAGCTTGAGATATCAGAACTTAAAAGCCTCTCCTTGAGTCAAAATTCGAACCCTACCTCCATCTGACTTCCTACTTTTATCCTTCTTTCATAAAAAAAAATAGTTACATAACTAACTAACTAACTATTAGGTTAAGTCTTGAAACTGCTACTAAGATAATTGTCTTTTCAAAATAAACTATTAGCTATTACAAAAATAAAACACATGACACATGTCAGTACTAATCTTTATAGGTTTTTGGTTGCCTCAGCCAGTAATTCAATCCTCTCTAAGGCATGTGACTGCCTTCTAGTTCTTAGTTTCTCTACTTCCAGATCTTCAATCTTCTTCGACAGTATTTCATTCTGTTGGGTCAAGTCTTTAATTGTTTGGTTCAATTCCCCAAACTGAGTTTGAGTCTGCTTCTTTCTCCTTAAAGTTTCTTTTGAAACATAAATTAACTCTTGGTATTGTGTTTTTATGTCATCAAGGTCCTCCCTTAACCTTATGTTAGTCATGACTAATCCCTCGTTTGTTTCATTCAGAAAACTAATTTGATATTTGAACTGCTTCACTGTTTTCTGCAGATTTTCGATTTCAAAATCTATGCACAGTCCCTATTTTGTTGTAGAAGTCTTTTCTGATAACCATGGAATGTTCATTTTCCTGAAAATAAGATCATCATCTTTCTCGTCTTTATCTGCTTCTTCTATACGAACTTCTAGTGACCTATCTCTTTCAGTACTGTAAAATTTTGGCTGCTCTGCAACCTTGTCTTTTTCTGGTGATGACTCTAGAGTCACTGAATGTTCCTTCTTACTCCGAACTTGCTTAGAATCCAAGCCTTCTTCTTCTCCCAAGTTTTCTTGAGATGAAGAGTCCTCAATTACAATAACCTTCTCTTTAGATAACTTTGGATTAAAAATCTTTTTCATGTTAAGTCTTAATTTGTTTTTAACTCTTATTTTAGGTCTTCATCTTGTTTCTACTCCTCCTAGCATTACAAATTATTTTCCTTGATACTAAACAAATGAGAGTTTTATAGTCTCACCTTTTAATCCTATTGCAACTGACTCTTCTTTAGGCTTTTCATTTGAACTCTATAGATTATCAGCTTTCAGCTTATCTAGAACAGGAAACTCCATTATATCTTCATGTATACTTGTAAAACTTTGATTCTGTTCTAAAGAAATCCTACCTTCTTCCTGTTTTATATCAACTCTATGTATCTCTTCTATATTCTCTGAAACCTGCTCTTGATTATCATTAAGTTCTCCTTTGAGCTCTTCATATATAGACTCTTCAAATTTCTGAACTGAACCTTCTTCTTGAATACTGTCTTTTACCAACTCATCAACTATTTCCTTCTTTAACCTCTTTACAAGGAAATGTTGTTTGTTCATCTGCCTCTTTTTAGGTTGACCTTCTTGTTGAGTATGAATACCTAACCAAAACACAAAGTGTTCCCAGGTTCTACCCTTTTTCTGAAGAACTATGTTAACAATCAACTTTATAAGTCCACGAGGAAAGATAGACTGCTGAGTGTGGTGTTTATGCCCTTTTACTCTATCTGACATTTTTTGCAGGATTTTTAAAAAGAAAAAGGGTAAATTAATTTTGGACTCTTGATTTAAATGTTGGAGGAATATGATATGACATTTGAAGACTAAGGAAAATCTTCCCTCACAAGTGATGTAACTCTGTAGAATTCTGATGGCCTCTCTCCACTCAGGCTTGAATTTATGTAACTGTACACCCTTGCCTCAATCTAGGCTTTCAAGCTCTGGCAATAAGAAATATTTTGAATTGAAAGTGAAGGGTATTTTCTTGAACCAAATTTATCCATCACCTACTATGCCCGTGGCTTCTTCAATTAAATATTTGGTGAGTTCAAATTTGAGGGTGTCAAATGAAACAGTGTTCTTATCAAAACCCTGAAAAAATCTATATGATAATTCCAGGTTAAAGCCATTGATTCTTTGGAAGAAATCAAACTAACCAGCCCTTTGAAAAATCGCTACATAATCAGAAAAAAATTCTGCCCAACTTGTATCCATGGGTTCAACTCTGTTTGTTTTACCACTTTTTTTTCATTTTATGCACTATAACCCTAGACTGTATACTAGTTCAAAAATATTCAAAATGGTTCTCTGCAATGAAAAAATTAGCAACCAAGCAAATTCGTAACAAACAGGTTTACGATTTTTTCAATAATCCAACAAAACCAACACCATGTCAAATAGACCACGAATCTATCAATGATTCTACTACCTGGTTACATAGCTGTCATGATGATAAACTGAAATCCTGAATATGCGCCATTATATCTTCGATAGGTGTTCGAAAACCTCCAATACTTTACTCGGCAGCCACCACAATCTCCAACTACTTCCTTTAATGACTTTACCAAGCAAAAACCTGACAGGTATGACCACGATCCTTGCAGCTTCTCATACACCTATTATAATGATCACTGGGCTCTAAACATGTATCCTTTTGTCCTCACAGGTGTTAAACATCTCCTACGGTCTTCTATTGCAAAACACCACCACTATTTTCCATAATTTCATAGGCTTGAGATTCTTGTAGCGCTTTTGTTGTTTGACCTTCGCTCCTGCGCTACAAGAATCCTCTTTTGCATAGTTTTTAACCAAATCTTAAAAACAAAGGTTAGGCATAAGCTTAAATTTTGAAATAAACTTTATTATAAGTTTTTTGAAAGCTTAAAGATATATATATTAACTAATAAGCCCAAAGAACAACCTTAAAACCTATAAAATTGAAATAAATCTAACCATTAAAAGCATTAAATCAAACAAAAAGTATTGATTGCTAAAAATTCTCAAAACCAATTTAAAATGTAAAATCATAGTAAACCAATGCTTGAAAAAACAAGACAAATAACCTAAGAACAATATCTAGTTATAACATCTACTCTGGCTGTGGGATGAAAGCCTCCTTGTGAGGTTTCAAGAACCTGTAGATCAGTGCCTTCTATCCACTCAACCAAACCTGTCTACTACTCGGAAAAAATTCCATTGGGTTATGGAGTCTTTATTCAATATCTGTCACACCGATATATACGATGAAAGACAAATCTCTTACCTTCATTGGATGTAAAAGTTCCTCAGGAATCATCCATTCACTAGATTAGAAAATTCCTCACCTTCCAAAGTCTGCAATATGAAGGTATTGTTCTCTAACAATTTTGAAATTATGAAAGGGCCAAACCATAAATTGTCAGATTTACCATGCTTACCTTTTTGTTCCTTTCTAGCATCCCACCTTAAAACCATGTCTCCACTAGAAAAGGTATTCTCCTTAATCTTTCTGTCAACTCTTTCTTTGATTTCCTTTATGTACATTTCAACCTTTTCTTCTACAGCTTCACGTTCTTGTTGTAATTCAATAAGTGAAAAAATTCTCCTTTGAATATCATTAGGTTCCTCCAAACTATCTTGAAAGAATTTCATTATTGGAATACCTAACTAAACTGGAAATACAGCATCAGTGCTATATACTAACTTAAAAGGAGAGGAACCAGTTGCCTTTTTAGTAGTAATCCTATCTTCCTTAAGTGCATATTTTAACATTGAATCCCATGACCTCTTATTCTGACTTAACAGTTTTCTAATGCTCTGAATAATTTTTTTATTTGTTGATTCTGCTAACCCATTTCCTTGAGGGTAATAAGGTGTAGAATGCTTCAGAACAATTCTATTTTGTTCACAGAATGTAACCATGGATTTAGACTTGAAGGTTTTAGCATTATCAGTTAGCAATTTTTTAGGGCACCCAAATCTACTTAGAATATTCTCCTGAATAAAATTGATTATCACCTTATCAGTTGCATTCCTTGTAGCCTATGGCTTCTACTCATTTGGTGAAAAAATATGTGGCTGTATGTATCCATCTATGTTGTCGAGAAGAAGTAGGGTTTATTTCACCTATAAATTCTAAGCCCCATTGCTGAAAAGGAGCATTAACTGCAATGGGATTCAATGGTAAAGACACAAGTTTTTGTTTACCAGCAAACTTTTGACATGGAACAGAAGCTCTAACCTGCTGATATACATCAGAAAACAGAGAAGGCCCATAGTACCCAAACCTCAATATTTTATAAGCAGTAGCTTTCCAGTATTTATGCCCTCCAAAAGCACCCTCATGTGATTCTGAAATGACTTCCTCAATCTCTGGCTTGTCTAAACATGTAAGCAATACTCCTCCTGGATCCTTCCAAAGTAACTGTTGATCTATTAAACAATATTTAGTGGCCTTCAATTTCAGTGATCTAACTACTTTTTTGTCTAAATGTTCAGGACACTGTAAATAAAATAAGAAATGAACAATGTTAGCACACCAAACTGAGTCTGCATACTTGTCCATAATTTGCTCTTTGTCTTGCCCTGATTCCAATTCTTCTGGTACTGATTGTTCTACCATCCAATGAAGACCAAGAGCTTCACAATTTGAGTCTGCCAACAATTTAGGTAAACCCTATCCCTTCACTAGCTTAGTAGGCTTGATTTCCACATCATACCCCATAATCTTTGCAATCCACTTTCCCCTCTTTCCTTCAAAATCTGGCTGGGTTAAAATGTCTTTTATAGCTGCATTAGGAACATAGGCAATGATCTTTGAATGTAAAATATAAATTTTGAAAAAATTTCAACGCCTTTACCAGTGAATATGCTTGCTTTTCAAAGGTACTATACTTCAATTTTGAATCCCTGAGAGTCTTACTAAAGAAAGCAATTGGCTGCTCCAGTCCTTTTGCAATTTTCTGTAATAAAACAGTTGCTATTGTGTCCTGTGATGAAAGGAAAAAGTCAGAAAATCTTTCAAAAAATCAGGTCTCACCAACACTGGTGCTTCTGTAAGGGCCTGCTTTATCTTCTCAAATGAGGTCCTGGACTCTACTGTCCATTTCACCTCTTGATATTTCCTTAACATAGATGTTATCTGCTTTATAGTTTCAACAAAATTTGGTATAAATCATCTCAAAAAATCAATCTTGCCAATGAAAGACTGGACATCCTTCTTACTTCTAGGCAAACTGATTTTTAAAATGGCTTTAATTCTCTCATGATCTATCCTTATTCCATCTGTTGAAACCAAATGTCCCAGAAGCTTTCCCTCCTAAACAACAAAATGTGATTTTTTGGGATTTAATGACAGTCCATATTTCTTGCACTTCAAAAAGGTTTGTTTGAGGTGTTTTAGATGTTCTTCATCAAAGTGTGAAAACACTGTAATGTCATCCAAATAAATCACAACAAATTTTTCCTTTTCCCCAATAAAGGCTATATCCATATCTCTTTGAAATGTTGCACCAGCATTCATCAGACCAAATGGCATCTTGTCATACATGAAGGTACCCCACGGGGTAGTGAAAGCTATCTTTTCCTTGTCATCTCAATGCATAGAAATCTGATTATACATCGAGAATTCATCCACCATTGACATTCTCTGAGCACCCATTACTTGCTACAAAACCTGCTCAATCTTAGGCAATGGGTAATTGTCTTTTAGTGAAGATCTATTTAAATTATGAAATTCCACACATAATATTATCTCTCCATTCGTTTTCTTGACTGGAACTAGGTTAGCCATCCATGATGAGTGTCTAAGTGGAACAGTGATTTTTTCATCCAATAATTTTTTAACCTCCTTCTCTATGACTGGGAATAAAGCAGGATTTATTCTTCTTAATTTATGTCTGAAAGGTTTTACATTAGGCTTTAAAGGAAATCTATGCTGAATAATATTAGTGTCATAAGTTTTTAAGTCCTCATAAGACCAAGCAAAGACATCAACATACTCCTTCAATAATTTTATGTACCTATTTCTTTGCTCAACTGAAAGGGATTTTGAAATCTTCACCATCCTAGGCTACTCTTCTGTGCCAATATTACATTCTACAACATTCTCTTCTGAAGATTGCATTGCTGGTTTCAATGGAGTATCATATTTTGAAAAAAATATTTCAAGGGGGACCAATCCTTTGGGAATAAAATTACCTTTCAATTAAATAATTTTATGTCCAACAATCTCATTTTCTGAATATTCATCAACCTTTTCAAATTCCTCATCCTCATCTTGATCAATCAACAATTTAGAAAACTCACCAGTCAATTCCAAAAATTTCTTTATTTCTATGTCATCTTCAAAAACCCTCCATTGTTTCATATTATATGGTACTGAAGGTCTTTATTTGAATTCAATGGGGTATTTTAACTGAGTTTTCTTCGAAATTCTGAAATGTGTGGCTACTAAAGAAAGTGAATCAGTTGTCTGGTTATGATCTCTAGGAATAAAGGAAATATTAAATGCAATAAATAAGTTATCAATCATGTCCCAAACCTCATTCCTATATACTTTCAACAAATCCTGCTTTACTTGATATTTGTCCCTTACCTGCTGGACAACTAATTTGGAGTCGCCATAAACAAAAAATTGTTGAATGCCCAGGTCTTTTGCAGCCTTTAATCCAAATATCAATGCCTCATACTCTGTTGTATTGTTTGTAGTTACAAACTCCAATTTATACATAAAACATATCAACTCACCACCAGGGGAAACAAAAACAATACCTGCTCCTGCTCCTTCTTTAGATGAAGAGCCATCAAAATACATTTTCCACAACTCATCATTTTGTTCAATAGAACATTTTACTGGTTTTTTCTTCTCAACCTGTAACATACCAGTTGAATTGTCATCGTTGAAATGTAACATGCAAGAGCCCAAATCCTTCTCTACAACATAAAGTGGATGATTTGTCCAGTTCTTGTCATCAGTGACAATGTAAGCATACTGTAATTCTCTATACAGTCTCCTATTTTCTCCTCCAAAAACAGGGATTGTTGCATATGATAAATCCATTTGTAAAGTACCCCCCACCTTCTTGGCCCAAGATATTGAAAGTAATATTCCAAATTTAGGAGTAATATCTGCCACCACCACATCCATGATGACACTTTTCATAGGTAACTGAGTTAAATTAACCACCATATCCTTAATCACTCCCAAACATTTGATAGCTCTGGAATCAAATGCATATAAGTCCTGATAGGGTTTTGTGATACTTAACCCCAAAATAAGGTCGGACAGCCTGTCTAGAATGTGCAGGCTGTCCGACCTTATTTTTCCCTTTCTATTTTGATTTTCAGGTTTCTATAGGTGAAGCATTCGCTACAGCATATCCAGATGGCCTCCTCAGTACCTCTCTTGACTCCATACAATTTCCACAAATGGAAAAATAAAATGGAGGTTCAATTGCACTCCAAAGGACTCCATAGAGTCGCCATGGACACTAAAGTTGAGCCTGGATCCGCCATAGAAAAATCAAGATTCTTGAACAAGAAGGATGAAGCCTTCAGTTTCTTGTGCCTCTCTATTTTCGAATACCTTCTCTTCCATCTTACGGATCTGAAGACACCGAACCGAAATATGGGACAAATTGGAATCTCTATACGGAAAGCATGATGACTTGAGAGTTTACCAACTCAAAAATGAACTCATGTCTCTCCACCCTTCCAATTTCGAGACTCTGAATGATTTCTTTACAAAGTTAAAGCATACTGCTTTCCTTTTGAAGCAATGCAAAGTGGAGAAGGCGGATGATCAGCTCATCCTAGCCATCCTCTCCAAACTTGGGGCTGATTATTCAGTTTTTGTTTCTACATTTCGTGCGGGGAAGCTCACAACCCCCAGATGGAAGATGCCTACACTCAATGCCTTCATTGAGTCCCTAACTAATGAACATGAAAAGCTTTTCCAGATGGGGATCATCCGATCTTCCCATGATCAAGCCCTCCATGTCTCGGGGCCCAAATATGTGAAGGGTAAAGGAAAGCAACAGAAAAATCAGAAAACTAAATTTGATGCTCCCAAGCCTAGAGTTGAAAATCAGCAGCATGATGAATCTTCCAGCTCAAGGAAGAACAAAGGAAAAGGGCACAATGGGAAATAAAAAGTCAGGTGTTCTTACTGCGGGAAGGGTTTTCACCCTGAACATGCCTGCATGAAGAAAAATCTTAATGAAGCAACCTCTCTCCTTGAGAGGAATCACATCAATCTTCCAAAGAGCTTTCGGAGGAGAGATCACCAAGATCGGGAACCACAGCATGAGAAAGGTCATGCCCTCATGGAAAGCACTTCGAATTCCAAAGCACTACTGATTGACATTGGAGCTTCAAATCACATGATGGCTAAAAAAGACTCCTTTTCATCCTTGGAGACCAGCAAATCCATCCCCATCCACATGGGAGATGACTCCACCATTATTTCCAAAGGACAAGGTACTGTAGATCTAGAAAATGGTTTTTTTCTAATGTTTTGTATGTACTGTCTCTATCAGCAAATCTCCTTAGTGTCTATTAGATGACATAGATAGGAATGCCTAAGAGAGTCTCTTTCATCCCAAATGATGTTGAGATAACAGAAATTGCTTCCGGGAAACTCATTGCAAAAGGCCTTGCAAATCATCATGCAAAAGCCTATGAGTTCTCTCACTTTGTTGCGGATGCAAATCCCACCGCTCTGCTAACTCATGGAAATGAGGTTAGTAGGCTATGGAATGAGAGGTTTGGCCATCTTAATTTCAAATATTTGCAGCAATTACAAAAAAACTCCATGGTTGAATGCCTCCCGGTCATCAAGGAAACCACGGGAGTCTGCAAGGGCTGTGTGATTAGAAAACACCCTGAGCACAAGTTTGATCGGGGGAAGGCAAACCGAGCTACAAGCATATTGGGGCTGATACATTATGATATCAGTGGTCCAGTGCCTATCACATCCATGAATGGATCAAGGTACCTCCTTACCTTTATTGATGATTTTTCAAGGTATACATGGGTTTTCTTTCTCAAAAAGAAATCAGAGGTATGTGAAAAAATTTCTGAATTGAAGGCCTTGATCGAAAATGCCTCTGGGCTTAAGATCAAGATATTGAGATTTGATAATGGAGGGGAGTATGTCAGTAATGAGTTTCTGTACATTTTCTCCCAAATTGGTATTCAGTTCCAACATTCAATTCCCTACACTCCCCAGCAGAACGGAGGAGCGGAAAGGAAGAACCGGTCTCTCAAAGAGATGACCACCTGTATGTTGGAGTCAAAGAAGCTTGCTACAAATTTGTGGGCTGAAGCCATGCATGCTGTAGCATACATTCAGAACAGGGTGCCACATTCATCTGTGAAAGAAAAGACTCCTTTCGAAGCATACTTCGGACACAAGCCAAATGTGTCGAACCTACGGGTGTTTGGGTCCACTGCATGGGCCTGGATTCCGCTTGATAAAAGAAGGGATTTGCAACCGCAAAGAATAGAATGTATGTTCATTGGGTATCCTGATGAATCTAAAGGATTCAAGCTACTCGATATCAATACCAAACAGATCATCATCGAGAGAAGTGTCAAGTTCAATGAGCCTCTTCAGGAGGTGGAAGTAGTGAAGGAGAAAACTGCTGATTTTCCTTCCTATTCCACTGAATATTTGGATGATGAAATTGGGGGTGATGACCCTGATTTGGATCCTCTGATTTCTAATATCAGTGTGCAGAAATAATTAGATACTTAATCAGAGCCTGAAGTGCAAAATCATCTTCCTACATGGGCCCAAAAGACACTCTCCTCCGCAGGAGACAACATTGGAAATCCAGATGATCCAAGGAGAACCCGGTCTGATTTCCAAAGAGAAGGTATTGCGCTCTCTTGTTCCGATAATTTGCTGTCTGAAACTTGCTATTTGATGATTAGTTCAGATCCAAAATCCTACTACCATTCTCGGAATGATCCGAGATGGCAAGTTTCCATGGATGAAGAAATGAATTCTCTTAAAAAAAACACTACTTGGGAGCTAGTTTCTCTTCCTTCAGGAAGGAAATTGGTTCAATGCAAGTGGGTGTTTGAGACAAAGGTTGCTGCTGATGGAAGCACCTGAAAATATAAGGCAAGGCTTGTAGAAAAATGTTTCTCTCAGGTCCAAGGAGTGGACTACCATGAGACCTTTGCACCGATTGCAAAAATGGACTCCATCCGCCTTGTTTTGGCTATTTCCGCATCCAAGCACTGGGAGGTGCATCACATGGATGTTAATTCAGCCTTTCTACATGGATATCTTCATGAGGAGATATACATGAATCAGCCTAAGGGCTACATCACTGATCCATCTTTGGTTTTCAAGCTAAAGAAGTCACTATACGGGTTAAAACAGGCCCCAAGAGAGTGGTATTCCAAGATGGATGCCTTCCTTCTCTCGCAAAACTTTTAGAGATGTAGATCAGATCCAAATGTGTATTTACAGTAGCATGATGGTAATATAATTATCATTGTTTTATATGCTGATGACTTACTGATCATAGGTAGCACAATTGCCTCCATTTCAGCCATCAAAACTGCTCTCCACAATGCCTTTGAAATGAGTGATTTGGGGCTTCTAAAACAATTTTTGCGGCTCGAAATCGAGCAAAATTCTGATGGGATTATGGTCACTCAGTCCAAATACATTTCAGACTTGTTATTCAAGTTTAACATGGCTAAATGTAGGCCTGCACCATTCCCTTTCCTTTCAGGTATCAGCCTTGAAGAAGGAAAAAACACACCTCCCATGGACTGCACTATCTATCGACAGCTGATTGGTAGCTTGTTGTACTTGACACATTCTAGGCCTGATATTTGTTATGCCATGAATGTTGTATCAAGATACATGTAGCAGCCTCATGATATTCATTGGAAGGCAGCCAAGAGGATCCTCCAGTACATTCAGGGAACCAGGACCTACGGCATTCACTATGCTGCAGACTCCGAGCTAGAGCTGGTTGGATACATAGATTTTGATTGGGCGGGTGATTCTATTGATCGAAAGTCAACTTATGGATATGTATTCATGTTTGGTGGAGGCCCTATTTTCTTGTCAAGCAAAAAGCAGGCTGCCATAGCACTATCTTCAGTAGAGGCCGAGTATCGAGGAGCAGTGAATGCTTGCATCCAAGCAGTTTGGTTGCAAGGCATTCTTTCAGAGTTTGATCTTGGTAGTACTTTGTCCACTGTCCTCTTTTGTGAAAACCAGAGTGCTATTAAGATATGCATGGATCCAGTTACCAGGCAGAGGACCAAGCATGTAGAGATTCACATGCACTACATCAAGGAGCTAGTGCATGACAGGACCATCATTCTGCAATAATACCCGACTGATGAGCAGATTGCAGACATCTTCACCAAGAGCTTTTCAGAAAAGAATTTCACTTACCTCAATTCACTGTTGGGGGTGAGTTCATCAGGGTGATCCAGACTACTTTTAGTGTTCAGCTTGAGGGGGGGGGGGTTTCCACTGGGTTTTCCCTCTTTTCCTCACTTAGTTTGTTTTGAGCATTGTTTCAGTTTCAGCATTGTACAGGGTGACCTATGGCCTTAGTTTCCAAGTCCCTAGCATTTTTATGCATCTATGTTTTCTAACTCTTCCTGAGTATAGCTTAAGGGGGGTGTTGGAGACATTTACCATCATACACACTCTTTTGGTCAAATTGGCCTAGTTAAACCACTATCCTAGGTATAATTGACATTAATTGACATCAGTGGAGCAGTAATTTCCATCATCCAATCACAACCACGCCTTCCTACAGTCAAGGAGGCTAACTTAGCCTTCTCCTACAGTCAAGGAGGTTAACTAGAGCACTCCGGGGGTGATCTGAGTGATAATAATGCATCTAATGGCTAACTGGTGGTTACAATCAGTTCAACCAATTAGTTAAGGTGCCTCCTCTCATTAAATATATTATTTAATGATTATTTATTATTATTTAATGATCTGGAGTCAACATGGCGCCTCCACCAACTTTTGATGGTCAGTTCAGCTTCAGTTAACTTCATCGGGGTTCATTGAAGTCATGGAGCACTAGCACTTGATGGTTGGCTTGCTATGACATGTGTTTGATCTCCTTCAGTTGAGATTCAGTCATTTATTTCACTCTGACTTCAGTTAGGGTTTGCTGAGTCAATTAGGGTTTTGTTCAAGTGGTTAACTGAGTGTGATTGAATGGCTAAGAGTCAGTTAAGCCAGACTCACTCACTGAATTCGAATTGTCTCCTTAGGTATTCGAATTCTTCATGGAGTTAAGCTATTGCCTGATTGGTATTGTAACCATTCATTGTTTATTAAATATACAGAGAGGAAACCAATTCGGGTTCCGATTAACACCAATTCATGAGTATTTGTTAATTATTCTTTGATGATTTTGATTCCTAGTTCCTAGATCATGTGCAAGAATTAATAAGTATAGGGTTTCGACCTCTGGAAATAAGAAATATTTTCAATTGAAAGTGAAGGGTATTTTCTTGAACCAAAGCTCTCCATCACCTACTATGCCTGTGGCTTCTTCAATTAACTCTCTGGTGAGTTCAAATTTGAGGGTGTCAAATGAAACAATGTTCTTATCAAAACCCTGAGCAAATATGTATGATAATTCTAGGTTAAAGCCAAATTGTATCCATGGGTTCAACTCTGTTTGTTTTACCACTTTTTTTTTCATTTTCTGCACTATAACCCTAGACTATATACCAGTTCAAAAATACTCAAAATGGTTCTCTGCAACAATGAAATTAGCAACCAAGCAAATTCGTAACAAACAGGTTTATGATTTTTTCAATAATCCAACAAAACCAACACCGTGTCAAATAGACCACGACTCTGTCAATGGTTCTACTACCTCGTTACATAGCTGTCATGATGATGAACTGAACTCCTGAATATGCACCATTATATCTTCGATAGGTGTTCGAAAACCTCCAATACTTTACTCGGCAGCCGCCACAATCTCCAAATGCTTCCTTCAACGAATTTACCAAACGAAAACCTGATAGGTATGACCACAATCCTTGCAGCTTCTCATACACCTATTATAATGATCACTAGGCTCTAAACACATATCCTTCTGTCATCACAGGTGTTAAACGTCTCCTATGGTCTTCGATTGCAAAACACCACCACTATTTTCCATAATTTCGCAGGCTCGAGATTCTTGTAGCATTTTTGTTCTTTGACCTTCACTCCTTCGCTACAGGAATCCTCTTTTGAATATTTTTTAACCAAAGTTTAAAAACAAAGGTTAGGCATAAGCTTAAATTTTGAATTAAACTTTATTATAAGTTTTTTGAAAGCTTAAAGATATATATATATATATATATATTAACAAATAAGCCCAAAGAACAACCTTAAAACCCATAAAAATGAAATAAATCTAACCATTAAAAGCATTAAATCAAACAAAAAGTATTGATTGCCAAAAATTCTCAAAACCAATTTAAAATGTAAAATCATAGTAAACCAATACTTGAAAAAACAAGACAAATAACCTAAGAACAACATCTAGTTATAACATATTGTATTGAGATCATGGCATGCAGCTCAAGGCCAAGGCCCTGTCATTGATATGGTGTTTTGTGTATAGGTGATCAAGGTTGATACCTATGGTTATGGTGCTAAGTCAAGCACAACATGTTTTTGAATAGCATGCAAATGTACAAATTAATAAAATACCACAACTAGTTATGGTACTGTAACATGAAAGAGATGGGGGCATGATTTCACAAGGGATAGGGTGGGGAGTTAGACAAAAACCCTGAGCCAATAGGGTGTGACCAGATGTCAATGGGGAAACCCATAAACCCTTAAATACCATCTGTCGTATGTCCTCAATCATTTATTTCTTCCAGAAGTTGGTTGAGGAAGTTAATGCCTTAGGCAGAGCAAGGCATGGCAGTGTGATTGCTGGACTGAGCAAGTCTTGCAGTTTGGGAAGCCACAATCTTGCTTCTGACACAAGGAAGCATGAGATGTGTGCTAGTCTATTTTTCCTCATTTGGGGGGAGGTTTTGTTGTTCTTGAGTGTAATTGTGATTCATTATTCTAGGATTCGATTCATTCAAGATGTTTTGTATGCTCATTATTAGTTTTCCATACAACCTGCAAGCGGAACCATGCCTTTGCTCTATTTTATTCATTCTGAACCGTTCCCTTATCCGACAATCATGAATCTCATGGGATGAGTGATTTGTTATTTTGTTGATTGATTGGGCGGTGGATATCACTCGATTTTATGAAAGTGTGCTCCTCCAAGTTTTCCCCAGCACATTCGAGCAACGTTTTATCATTAAGAATGGTTGTCTTACTCCCCTGAGTGGCAGAAGGTGTTTCTGCGGTGGTTTCCTCTCTTACGGAGTGAGTGGAGCCTATATTGGTCGTGTTTACCTTTTGGCATGCAAGTAAGCCATGTTTCTCTATGTTATAGAGTGAATCCTGTGTAGTTGTGTTTTTCCTTGTGGATGACTATGATGTGCATCCCCATTTTAGTTTGAAGACCAAGGAGTGGAAGAGGCCCAAAATTGGCTAATAAACCTAGTGAAGGGACAAACCTCACATACATATCAAGACGCACTGGAAAAACCTTTATGCACACTAGGGAGAACACTAAAAGGGAAGGTATGGCCTGAGGGAACTATGAAGTAGTGAAGGGACTACTTCCTTATGTTGGGTGGTGTAGGTACTGGGGAGGCCAAGCCAGATCTTGTGTAGGTGTCCACAGCTCTGTGGTTGAGCTCACTAGCTTAGCAATTCTACCTGTCCATTTCCTTAGTAGACTTAGAAACCCAGTTGTAGGTTGGTTTGACTGTGTTTTGATGTGGGTGAGTCATTTCCTTAGTAGCTTGTGAGACCCAATTGTATATTGGCTTGGATGCACAATATGTGAAACTCAATTGTGTGTTGGCTTGAATGGATCTTAATGTGAGTGTTGGTTGGATGAGTAAGTCCTGGTAAATCCAACTGTGTGTTGGTTAGGAAGAGTAAGTCCTGACAAACCCAATAGTATTTGGCTTGATATCCTGCAGCACATTAACTCAAATGTGTGTTGGCTTGGCTGGAAAGTCTCGTAAGTCCAAGTGAAGGTTGGCTAGACTGTGTGTTATATGAGATGGCTGTGTGTGAGTCTATTGTTCCCTAGTTCCTTATGTAATCATTCCCAACTTGGGGGTGGCAGTGGTGTTGAGAGATAAATGAACACACTGGCCTATGGTTGGGTGGAACCTTGCAGCGACATAGCTAGTTGTGGGACAACTTCATCTTCAAAGATAAGTATTAGGTGTTATGTCATTTATTCCATGAATTTTCTTATGAATTGTTATGTTCATGTTGGATGCTTATTGATGACTAAGTAGAATTTTATTTGTGTATATTTTCCACGTACTTTCCTGCATTTTACTTATGTATATGCCTTGTATGTTTTATGCATTTTTTATTAAGTCCCTGAAGGCCAAAGGCCTGGTTACAGATCATAATGCTTCTGTTTTAGTATTTCCACCCCTTGGAATCCTCCTGTGAAAGGAGGAAGGTGGAATCCATCAAAGTGAAGTTAAATAGGGTAGAAATGTTGTGTTTCCACACCTCGGGATCTATCGACGGGAGGCGAAAGCGAAAAAGTGCACAAAAATTCTAATACAAAAGTCGACTTTCCGATTTTTGAGGTCTGAAGTCGGAAGGCGAAAGTTGGAAGTGCAGAAATTTTTTAAGGTCGAAGGTTAAGTTTTCTAATTCCCAAGTTCCGCACGCAAGGGAAGAAAGGAAGAATGTGGAAGGTGAAACCATGGATAGGGTATCTGTCATTTGAGAGTTTTCTAACTTCTTATTTCCGAAGGCGAATGGTGAAAGGTGTAAGAGCCATTGAAGAACTCCATCAATCATATTGTTTTATGACTTTCGAGTTCCGAAGGAGGAAGGTGGAAGTGCGGAAGGTGGAAGAGTCGTTGAAGAACACCGTCAATCATTATGTTTTCCTACTTTCGAGTTCCAAAGGCAGAAGGGCCATTGAATGTTTCCATCACACATTGAGTTTCCAATTTACGATTTCCAAGGTCGAAAGGGAGAAAAGTGAAAGTGCAGAAGGTGGAAGTTGGACCATTCACTCCATCAAAACCTTGAGGTTCTGATTCCTGAGTTTTGAGGTCGGAAAGGAAGAAACAGAAGTGTGGAAAGGGGAAGGTTAGTGTGGAAATGACCATTCTGGTTGCAGAATGAATATGTGAAGGGCGGAATGAATTTTTTAGTGGTTTCCAAGCCTTAGAAGGAATGTTGAAGAGTGTGTTAATGTCCATACCCCATGTTAGAAAGGAGAACAAGGGTTCTTAAAGCAAAAAAAATAATTTATCTGCATTATGGGGTATGGGGACATTATAGATTGGCATCAGAGCTATTGGTTGCAGCACTAGGGCCTAAATGGGGCAAGTTGAATAGTTAAAATAAGAAAAGAACCGTCCAGGTTGTGGTTTGATAGAGCCGTTGGTTGTAGCATTAGGCCTAAATGGGCCAAGTTAATCAGTTGCAGAAGAGGAAACTACAACAAGACAGAGCATTATTTAAGAGGCTAAATGCCCTTGGCAGCACTTGGTAAAGAGTGGACTTCAAATCGACGATGAACTCATTTTCATAAAGAATTTTGCGCCCACCAACTGTTGATAACGCACTTGCTAGTCAGCCAGCAAAATGAACTATCAATAGTTGGATGGAAACCAACAGTGGACCTCAAAGAAATTAAAGCAGGTTTCATAAAGTATCGCACCTGTCAAAGCTTTCTTCTCCCACACTAGTTCACTCAGTGAAATATCTATCAACAATTGATCTACTTACGGATCCACCTCTTTCGTTGATCATAATCTCCTTTGGGGCGATTAAGTTTCTAATTTTGCAACTTAGAGGCTTTAATCCTCGTTATTTTAATTGTGAAATGCACCTTGACCATAGATCTGGATTCGACCGTGATCTTGACTGTTCATGCATGCAGTGAACCATCGGTAAGTGATTTTTGAATTTTGAGGTTGTCTAACAATGGTGTCTGTTAACACGTTTTGCAGAGTCATAGTGCATATTGAAAAGTTGGTCTTGGTCCGACCAAGAAGAGCAGTGCCCAGAAGATTAACATCATGAGTGATGCTCAGGATCCTTACGAGCTCGAGGAAAATTCTATGGGGGAAGATACTTAGGTTGGGAATACTGAAACAAAATTTGATGGGAAGACACACTAAGAGACTTCCCAAGATATTACAGCTACCATAAGGAGCCTTAGGATGGAGCTGTAGAGTTGCATACAGGAAAATAAAAGGATGATCAAGGCTCTGGAAGAGCAAAATCAATTGACTACATCCATGCTATAGAGTTTGACAGACCTCCAAAGGAAGATAAAATTTGGGAATCAGACAACAAATGCAGAGGGGAGTACGAGAAATTACCGCAAAAAGAATGTGAAGCTTGGCCAAAGGAAGAAAGTTTTCAAACCTTCTCAGCAAAGGCAGACATCACAAGATGTGATTAAGCTAGCCAAAATGAAGGGAGACAAGCCAAGGAAACCACTCAAATGTTGGGGATGTGAAGGAGACCATCTGATTAAGTACTGTTCAAATCAGAATGGGAATGAAGGTAAAGTCCACAACACCCAAGGAGCTGAAACTGTGGGTCCGGAAGTAGGAACCATTGATAAAATTTGCGCAGTATTAGAGGAGGTAGATCATCAATCAACTATGGTGGAAGTTGAGGGTGATATTGTTGAGCAGACTACTTCTGTTTTGATTGAACCTAGATCCACTCACAACTATATCACCCCTAGACTTGTTGAGATGTGCACTTTGAAGAAATCAAAGCATATAAAGTCATGGTTAGTCCAACTAGCCACTGGAACCAAGAGAAAAGTCACTAAGGTGGTAGAGAGATGTCCATTAGATATGGATGGGATATTCACTTATACAGATTTGAATGTTCTACCACTTGGTTCCTATGACATTCTCATTGGAATGGATGGGTTGGAAGCACAAATAATACGGATTGATTGCCACAACAAGACATTTAAATGCCTGAATGAAGAAGGAAAACTAAAGGTTGTAAAAGGTATTCCAAATGTGATCTCTAGTATAAGGGCTTCAACAATACAGCTGAAGAAGTGTTGTAGGAAAGGTTGTAGAGTGTATGCATCCCATATGTTGGAGGAATTAGAGAATGAGACTCCTAGGTTGGATGACTTTCATGTATTGCAAGAGTTCAAGGATTTTTTTCCTAATGAAATTCCAGGAGTTCCTCCAGAGAGGGATATTTATTTCACAATTTAACTTGTGCCAGGAGCAGCACCAATGTCCAAGACACCCTACAGGATGAGTACACCAGAAATGTTCTACCTGAATATGCAGCTGCAAGATATTTTGGAAAGGAAGTACATTATGCCAAGTGTGTCTCCCTTGGGAGCACCATTTCTATTTGTGGAAAAGAAAGAGGGTACACTCTAGCTGTGTATTGATTTCAGACAGTTGAACAAAGTCACTGTGAAGAACAAATACCTTTTTCCTAGAATTGATGACCTCTTTGATCAAATGAGAGGAGCAAAGGTGTTTTCCAAGATTGAATTAAGGTATAGTTACCATCAGGTAAGAATCAATGATGAATATGTTCATAAGGCAGCTTTCAGAACAAGGCATGGACCTTACGAGTTTGTAGTGGTACCATTTGGTTTCCCAAATGCATCAACTACATTTGCGTGCCTCATGAATAATGTTTTCAGTAAGCATATGGACAAGTTTTTTCTTGTTCTCTTTGATGGAATTCTTATTTGTTATAAGAATGAGGAGGAACATGTACAACAGTTGAGGTTGACTTTGAAATTGTTAAGGGAGCATACATTGTATGCAAGTTGGGAAGATGTGACTTCTACAAAGATAGGATTCATTATTTGGGTCACATCATCTCAGATGAGGGAATATCTGTGGACCTTGAAAAGATTAAGGCCATTATGAATTGTCCAACTTCGAGAAAGATGACAGATGTAATATCTTTTAAGGGACCTGCAAGATATTGTGGGAGGTGCACTGATGGATATTTTACGAGTAAATTTGAGTGTATGTATAGGTTGGGCAGGCCTGTATGTGAGCTTGTAGTTCAATGAGGACATGGCCCTCATGTGTATATACATACAAACCAGAACATCCTGAAGCTTGCTGGTAGAATGAATTGAGCAGAATAGTATGGTTATACCCACGAAAACCAAGGAAGGAAGCTGCCATGTGCTATGAGAAGGATCTCATGACTGAAATATAACCCCTAAACATAACAGATTTTTAAAATTTCAGATTTCAATTTTTTCTGTTTGAATGCTATTGACTGTTTGGATGATCTAAAATGGTGTCAAGATGACAGGATGTATGTGGATGGCTAGGTTTTGGGAAGCATGTGTAAGTCGGGGATAATTACTCCCACTTGAAAAATCCAAACAATATGATGGTGGCCTCATGGTTGCAAAAATCTGATTTTCTATAGGAAGCAGAATTGTGAATCCAAACTTTTATTTGATTATCAATGTTATTGATCAATTGATATTGGAAATTTATTTATGCATGAAATCGATTTGAAAATATATGATTGAAATAATGAAATCTCATGTGAACTAATGCTTGTATGTAACGCAGGTGAGATAATGAAAGTACTCCCTTAGGGTACACAGATTCTCGAAAGGATGTGTTTGGGATACATAGCTCCTTAGAAGGATGTACTTGGGGTATATAGTTCTTGGAAGGATGTACTTCGGGTACATAAATTCTCGTGAGGATGTGCTAGGGATAGATGTATCCTCTGGAAGGATGTACTTGGGTACATATCTTCCCCCCCCCCGACCATATAGGCATGGATATGCATCACTGGGGACGCCCAGGGTGTAAGACATCCGATTAGACTTCTTTCTGCACCCATTCACACTGTAAGGGGGTTGTCACGAGAGTGGGGGATCCATGAAGAGAATAAACCCTAGGTATTATGGTGTCCGAAAAATAAGCGCCTGAGCTTGTGTTAGGATTATAATCCTCCCTTGTCCAATTTGGTCAATTATGTCTAAATCAATAGTCCTTTCAATCTATTTTTAGTCACTAGCACCATTGGGTCCACTTGGCCTAATTGGGGCACATGTACCAATTACTAAAGTGTGGGGAGAACTAATTGATGCCAACTACCACTGATTGAACTTGCATGCATCAGTTTAGGAGCCTCCTAGATCAATCCCTACAAATTAGGAGCCAGTGGGAGTGCCGATACCAACCTCCATTAGTTGAGTTCAATGGGTGACTAGTCAAGCTCAGTTAGGAGTCAGTTACATTTAGTTCTAGTCTATTACACTCAGTTGTACTCAGTTAGCGCTAGGTTTGCATGGTTACATGCAGGTGAGGCGCATTTACTCACCTACCTCAATCAATTAGACTAGTTAACACTGAATTTGACACTTGAGTTTGGATTTTGAACTTCGATGAACTCCGATAATGATTTAGACAAGGTCAGTTAACCATTTTGTCAAGTAGAGTCAAACCAATTCGAATTTCCTCACATGGATTCGAATTGCATGATGCTATTTATCGATTGTAATTCATTGTAATTAATTATCTAATTACTTTTTATTAATGGAAACATTCCTAGTTGCAAGCCATTTTTGCACTGTTTCATTCTTCAATTTCTGATTAAAATTGTGTGATCTATCTTGTGAGTTGTGTGTTGGTCCACAGATCTATGTGCTCAATTTAATATGGTATCAGATCCTCGGTAGGACAAGGAACTTCTGCTACTACATATTCATACTTGGATCAAAATAAAAAATTGAGCAAAATTGCTCTTCGAGTACTGCAACAAAAGCGAATAATTTACCACTTAATATCCCAATTAAAGGAATTGTTGATCAAGCTTGCTTGATCAACTATGCTGGGTGTGAAGTAAATTACAAAAGTGTAGGTTGTCGACCTTACTTTGTCTGTTTGATTGTGTGATTTACAGGTTTACCAGTCTCCTTCACTACATTCGCTACAAGCAACTCAGTCTCCTTCACTACATTCTAAATGGCCCCTCCAATGGATCTTCTCACTCCTTTCAACTACCACCAATGGAAGGAGGACATGGATATGTAGCTACGCTCCAAAATACTCTTCAAACTCATAATGGAGACAGAGGCAGAGCTAGTTCATTATGTTGACAAAGAAAAGTACTGGAATAGGCTTGATGAAGCATATGGATGCTTGTGCCTCTCAATCTCTCGAGATATTCTCTTCCACATCAATGGATTGAAGACTCCCAAGCAGGTTTGAGATAAGCTTGCTTACTTATTTGATAAGCAAGATGACCTAAGGATCTATCATCTAGAAAATGAACTGATTTGTCTTCATCCAACCAATTTCGAAACACTAAATGACTTCTTCACCAAATTCAAGCATCTAGTGTTCCAGTTGAAGCTGTGCAAGGTTGAGAAGGAGGATGATCAACTCATCCTTGTTTTTCTCTCAAAAATTGGTGCAAAATAATCAGTATTTGTATCATCCTTTCATTCAGTGAAGCTCACTACTCCAAATTGGAGGATGCCTACTCTTAACTCCTTAATTAAATCTCTCACCCAGGAGCATGACAAGTTGATCCAAATGGGCATCATTCAATCTTCCAAAGATCAAGCACTAGTTGTTGGAGGACCTAAGGTAGCGAATGATAAAGGGAAGCAAAAGGATGAGTCTCATGTAGAGAAAGAGCAGTCAAATGAGCCTCCATGTTCAAAGAGAAGCAAGAAGAATGGAAAAGGAAAGAACCTATGTTGTTACTGTGGAAGGGGCTTTCATCCAGAAAGACCCTATTGATGAGATGGCTCTTCTTATGAAGAAACATAACATTACTGTACTTGCTAGTGCAAGGAAGGTTGACCATAGAGAAGAAACTAAAGAACATGAAGAGACATGCCATGCACTGAAGGCTAGTTGTTCAACAACACATGCCTTCCTCATTAATTCTGCAGATTCCAATCATATGGTCTCATCCAGAGAATCGTTCTCTTCCTTGCAGTATTTTGATGGTCCTAGTATTCAAATGGGTAATAACAGTCAAATTTGAGCCAAAGGGAAGGGTTCTATCAATATTGAGCATGGAAAGTTCAAATATGTGCTTTATGTGCCCTCCTTAGCTGCAAATATGTTATCTATATACCAGATGACTCATACTGGCTCTCCAAAGTGAGTGATAATTGGTCCTGACTCAGTGGAGATCACATATATCTCTAGTGGGAATATCATAGCAAAGGGTGTTGCAAATCATGCCTCCAAGGCATATGAGTTCTCACACTTCATGCCATTTTCAGAACCAGTGCACTCTCAGATGCCACTTGAAAGGGAAGGTAAAAACATTCCATTTACTTCTTTTGGAGTTTCAACTAGTATTGCAGAACCAGCTGTATCAGTTTATGAGATTGAGATTCAGGGTGATTTAGATCTATATCCAGTCCCTACTTCCAAGCATGAAGCTAGGAAGATGACTAGAAATCCATCTTATACTCAGAAGACAAAGAACCTTGTGCTATGTCATGCAATATTACCTCCTTCAGAGAGATGCAACAAAATCCCTGTAAGATGCTACATGGAAAGGGTTGATTAGTCACACTGCCTTTAGAAGAATAGAGTGGATCATACACCTCTTCATCTAGAAAGAGGAAAAGGTTACATTCCTCCTTCCTTTCATCGTCATTTTGGGATAAGATGGAGAAGTCTACATGCCACGCCCTAGGATACCTGTGCACATAACATCATACATGATTCTTCGCTACATCACAGAGATGAAGGTTACAACAACATATTTTTAAGTTTTTTAAACTTGAATCCTAATTCTATCTACTTAGTTAGAGGGGGGGATTTTTTCCCATGTGGTTTTTTCCCTAGCTCCTTGTGTTGAGAAGTTACTTTACTTGTTGTAATGGGTGACCTATGGTCTTAATTACCAGGGACCACAAATTGTCCAAGTTAGCATTCAGGGGGGGTGTTAGGATTATTATCCTCCCTTGTCCAATTCGATCAATTATGTCTAAATTAGGAGTCCTTTCAATCTATTTTTAGTCACTAGCAGCATTGGGTCCACTTGGCCTAATCGGGGCACATGTACCAATTACTAAAGTGTGGGAAGCACTAATTGAGGCCAACTGCCACTGATTTCACTTGCATGCATTAGTTTAGAAGCCTTCTAGATCAATCCCTACAAATGAGGAGCCACTGGGAGTGTCGATACAAACCTCCATTAATTGAGTTCAGTTGGTGACTAGTTAAGCTCAGTTAGGAGTCAGTTACATTTAGTTCTAGTCTGTTACACTCAATTCTACTCAGTTAGTGCTAGGTTTGCATGGATGCATGCAGGTGAGGTGCATTTAATCACTTACCTCAGTTAGTTAGACTAGTTAAAACTGTATTAGACACTTGAGTTTGGATTTTGAATTCCGATGAACTCCGATAATGATTTAGACAAGGTCAATTAACCATTCAGTCAAGTAGAGTCAAACCATTTTGAATTTCCTCACATGGATTCGAATTGCATGAGGCTATTTATCCATTTATTTCATTGTAATTAATGATCTAATTACTTTTGATTAATGAAAGCATTCACAGTTGCAAGCCATTTTTGCACTGTTTCATTCTTCAATTTCTAAGTAAAATTGTGTGATCTATCTTGTGATTTGTGTGTTGGTCCACAGATCTATGTGCTCAATTTAATAGCTTGGTGAGCACTTGGAGGAGGTGCTATGCCATTAAGCCAGAGATTCCATGGAGCGCCCAAGGAGGTGCTAGGCTCTGAAGCGAGGACGACCAGATCTCAATTGAGAGATGCTTACACAGATAAGTATTTGATTTACTTAGCAATATTGTTGAATTTCTTTAAATATACATGTGCATATGATGCAACCATAATTTTGAAAAGCTTGTTAGAGATTGCATCATATAGGAATGAATTAGACATGTGAATTAATTCATTTTGTTTTCCAAAAAGGAAGCACCTAATCTTGGTGAGCACCTAGAGGAGGTGTTAGGCTCTGGAGTAGGGTTTCCAGATTTCGGTTGAGAAATATTTTCACACGTGATCCGAGGATTGCAAATACATGGTTACCTTTCGATGCACACCTCAGAAATCACAAGAAGGAGTGGGTACACTCAAAGGAATGTATAGCAGAGAATAGGTACCATCCTTGTGTTGGGTGGAGCAGGTCTTGTGGGTGTCATCGTTGTATAAGGACAAGGACGGATACATGTGGAGCCAAAAAGAAGATACTTATGCAGATAAGTATTTAAATTACTTGGAAACTTCCATTTGATTGTATTTCAATACACATGTGCATGTGATTGATCTATTATTTTGAAAAAATCTTGTGAATCTAACTCATTGCTTGGGGCTCGAGCATAGGTATTGTTAATTGCGAAAGACATTGGAAATGTTCCAAGTTGTGGAGAAGGATTCTCCAAGACTTGAAAGAGACTGGTGGTATGGACTGATGCATGCAATCAAGGACTTGGAAGAGTTCCATATCATGCCATGGGACAAGTGAAGGTGCAATGAAAGCACCATGTTCCTAACGAGGCTACTTGGGAGCTGGAGGATTCCATGCAATTGGCACCTCCAATTTGGTTCAATTTTGAAGATCACTTTGGGTAGTGCTAGTGAAACATTTTCTCTTCAATTTTTGTAAAGCACCGAGGATAGTGTTGCTGTAAGGGGGAGGGGAATGTAATACCCCGATTTTAACCCCATGGTATTGAATTGTACATTATGTAAATGTTGTATTGAGAACATGGAATGGAGCTCAATACCAAGGCCCTATCATTGATCTGGTGTTTACTGTATATGCGATCAAGGTTGATACATATGGTTATGGTGCTAAGTTAAGCACAACATGTTTTTGAATAGCATGCAAATGTACAAATTAATAAAATACCACAACTAGCTATGGGACTGCAACGTGAAAGAGATGGGGGAATTATTTCACAAGAGATAGGGTAGGGAGTTAGTGACCAGATGACCAGATGTCAATGGGGAAACCCATAAACCCTCAGATGCCTTCTGTCCTCTGTCCTCAATCATTTATTTATTCTAGAAGTTGGTTGAGGAAGTTAATTCCTTGAGAAGAGAAAGGCATGTCAGTCTGATTGCTTGACTGAGAAAGTATACAAGTCTGTAGTTTGGGAAGCTGCGATCTTGCTTCTGACACAAGGAAGAACGTGATGTGTGTTAATCCGTATTTCCTCAATCAGGGGGAGGGGGAAAGGTTTTGTTATTCATGAGTGTCATTGTGATTCATTATTTTGGGATTTTATTCATTCACGACGTTGTGTGTGAGTTTCATTGTGATTCATTATTTTGGGATTTGATTCATTCATGGTATTGGTGGTGTTTACCTTGTGGCATGCAAGTAAGCCATGTTTGTGTTATAGAGTGAATCCTGTGTGGTTGTGTTTTTCCTTGTGGATGACTGTGATGTGCATCCCCATTTTAGTTTGAAGACCAAGGAGTCGAAGAGGCCCAAAATTGGCTAATAAACCTAGTGAAGGGACGAACCTCACATACATATCAAGAGGGGCTGGCAAAATATTTCTGCACACTAGGGAGAACACTAGAAGGGAAGGTATGGCCTGACGGAACTATGGAGCAGTGAAGGGAATACTTTTTTATGTTGGGTGGTGTAGGTACTGGGGAGGCCAAGCCAGATCTTGTGTAGGTGTCCACAGCTCTGTGGTTGAGTTCATTAGCTTAGAAATTCTACATGTCCATTGCCTTAGCAGTCTGGGAAACCCCACTGTAAGTTGGTTTGACTATGTTTTGATGTGCGTGAGTCATTTCCTTAGTATCTTGTGAGACCCAATTGTATATTGGCTTGGTTGCACAGTATTTGAAACCCACCTGTGTGCTGGATTGACTGGATCTTAATGTAAGTGTTGGTTGGCTGAGTAAGTCCTGGTAAATCCAACTATGTGTTGGTTAGGTATAGTAAGTCCTGATAAAACCAGTAGTATTTGGATTGATATCCTGCATCCTATTAACCCCACTCTGTGTTGGCTTGGATGGAAATTTTGGTAAGTCCAACTGAAGGTTGTCTAGACTATGTGTTATGCGATCTGGTTGTGTGTAAGTCTGATGTTCCCTAGTTCCTTGTGGAATCATTCCCAGCTCAGTGGTGGCAGTGGTGTTGAGAGATAAATGAACACACTATCATATGGTTGGGTGGAATGCTGCAGCGTCACAGCTAGTTGCGGGACAACTTCATCTTCAAAGATAAGCATTCTTTGTTATTTCATTTCTGCTATGAATTTGCTTGGGTGAAATAATTAATCTAGGTGTCTATTTTGGGGGGGGGTATGAGAAAAGCAATGTTGTTTTTTCAATTTTGTCAACTTTAAGCAAAGAAAATTTAATTTTGTATTTAGAATTTCATTTTGTAGTAAAAACAAAAGTTGCAGAGAATTGTGTTAGCTTTCTATTGGTTATTTTTCAGATTTTTTTATTGGCATTTGATATGTCATTTATGCGAGTGTTTGATAGTGTGTTATTAATTAATGAAATTATGATAAATAATCATGTTTTTTGACACCAGTTTATTCATTATTCAACTATTTTTCATTAAAAACAAAATATGTTATGATGATCTAGACAGATTGTACTAAAGGTTGTTTATAAGTTTGTATCCAATAGCTGCATGCAATAATTATTAGAATTTTTTGAAGTGGACGAATATGAAAAACTAGCATAAAACTGACATGTTTAGGTTGACACAACATCTTCCCTAATTTCCAATTCAAAACAAAAAAACTAAAAGTACCATTTTGAAGACAAGACATCAATGTTGAGGACCCTGATTTTTCCAAAATTTTTCATCGTGTCTTTAAGAACTTATTGAATTTTCATTTCAATGAATTCTGTTAAATTTTGAAGCAATCCAGAAACCTTCCAAAAAATATAATAAATAAAATTAGTGGATCACACCAATTTCAACAAAATTCGCATCTATAGAAAGTAGATTGAATTATGCAACTAATGGTATTATTTATGAAGAGAAATTGTAAGAATTTGATATGATCTGATCTCTCCGAAATTGAAGAAGAGTCAGATATGGGATGGAATTCCATTTCTAAAATTTACAAGTTTTCAGCCGAACTAATCTTTCGGCCTAAAATAATTAATGTTTCAGCCAAAAATCCGCAAATGTTCAGCCGAAAGTTAGATTTAACGGACAGAAAATAGTTTGGACTAACTAATAGTTCGGCCAATAATCTCTATTGAATTTTTTCTACCAGTCGAAAAAAGACTTGGAACGTTTTTTTTGAAACGTCGTTTCGTTTCACGAGCTTGAAACGTTTTTACGTTTTTTCGAAACACTGTTTCAATTCTTTATTTATATGAAGGCTCAACATATTTGATCAACAGTTTACACAGTTATAGAAGAAGGAAGGCTCTCTTTTCTGGTAAGTATTCTTAAAACTTATCTTTTAAGTGAAGGCTATTTTTGTTTGATACCAAACATTATTTTGAAAATTTGTTGTCTTTTTTTACTTTATGGAAGATTTTTCTGGAAAATAATTATGGTACAAATTTTCTTAAAAATTCTGCACCAATTTAGTCTATGGTACATTTTTTTTTAAATATTTTGAACAATATTTTATGGACATATTTACTTTTTATATCATTGCCTTAAACGGGTTAATTATCAATTTTTAGTAGTCATCTTTTGGCATTTTAATTGGTAATTTATATTTAGTGAACGCATCTTTATACTGGTTAATTATAGTTTTATAACATTTAAATAAACTGTAATTTTTTTGTAATTCACGTGGCCTAGAAGTGCCAAATTTGGTTGATAACCTTCCTTATAGCCATTATCACTAATTTTTGTAGTCATATTGTTTGAGGTGGATGACTCTTACTTTTATTGTATTTTCTAAGGTGAATTTTTTTCTTTGATGATTAAGATTCTCTCAAGGGCAATTTATTCTACGTTTAAGGTATACATTGAATAATCATGGGCAACAAAAAACACGAAAGAGAAAATGTGATCGCACTCGAGATGATGCCTTACATAATGAAAAGAAAAAACTCAAATACCATGAAGAAAAAAAACAAAAGAATACAAATATTGAAGACATCGCTAATGATGATGTAACTAGAGACTTGGCTCAAAATGTTGATGATATGAATGTTCAAAATCAAACTCAAGAAGAAATTGAACCAGGTATGTACGAATATTGTAAATTTGTTTAAAATGCAGTAACTAGTTTTTGTAAATGATGTTATTTTTAATATAATTTCCAAATGCAAATACAAATGTTGAAGATGTTGAAGACATTCAAAATGTTGAAGACATTGAAGAATCACAAAACGATGCAAATATTCAATCCAATAGAGGTGTAATATATATATATATATATATATATATATATATATATATATATATATTTGTTATTAAAATATTTTAAACCATGTAATTATAATTAGAATTACGAGTCATATTTTTATGATTCAAGTTAAGTATATTTGAAATATTCTAAATTAAAATTGAAATTGAAATATATTTAGGTGGCTTCATCATTGACGATGGCATGTTACAAAATGTAGATAAAGAAAAATTTGGAAACACGAATTTTAACCATATTGTACGATATCGTGCTGAAAAGATGCATGAACAATTTCTAGAAAAAGAATCAGTGGCAACAAAAGCTCAAATTTTGAGGTGTTTGTTAGTCTCCAAGAAGTTTAAGGAAGCTTGGTCATTATTAGGTATTCAAAAGAAGACAAAAGATTCAAAGATGAAGAAAAATGTGTTCGAAAATATAGCCAATGCAATAAAAACGATTGGAAAATACATAAAGAAAGATACTAGTGCTGCACATAGAATAATACAAACAATGATTATTTCATCTAGTACTATACAAAAATGTTTTAACAATGCAGAACGCAAAGGTTATCGGAACTTCGCAGAAAACATCGTACAAATATAACAAATTTCAATTACAAATATATGCAAATGATGAGCTTGCTTGTTGGGCAATTATTTGTAGACAACCCTATAAAGATAGGGTCAGTGAAAGTGCTAAAGCTATGATGCATGAATATTGGGTGACAAATTCTTGTGTTTCACCAAATGCAAGAGACATGATACGACGCCGAATATCTTGAAATCAGTATGAAATCCATCCAAAACATATATTGGATATGACTCAAATACAATTGTTCAATAAATTCAAAGATCAACACAGTGAATTGAATCTGTCAATCAATACATTTTTACAACAGAAGCCATGGTATGTTAGACCTATCGCTATTCGTGACACAAGTTGTTGTCGCTATCATGTTGAGTTTGAATTATATTATGACACATTCCTTCGGTTTGGTAAAACATTTTGGTCAAATTCACCTCCTTCCAGAATTCGTACTTTTATATCTGAAATTCTATGTGAAAGAGATAGTCGCGAGAGTGTTTACAATAAAAGATGTATCGGTGGAAAGAAATGTGATAATTGTGGAAATCTAGCTTTATTCCATGATAAATATCCTATTGATATTAATGATCATTCATTGTCAAATATCATAGTTGATTGTAAGAGATACAAATATGTCACTTATTCCCACAATTCTACAAGTTCTTCAAACGCTCTTTCGAAAAGAATAGATTTACAAGAAGATAGAATCAGTGCGACAGAGTTTTTGAAGAAGTTTGAAAAAGAAATTTATAAATACATATAACATTCACATAGAGCACGATGGAAAGACTTGCAATTCAAGCAATCACGTGATGTTTTTCCACAGGGGACTATTTTTTATGTGGTTGATTTCATAGAGAATTACACATTTGAAGCACAAAAAGAAATACAAAGTGAATATTATCATTCTAACCAAGTTTATATATTTGTCCATGTTCTATATAGACATGCTCAACAAAATGTTGATGATATAGAAAGCACGAATGACAATTGACATGTGATCAAGGAATACCATTTCTATATCAGCGATGACTGCACGCATGATACACATTATGTACAACATTGTTTTGATATTATTTATGTTTCATTGAAAACACGTGGAGTTGTAATGATTGAACATTGGATATGGTCAGATGGATGTGCAGGGAAATTTAAATCTTCATGATCATTCTTCTGGCTATGTCGCCTTCATAAAAAAACAAATATTAAACATTGTTGGATTGTTTTTGAAACTGGTCATGAAAAAGGGGAGCATGATGGTGTTGGGGCGTGTGTAAAACGAGCACTTCAAAGGTATCAAATGAACCATTATGCCGATCGATTTTTGTGTCCTAATAAAGTTGTTCAATGGTGTCGTTTAAATCTCAGCCATGATTACAATCAACAATCAAAATATCTGCGTAGGTATGAACTTTGTTTTTAAAACAAAATTATTCAACTTAGAATGAATTTAATATGTACATCTACTAACATTTTATTCACATGTACATGTAAAATTGTTTATGTTGGACAGGTTTTTTTGGCATATTGGAATCTAAGATATAGACAGATCAATCCCATATGATGCTAGCACTATTCATGGAACTCGAGATCTACATTCAATCAAAACAAAAACCTTCCAAAATGGGTTTTCATTTGATAGTAGGAAGCTAACATGCTTTTGTCCTATTTTCATGGAGGACACAGAATCAATAGAGAGTTGTGAAAACATCAATGACAATTATGTTAAACCTTGGAAAGACAACGAAATTAATTTAAAAGGAAAAATGCCACTCGCAAGCTTTGAAGAGTTGGAATCAGAGGACATTGCAATATCAATTGATGGTGATAGAATTTCTGATTTGGTTAGAGAAGGTAATTTTATGTTTACTAAATACTAAATTTTTATATTTTTATTTTACAGTTTTTTTACAATGAATGAAAATGGTTTGATTTAATGAAGATGAATTTGACAAATTCAATATTCTTAATTATGTGTAGGAGATGTATTTTTTGTGGTTGCACCCATAGAAAACAATGAAAATGTGAGATATTATTGATGCGATGCACAAAGAGAAAGATAAAATTATTGGAGGACTATGATGACAAAGGTTTTATATGTGAAAGAGGGTCAATTCTATTAAAAGGTTATTTTTTTAAAGAAACATATCAAACTGAAAGGGACGTTCACTTTAAAGACTATCAACATGATTTCATATGCTGCCAATATAGTCATTTGGTATGCGCAGCTCACATAAAGTCGATAGAAGTTAAATTAAATAAAAAAATTAAATCTAGAAGATGGAAGATGTCGAAAGTTGATCATGAAAGAATAATTGAAGACGAGATTCCTTTAAGATCTTGTTTCTAATTTGAATCATGTTGAACATGATACATACTTTTTACATAAAGGACGTCTTCATTGGTTTTCTAATTGCGACACTCAAATAGATTGATTATTGATAAGTTATGATATATATTGTTTTGATGAATTTTTAAGCACATCCATTATGAAATTGTCAAATTATGAGATCTGTGCCTTTTTTAAACTTAAATATGATAGACTATTAGATTAGATTGTTGAACTTATGTAAATTTCAAATTGATTATTTTTACTTAAATATGATATCAAGTTCTTACATTGTTGGGCTTATGTCCATCAAATTGAGGAAACTTATAAAATAGTGTTCTTGCATTGTTGAGCTTATAGCTCATTGTTCTTAGATTGTTTAGCGTATGTATTTATCAAATTGCTGTAAATTATATGATATATTGTTCTTGGATTGTTCAACATATGTACATCAAAATGATCTATATTAATTTTATAACGAAATTGATATGTACAATTGTATAAATTCATAACATACAAATATTCAATATTAACATTACTAAATTTATTAAAAATCATTACTAATGATTAAAACTCATTTAGACACAAGTACTAAATATTGAACATTACTAGAGCATTAAATATGGAACATTACTAATGATTAAATATCATTTAGACACAAGTACATCATATTGTATATAAACATCATAAATTCATAACATACAAACATTCATAACATATAAATTCATAACATACAAACATTCATAACTAACATTCTTTATGATTGAAAACATTAATAAAATGCATTTTAATGAATATTCAACAGATATCATATATTATTCCACTTACTTAAATTATTGAAAACATTCCTAACTAGATCATTCCAAAAGTCCATTTTATTGAAAACATTCGTAAAATGCATTTTATTGGAATCATTCATAAAGTGCATTTTATAGAAAATTATACAGATATCATATTTATCAAACCACAACAATTACAAGATTTATATTAAAAAACCACAATCCTATGGATTTTTTGTTGGAACTATGAAAGGACCACATGAGTACAATAATGCTAGAGATACTCTACATCATTTTGAAATGCACAGCTTAAAATTTAAAGCAAGCCTAGGCCAAGGTTCTAATAACTATGTAGAATTATTCCCTTTAAAATATTGATTGAATTTGCACAAAAGAGTATTGTGAAATAAATTCAAATATATAATGATCCTTGTTTCTTCATTAGTGGGATGCAAGAAAATACTAGAACCTATAATTATTATCTTAGTCCTATTATAGAGGATATAAATAAGGTATCACAGGCTTTTGAGAACATCACTTTCATAATTATCTACCCATAAATTAATATATAAATTTATACACTCTTAAATAAGGGACACAAATTGGCAAAGGGACCCATGATGCTATAAAAAACAATGGATGGAATCCCTATCTCTCTTATGATTAGCAAATTGGCAAAGGGACCCTTGATGCCATAAAAAACAATGGAATTAATCCCTATTTCTCTTATGATTAGCATATGTGTTTTTTGCAAATATAGAGAGATTTATAGCTTAGTTTTCGTGTTTCTTATTTTTTAGTTTCTTATAATGTATATGGTTATGATTAGAGCATTTTTAATGTGGATGGACTATGCTTCCCTTCCAATTAGACACATGTGAAAGCTATTCAATGGCTATAATAAGGAACAAATAAAATGGTAACATAAGTCATAAATTTAATTGAACAAGAAAAAATACATTACTAATAATTAAATATTCAACATTACTACTGATTAAAAATCATTTAGACACAAGTACTAAATTATTTTATATTACTAAATATGACTAACTAAATATTACTACATATTTAAACACAACTACTAAATATGAACATTACTAGAGCATTAAATATTGAACATTACTAATAATTAAATATCATTTAGACACAAGTACAGCATATTGTATATAAATATCAATTAACATATTGAACAGATTGAACATTCCTGATAGGTGAAATCATGAATGTGCCCATGTAAATCTATTCAGCCTTTTATTGAGCATTCCTTATAATTCAAAACAAATTCCTAAACTGCATTTTAATGATTATTCTGCAACTATTATATACTATTCCACCAACATCAACATCAACTAACATATTGAACATTCCTAACATTCCTAAAGTGGTTCTTTAGAAAAATCTATGCATATATAAATTCATAACTAACATTCTTTATGATTAAAAACATCCCTAAAATGCATTTTAATGAATATTCAAAAGATATCATATATTATTCCACTTAAATCGTTGAAAACATTTCTAACTAGTTTATTCCAAAAGTGCATTTTATTGAAAATTCAAATGGATATCATATATATATTATTCCACCTAGAAATGATTGAAAACATTCCTAAAGAGCATTGAATATTGAACAGTACTTATAATTGAAAATCATTTAAACACAAGTACAACATATTGTATATAAACATTAACTAACATATTGAACATTCCTAACATTAATAAAGTGGTTCTTTAGAAAAATCTGTGTATGTTAACATCAAAGACATTAATCTATGTATCGCATGACCAAATTAATTCATTTAAACAAAATTGACGAAATTAAATCATTTAAAACCAAAAACTATATGTGTGTGTGTGTGTGTGTGTGTGTGTGTGTGAACGGTCCAAAATTATATATATGTTTAAAATATATAAGTTAACTGATAAGTTTAAAGTTTTGACATGGAATATGTCAAATCAACAAGTTCACATGTATAAAAACATATATAACTATGTAATATCCATTATATGGATATCGCTCTCCACATTCTCCTGACGATTGACCTATATAACACATGCAACATATAATTAAGCTTCAATATATAAATTTTATACTGTAAATAAACTTTAATAAAAATACAATTTGAAGTTAAAATAATAAAAATGAATAAATATACCTGAGTGAGCCCAACACCCAAAGAGGTCACCACATCCACAACCATGGAAGATTGTACAATATGTTTACCCACCTACAATTAAAATACCATTACTTAAACATTTAAAACATGTAATTTAAATGTAGCTTAATTCAAATTTAAATAAAATGTCAATTGTTTTTAATCATTACTAAAACATTTGAAAGGTGCTTGATTTACCTCAAAATCTTGGGAGACACTAGGAATGTCTCCCAATATTGATGAAGAGAGGGGCCCAATACCCATGGTCCTAGGAGAAGGGATCGGAACCTATGAACACAAAGAAAATTTCAAACTTGGAAAAATGTGTCATGACAATAATAAGAACATATAGGTTTATAGATATTTATGCAAATGTACCTCTTTCAATGGCCCTAGGTTAACAATAGAGTCAACCATAAAATCACGTTCATCCAAGATTTGGGTGAACTGCAATTCAAATGAGTTCATTATATATTTAGATAAAATAACAAAACATGATTTAACAATTATGAGGACAATAGAAAAGTTCTCACATACCTCCCCCCTCCCTCCTTCCTCGTGATGGAGTAAATCAAACAATCCATATCGACAATGTTTTGCATATGCCTTGGCATCTTCAAGGCTCATTGAATCTACCTCACTGTCTATTTTATAAGAAAACTTTGCACAAGAACGAGCGCGCGCTCTATGTCAATCCATGCCCACATCAACAGCCATTAGAGTAGATGGTAAGTTGTCTCCTATGATGGTTCTGACCTCTAGACCAATATGAGAGGGCGCCTCCATCTATGATTGTAATGTAAAAACTCTTTGTGGCTGAGGAACCAAACGAGGTGTAGTCTTAGGAAACAATGGATCACGATAGGCTCCTTCTCATTCATACGTCCTACCTTTTCCAACCTCGTAAAATTTGGACACATCTGTGTAATCTGGCTTCATGTTTTAAAAAAAACGCATAAAAAAATCTCACAAAATAATGTGGCACTTCATCATTCCATGGAAATCTACCATAGGCAACCAAGAATCTATCATATAAATGGTGTGCAATCTCGAGGTGCTTCAAATATTGCACTTTTAACATCTTTCGCTTCGGTCCTTCTTTAAAATTAAACATTGAAATGAAATCTGCTTTTTATACCCTCTTCTCTACATCAACCCACTTGTCAAGACCCATCACCTAATCCCTCCACATTCGCATCAAGTGAATAAAACAATTTTTTGTTGTTCCAACAGTTCTATAGGCACCAATAATCTTGCCTAAAGATTCCAAAAGTATTTGCAAGCTTTACCGACTCTTTTTTGGGAGTTCCAAGATAGAAATGTCATCCCTCAATTCTTTTATGGTGGGTTGTACATTGTTCAAGGGTGATAGAAACCTCTCCATTTTCCCAAGGAAGAGCATCAGGTATATCTGAAGGATAAATGGTCATGGGATGACAACCATGTGCTTGTTCAGTAGTAGCCCTTCGCCGACCTTGACCCTTTCTCCGAGCATTTGCATGACCTTTCTCTTGATCCCTTGCAACATCCTCAACATATCCACCCTCATTTTCTCCAAATGCATAACCCTCATTTTATCTGAATGCATCATCACCCCCAGCCTCTCTGAATGCATCATCATAACCCTCAGCAGAACCACAATCCTCTACATTTACACATGTAATCATGTATAATTTAGTACATAAAGACACAATCATATATATACACATGCAAATTAGTAATTTGTTTAAATAGATTATATATATATATATATATATATATATATATGTGACATATTACCAATAAAATGTTGATGGTCCATTGGTCATTCTCTAAAATAACGACTAGAAGAGGGAAAATAGTCACGAGATGATGAATCAAACAATCGACCAGACAAAGAAGCTTGGCCACTCTCACGAGATAATCTATTATGTCGTGTCTCTACAAAGAAAATGATAATGAAACTTAGTAAAATCAATGAACAAGACTTGAAACAAATATAAATATTCACGCATACTCATAAATTTTGCATGTGCATAAATTTCAAACACATACCTAATGTGTCTCGATATAATACGCTAGAATCTCTAGATGATTCAGACCATCTTCGAGAGCAAACATTTGAAGGTATTTCAGTAGATGTAGGTGTGGTATTAGGCGTCCTTGTCTCAAATGTCTCTGTACATCTTCGACTCGAAGAATGAGTGACCACATTGTCTCGAACCATCTCTACTATATATCTCCTATAAACATCAAAATAAGCATCAATGAACTAATGTAGTTTAGCCCATAAAAAGTTTTTGAGGACAAGAAAAAAACAATTGAATATACTTATTGTGTATAAAACATAATACGATCAATCCACATCAAGTTATTAATCTTGTGGAAATGCTGGTGAGGAAAAAAGAAAGAATTTAGAGCCTTTTTGTTGATGTACTTTGATTCATATGGAGTGTGTTACGAACTAGAGATACTTTAGTGTTCCTACAAGGGTAAGGCTAGAGCAAGGGGTCATAAATTTTGATTATATAGACCAAAGTGGGATCTATTATATGGATATAATGTTTAAGAGATTTTTAACCCTTGGACTGAACATCACAACAATATTTTAGCCCAAAATCCGATGACATCCGACGTAAAGTACGATTGTGTCAGATTGCAATGATGAAAAGTATTATACATTCCAAAAAAAAATTGTCATCTTGCATAGTCGTCGAATTTTCGACTTTACGCCTTGTATGTTTTGCGACGAACATGTTCGTAGGAAATTCGACGACCTTGTTGTAGGAAATTCGACGACAGTTCGTCTGAAATTCGACAACTATTGTCATCATAATTTAAATAAATTTATAATTTAAATTATTTTTTATAATTTTAAATATAAATGATAAATTATCATTAATTTTAATAATTTAAATTATTATTTTATTTTATTTTTATTAAAATGGAACTTTATTGTTTTAATTTTTTATATTTGAAATTATGTTTATTTCTACATATTTTAAATGGTTAATAAAATATTTAATTATATATTTTAAAAATAATTATAATTAATCTTTATATTATTAAAAAATCATTTTTATTAATTATAATCAATTATTTACAGTAAATACATATAGTATTTATAACCAATTAAACAATAATTTATAGCCATATGCACTTCATATATAGAAAACAATATTGATATACAACCCATACATGAAGTCATGAAAACCTACTTATGGCATATTCTACACATTATTGTAGATCATTACATGGGACCTCTTTGTAACAAGCCCTTAATGGATTATTTCCAACATGTTGTTTAGATACAAATTCTCTTATAAGTATGATCATTAGACATGCATTATACAATATGGTTGGGTAGGGAATTGGACAATGTCAACTTGTATGATACAATATGGTTGGGTAGGGAAAATGGCAATGTATACTTAGGTATTCAAGTGATAGTATTATAACATATGGAGTAGTTACTAGTGGTTCATTAGTGGAATCCCACATTAACATCAAAAGAAAACAAAGTTTTGTTTAGTGGTTCATTAGCAGAAGCACACATGGACCTCAAAGGAAAACAAATATTTCTACAGACTAATTTTTAGAACTCAATAATGGGTTATTAGAATACAAGGATGTTTTGTACAAAAATTGTTTAGAACTCAACAATAAGTTTTTGGAATAGAAAGAATGGTGTCCATTGACATGAATAACATCACATAGGCATGGCGTGATTTGATGTGATTTGATTCCATTCACAACATCATTTTTTACCACACTTACAAATCAAATACAATTAATTGTGCCACCAAACAAGATGTATCCAAATTCCTTCTTATGCCTAACTACTCCACCAACGTAACATTTGGCACCATCCACTTGAACTTGTAGAAAATACCTTGGACCACTCTTCCATATCAGTCACCATTAATTTATCCACCATGAGGTATGTTGTTGAACAATATGACTTTGGAAATATCTTCAATTCCTCTTAGATAGCACTACATCTTGCACCTGTAGAGGATACATTAGACCACATCTCCATATCTGGTCTTGGTGTTTTCTCAACAAACTATGCCAAAATGAACTTACTCAAGGGTTGTGTTGCTTGAGTACCATATGAAATGATAGAATGAATATGTACAAGTAGATTAAAGTGCTGCAAAATGTGTGTCGAAACCCCACACCATGATTGAAATCAACCATATGAACCCCTTAGTTAATGGGTGTTCCTCAAGATATGTGCATGACACTTGTGAATACAAGTGTGTGAAATAATCTCTTCAATATGCAAAGCATTCCTCCAAATGTGAAAAAATGGTGGTCATCATCATCACATTCATCATCATCATCATCATCATCGTCATGATCATCATCATTGTCATGATCATCATCATCACCATCATCATCATCATCATCAGCAGCATCATCATCAGCATCAACATCGACATCACCATATGGATGTGGCTTGAGATTCAAAGCTTAGAATTGTATTATTCTTTTTAAGATCAAAGGATCTCATTTTTTTTAAAATTCGTAAGACAAGGTCCATCTGGCATTCTCCTCCCACCATAGTTTGTTGTATTGATGAAGTGTTCAAGCTTATTTTCATTTTCAAAATGAGGATGATCTATTTTTTGTGAGTTCTATTTTTTTGTGAAGATCATCATCATCATCATCATCATCATCATCGTCATTGACATCATCATCCTCATCATCCTCATCATCCTCATCATCATCATCATTATCATCATCGACATCATGTCCATCATCATCACCATCATCCACATCATAATCATCCTCATTGTCATCATCATTAGCATCATCATTATCATCACCATCACGATCATCATCATCATCATTGACATCATCATTGTCATCATCATCATCATCGACATCATCATCATCATTGACCTATGATCATCATCACCATCATCATCATCACCATCATCTTCATCATCATCATCAACATCAGCATCGACATCATCATCACCATCATCATCATTAAAATCATCATCGCCATCATCATCATCATCATCATTGTGTCCATCATCATCACCATCATCGTCATCATGACCATCATCCTCATGATCATCATCATCATCATTAGCATCATCATCATCATCATCATCATCAACAACAACATCATCATCATCATCATTATCACCATCATCATCATCGTCATCCTCATCCTCATCATCCTCATCATCACACTAGTGGAAAATGAGAGATTAGTGACCAGGAGACCAAAACTTTTGGTCACCACAATTTTTTGCAAGGGATAAATGACCAAAATTGATAAATTTAAGTGGGATAACTAAAAAAGACCAAGATAAATGGCCAAATTTGGTCACGGGATATCTAGACTAAAAATGACCACATAACAATTGGTCATTTATTTGGTCATTGTTAGTTATGGATCAGTTCGGTAATGGAAAATTACAATATTGACAATGAATTTGTACATTTTACTAAATTCTAAGACTGCGCATGGATTCAGAGACCCCCTAGAACTTAGTAAATTGTAGACCACCTCATGTGTCACAACTCCATTGTTGACACCAAATTAGCTATGACAATATCCTAGTGATGAGCTATGGCTTATATATTTGAAAATAACTATACAAATTTACCTATATACGTTTGTTTTTACATATTTTATATATAAATAATATTAATTATTAAACTATTTAAATTATAAATTAAAAAAAAATATTTTACTATATACTAATAATATATATGAGAAAAAAAATAAATTATATATTATTATTATAATAATAATAAAAAGAAAATTTAAAAAAGAAAAACAAGTCAAACAAATACAAATTTCATTCTACCATACCACACTACACAATATTAGTGTAGTTTAACAATTTGGGTTTTGGCGCCAAGTTGAAGTGGTGGGTGCCAATGTAGAACAATCTTCCCCTTTCATATGCCCTTTTTTTAATTAAAATTTGTGTATAACCCTGGAACTCTGAAATTGCTTCAGAAATTGCTCAAATGCAAGCTATTTTAAAGCTTGAAAACCGAGCTAATAGTTTCTACATATTCGCCATTGCTGGCAGGTTTCCAGGGAATCTTGAATTTGAAAGCTTGAAATCCAAGCTAATAGTTTTTGCATATTCGTCATTGTTGGCAGGTTTCCAAGGCATCCTGCAAATTTGTGAAAGAAAATGGAGACAATAATTTTATCCAATTCCTTTTGCTCAGTTCGGGTAAGCTATCATTTTAAATGTTGTTTATTTGAGCTTAAACAATGAATACCTAAGTAGGAAATCAATCACTTAGGGTTTTAGGGTTTTAACATGAGTCCTGTTTCCATCAAAATGGAAAAAATTGCTATTTTTAATGCACATGGAAGTATTTTATGGTCAAATCTTACATGACTGTATTGAAATCTGTCTGCATAGAACTTGATTGATTGTATTGAAATGTGTGTGTACAGATCTTGATTGATTGCTTTGAACTCTATCTGCATAGAGATTGATTGAATGTATTGAATTATGTTTACATAGAGCTTGATTAATTGTCTTGTACTCTCTTAGCCCCCAACCGCTGTGGCCACTTCGAGTGGCGATAAGTCAAAGTCTTTCCATTCTAATGGACTAAGCTACCCACTTAAAGGGTCAGCTAAAGGTATTAGGAGTACAAGCTACAACTTTTTGAGTGGGAGTGAGACCAATGTCTTGAGACATGTTGTTCGCACAATTGGTAAGTCAAAAACTCGTGGCGGAGCCCTAATCTGTACATGTGACTACCAGAAGATCCTCATTGCAAACAGCATGAAATCGTTGCTTGGGTGATTTGCACAGCACATGAAGTGGGCATCCCATGTGTGGCGGTATGTTGATGTATTTGTAAATTTGGAATGTATTCACTTGTATATTTTATGTATTGTACCCCGATGTTTATTCCGGAAGTATCTGTAATGTAATTGAGTCATGTCATGCCCCAATGTTCCTATCGAGAGATTCAATAATGTAAACAATTCATGTAAAGTCATAGTGGGTAACCCTCCTTATTGATCAAGGGTTAAATTCCTCGAAGTTGTGGGGCTCTAGGGTTATTAGACTCTCCTAGAGAAGTCGTCCCTAGTGAGTTATTGTCAAGTCGAGAATTAGTATAAATAGAGAGTGAGCCTCAATATTTATCACACATTCGAGTCACATTCAGTTGTAGCACATAACTGAGAGAGAAGAAGTTGTTGGGACAAGAGAGAGAGAGAGAGAGAGACTACTACTGTTGGGAGATCATCTTACTGTTTTTGGGTTTTACTTTTGGTGTTGATTCTATCTCTGAGGAAGTTGCGGGATTTTCTCCTTTATGGTTTCCCCAAGGAAAATATTTGTTTCTATTGTCTCTTGTGTTTGATTGTGGTGCTTGTTATTCTCTCAGTTAAAGATCCTAAGATAATGCTAGCTTGAATGATAAAAAATATAACATGGTATCAAAGCTAACCTGAGAAGAAGACACTGTGCAACTATAGAAACTAGGGCTTCCTACTTTTTGGATCTCTCTCCATATATTTTCATCAAAAGGAGATTGGGCTGACTCTCCTCTCTAGGGAGCATCTTTCTGTCAAAGCAGAATCTGATTCTGAGCATTTTTCAGTTTTTGACCCGACACTGCTTCCGGAAATTAAGGCTTTCCACAGAAGTGGAATTTTTGAGTGATCCCAGGAATGGATTGATCTCCTCCCCAAAATAAAAGTTTAGAGGTCAAGATCAAAGTTTTTGGTTGGACAGAACTCCAGGAAAGTCAAACCCTAATCTACTCCTGAACCAGCTCTGCAAAAATTTAGCTCCAGATCCAGATCCAACATCTTAACCTGGTAAGATCTAAATCCTTTGTATTTCCATTTGAGGTTCTCAGTTAATATGTCTCATCATACCAAGCTTGATGAAAAGATTGAGGGAGCTGATAACTTCTGATCCTAGAAGTATAGGATCTCCTTGGTCCTGGAAGAAAATGAGTTGGACTCTTACATCACTGAAGAGGGGGCTAGTTCCAGAGGGGGATGAGGCTAAAGCCTTACACAAGAAGAAATTGGTCATGGCTAAGAGGATTATTGCTGATTCAATCAAGGATCACCTCATGCCACAGGTGTCCTCCCTAAGGACACCTAAAGCTATGTTTGATGCCCTAACCAAACTTTTGAAGGAAATAACATAAACTGGAAGATGACTTTGAGGAACCAGTTGAAGAATGTGAAGATCCAGAATGCGGAGACCATACAGTCATACTTCACAAGGGTAACCTAGATCAAAGAACAACTTGAAGCAGTGGATGAAGAAGTGTAGAGTGCAAATATTGTAATGACCACCTTGAATGGTCTCCCTAGATCATGGGATTCCTTTATTCAAGGGATCTGTGCTAGAATAAAGCTAGTCACCTTCAGTAGCCTGTGGAAGGAATGCTCACAAGAAGAAGCTCGAATAGTAGACTGAGAAGAAAATATGGGAAGTGAAGATCAAGCTCTCACAGTACACTCCAAGAAAAACAGAAGGGACTATCATCATTATAAAGGTAAGCATCCTCCCTTAAGAAAAACTCAACTCAGATGTTATACTTGTGATGAGATAGGACACTATGCCAGAAATTGTCCTAGAAACAAAAGAAACTACCACAAGAAGAAGAACAACAAGAGAAGACATCATGCTCATGCTGCAGAGGATGATGAACCTTCCAAGAAGAAAGTCAGATAAGAAAGTGATGGTTCTTCAAGTGATGAAGAATATGTTTTGATTTATGCTCTCATGGGAACTATCTCACATGGAAGAAATGATTGGATTATAGACAGTGGGGCCTCCAAACATATGACAGGATTCAAAGAATTATTTGTGAAACTATCAAAACATGAGTCACCCCACAAGGTGAAACTTGGGGATGACTACCAATATCCAATAAAAGGTAGTGGTGAATCCTCCTATAAACTAGACTCTGGAAAGTCTATGAAGATGAAGGATGTCTTATTTGTACCATGACTAAAGAATAACCTCCTCTCCATATCTGCATTAGATGCAAAAGGAATGAGGGTTGCATTTGTAGATGGCCAAGTCCTTATGTGGCCAAAGGGAAAGACTATAGATGATGTAGTAGTAATTGGAGAGCAAGAGGGAGGACTATACAAATTGAAGGGCCAACCAAAGCAAGCTTTGGTCCATGAATCAGTAGAGCCAAATGAACTTTGGCACATAAGGCTTGCACATGTGCACTATAGGTCACTACCACTTGCAAGCAAAGTTGTTGAAGGTCTTCTAGAAATACAAACAAAACATGACGGTTTCTGCAAAGGATGTGCGAAAGGAAAGAACACAAAGAAGACATTTCCAAGTAGCGAGAGCAAGGCAAAAGGAATCTTGGAAATCATTCACTCCGATGTATGCGGTCCGATGTCACCCAGTTCATTAAGCAGGTATGTATGCTATGTTTCTTTCATTGATGATTTTTATTGGAATACATGGATATAATTCTTAAAGAACAAAGATGAAGTATTCAGCAAGTTCAAGGAATTCAAAGCCTTGATTGAGAACTACACAAAAAAGAAGATCAAGACTTTTCGATCAGATAATGGTGGAGAATTCACATCAAATGTATTCAAAGAGTTATGCAAAGATTCAGGGATTAAGAGGGAGTTAACCACTCCATATAATCCACAATAGAATGGGGTTACAGAAAGGAAGAATAGAACGATCATGGAAGTTGCAAGGACCATGCTTCATGATCAAGATCTTCCCATGCATCTATAGGCAGAAGCTTCCAGAACAACGATGTATGTACAGAACCGTACTCCACACAAAGTACTCAAGAACAAGACACCTAAAGAATTATTTTCCGGCATGAAACCAAAATTCAGCCATCTCATAATATTATTCGGTTGTCCTGTATACATAAACATTCCAAAAGAAAAGAAAACAAAGTTAGATCCTTCTGGAAAGAAGGGTATATTTGTGGGATACAATGAAAGCTCGAAATCTTATAGAACATACTTCCTAGGATTCAATAAGATCGACATAAGCAGAGACATAACATTCGACGAATATTCAGCTTACAACAAATCCAAAAAGAGACCAGTTGAAGACTTCGAAGAAACAGAAGTACCCAGAATTCAAGATACAACTATGAACAATGCAAATCAAGATGAAGATCTAGAAATAGAATAACCCTAGGAATCTGTAGATCCACCCCAAGAGAAGAATCCTCACAAGAGGAAACCTGCATGGGTACGAGAGGCTATCCAAGGTGAAGAAATATATGGGGCTCCAGAAGAAATACACAGAGAGAGGAAAAGAACTAGGTCCTGCTCCGGTTATGTAGCCCTGTTATGTGACATCATTGATAAAGAACCTTCCAACTATGAAAAAGCGGCAAAGAAGAAAGAATGGAAGGATGCTATGATCGAGGAGTACCAATTGATCATGAAGAATGATGGCTGGGATGTCGTCCCTAGACCAGAGGGGAAGTCTGTTGTGACTTCCAAGTGGATCTACAAGATCAAGCATGTTGCATATGGTAGCATAGAGAAATATAAAGAAAGATTTGTGGCTTGTGGCTTCTCCTAGAAAGAAGAAATAGATTATGAAGAAACTTTTGCACCTATAGCCAGATACGCTTCCATCAGATCAATACTTGCTCTAGTTGCAGTGATGAAATGGAAGATACACTAGATGGATGTCAATACTGCTTTCTTGAATGGTGTAGTAGAAGAGGAAGTGTATCTAGAGAAGCCACTCGTTTTTGAGACACATGACAGGGAACATCATGTGTGTAAATTGAAGAAATCCCTGTACGGTTTGAAACAGGAACCCAAGACATGGTACAATAGAATTGACAGCTTCCTATCCAGTTTGGGATTTACCAAGAGTAAAGAAGATTCCAATATTTACTACAAGATTAAAGAAGGGAACCCAGTGATACTCCTACTATATGTAGATGATCTGTTTGTAACAGGTATGGATGGGTTGATTGCTGATACAAAGAGGAAGCTTGCTGCTGAGTTTGAAATGAAGGACTTGGGTATGATGCATTACTTTCTAAGCATGGAGGTGTGGCAGAATACAGATGGAATCTCCTTGGGACAAGGGAAGTATGTGGTAGAGATCCAGAAGAGATTCGGGATGATGGACTGCAAGGCCATGACCACACCTATGGCATCGAATCTGAAGCTATTGAGTGATGCTTCATCAGAATCGGTTGATGCTACGATGTATCGTCAAATGATTGGATCATTGATGTACCTAATGAATACAAGACCAAATATTTTCTTTACTATGAACACATTGAGCCAGTTCCTGACAGATCTTAGACATGTTCACGTGATTGTTGCAAAGCATATTCTGAGGTACCTGAAGGGTATAGTTGATTATGGGATCAAGTATGAGGTGGATTAGAAGATTAACCTGGAGAGTTATGTGGATTCTGATTGGGCAGGAAATGCCATTGATAGGAAGAGCACTCCAGGGTGTTGCTTTAGTATGGGATCAGGTGTGATCTCTTGGTTTAGTAGGAAACAATCCTGTGTGGCACTAAGTACAGTCGAAGCAGAGTATGTCGCAGTTTGTTCAGCTAGTTGTGAAGCAATGTGGCTGAAGAAGCTACTATCTGATTGTTTTGATCTCCAGTTGGATGCTACTTGTATATATTGCGACAACCAGAGTTGTGTGAAGTTGTTGGAGAACCCAGTGTTCCATGACAAGTCTAAGCATATCGAGATAAAATTCCACTATATTAGGGATATGATGGTGCAGAGAGGAGCGGTGAAGCTCCAATATGTTGCGACGGATGAGCAGATAGCTAATGTGTTGACCAAGCCATTAGCTAGAGTGAAATTTGATTACTTCATGGAGAACCTTCATGTTCTCCAGCTCGAGGTTCCTTCCAAGGGGAGGTGATGAGTCTGTGAGCCCTTCTGACATGGTGAGAGGATTGGTTCCTTCCATGATCAGATATAAGTGTTGAAGGCCATTCTCTGGGAGAATGGAGGCACCTGGTCAGTTACTAGGAATACTCAACCTAGAACTAGGAGCCATTCTGATATGACTGTGGGAATGGCTCCCACATGATTAGATGTAAGGGTAAATCCATTCTAACATGGGGGAAGGCTAGGCCCTTGCATGGTCATATTTAAGTGCAGTGCCATTCTGACATGGGGGCAGGATGGGCCCTCCTATGGTCAGATGTAAGGGCAGAGCCATTCTGACATAGGGGCAGGCTAGGCCCTCCCATGGTTAGATGTAAGGGTAGAGACATTCTGACATGGGGGCAGGTTGGGCCCTCCCATGGTCAGATGTAAGGGCTAGGCCATTCTGACATGGGGGCATGCTGGGCCCTCCCATGGTCAGATGTAAGGGCTGGGCCATTCGAACATGGGGGCAGGTTGGGCCCTCCCATGTTCAGATGTAAGGGCTAGGCCTTTCTGACATGGTGGTGGATGTGTTCCTCCCATGGTCAGATGTGAGTGTTGGGCGTGCCATTCTGACATGGGGGTAGGCCGAGCCCTCCCATGGTTAGATATAAGTGTTGGACGGGCCTTTCTGACTGGGTCAGATATAAGTGTTGAAGAAGATAAAGACCTACATGGAGACTAGGCCTACAACCAGCATAAAAAAAGGGTTGGCTCTGTAGAAATTCCTATGACGAGAAGAATCGAGAGATAGCACCTATGATGATGATCTAGCAAAGATGATCCAGATCCAGTGATGTTAAGATCTAGAGATGATCCAGATATGATCTAGATCCAATGATGTTCCAGATCCAGAGATGATCTAGATCTAGTGATGAAGATGACTTGAAGATGAAGATGACTTGAACATGAACATGACTTGAATATGAATATGACCTAAATATGAAGATAACTTGATACAGAGAAGAAGAATCGGGCTAATAAATTGTGTTGAGAGAATACCTTCCTAGTTAATAGGGAGTGTTGATTTATTTGTAACTTTAGAATGTATTCACTTGTATATTTTTTGTATTGTACCCCGATGTTTATTCTGGAAAGTATCTGTAATGTAATTGAGTCATGTCACTCCCGATGTTCCTATTAGGAGATTCAATAATGTAAACAAGTCATGTAAAGTCATAGTGGGTAACCCTCGTTTAATCAAGGGTTAAAGTCCCTGTATTTGTGGGGCCCTAGGGTTATTAGACTCTCCCAGAGAAGTCGACCCTAGTGAGTTATTGTCAAGTTGGGAATTAGTATAAATAGAGAGTGAGCCTCTCTATTTATCACACATTCACTCACACTCAGTTGTAGCGCATAAATGAGAGAGAAGAATTTGTTGGGACAAGAGAGAGAGATACTACTGTTGTTGAGAGATCATCTTACTGTTTTTGGGTTTTACTTTTAGTGCTGATTCTGTCCCTGAGGAAGTTGCGGGGTTTTCTCCTTTATGGTTTCCCCAAGGAAAATATTTGTGTCTATTGTCTCTTGTGTTTGATTGTTGTGCTTTTTATTCTCTCAGTTAAAGATCCTAAGATAATGCTAGCTTGAATGATAAAAATCTAACACGGTACACTCTACAGTAGATAAGCAAGCACTCCATGTTCAAATCACAGATGAGGCTGTATGCATTGGAGAGGCATTGAGCAGTCAATCATGAGTTGCATTCTAAAAATAACATATCAAATCATTCTATCAGTTTTTTTATCTTATGTTGATGTTGATTATTACATCAGTCAATCCTACAAATTGTACTAGAATGGATACTTGAATCAGATCTTCAACCACCAAGATAAGTTAAGGAATCAGTCTTTATAGGTCGTACCAATTACTGATGAAAAGAATGAACATATATATCAAGTTATCAAATTTTTTTGATCCAAATCAATTCTATTCTCCGAAATAGGGAACTCCTCTAAACAATTACAGAACTGAAACTTCAAATTGGTATGGAATTATCAATAATGTAGTGCGAGTAATCTTTTATTTGTGTAAACATATTTGTCTTGTTGAAACTATTGACCTTTTCCTTCCACAATTATTCATCATCATTGAGCATTTTGATGGCAGTTGTTGAGTAAAGACTATATGTGAATGGACGTAGGCTGTTCAAAATCCAAAAGATTAGTTGGGTGTATGTCTAGCCAGAATTTCTACTTAATACCATGAGAAGTATGGTGTATCACAGTGATCCTTTCTTGTAATTTTTCTTCCATGGACCTAATAGACTTTAATGTACTAGCAATCTAAACTAGTTATGAAAATAAGGTTGTATGGCATATCTCGGAATTTTTGATTGAAACGGCTACCATAATATCACACTTTGGAAATACGGTGACACCTTTAAAGTTTATACATGCTATTTAGAAATTTGTAATAAGTTTTTTCCTTTCCTTCATTAATTTTTATGATCTTCTGGAATCTTTCTTGTTAGAATTGTATATGTGTGTGGCATTGGTTGCTTTACTATTTGGTCAAGCACGGGTGGTGATAGATTAAATTCCCCACAAGAAAAGTGACATGTTTATCCCCCTCATTAAGGAGGGGATCATCATAGCCAGCACAAATAGGTAGGGCATGGTGACAGACAAATATCTTAGGTCCTAGTGCCATCAGCTATTTACCAATCGAGCTATTGATTAGGTGGCACTTAAAGTTAAATAGGAAGCATATGAATAGTTTCCCTTTTTAGAATCGTGTATGTACACAATAGTTTATGCCAAGAAATCAACAAAAAAATGTTTGCATCGAATCTCAGTGAAGGAGGTTTCAGAAATAAAAATAGTATTCGTAATTTGACATGTATCTTAAATTACTTTGAACAGAATTACACTGTCTCTTCAAAACCCTGTCATTGGCTTGTTTTGCAATCAATTATAAATTCTACAAGCCATTTTTTATTTCTTCCTTTTACCTTCCTAACCTCCTGTCATCAATGAGAGATATTTCTACTCTTGATTCTGGAACTGATTCAAGGAAGCACGTACACCCCTACAACTATTGTTTGTTCTTAAGTTAAACACTCAGAAATGGTTGGCGGTTTTCAGTTTCTTGTTGCAGGTTGAACTAATTGTTGAATATCGTGGATTTGATTGGAGATATTTTGTTATCCAAAACATTGTAGCAGCTACAGTGAGCCATGGATGTACCATGCTACACCCTAGATGTGGGTTTCTTTCTGAAAATGCTAGCTTTGTGGACATTTGTAAAGAGCATGGAATCAACTTTATTGGGCCAAGTGTAATAATTCTCCTAAGAATTAGTTGGTTTCTTACAATAACTTATGGTAACTAACTTGATTTTACATGATATCTTCTGTTAACGATTCATTTCATTTTCAGAAATGAACTTCTATCAATGCATGGTTAGACTCATGGAAGTAATGAAGATTCCATATTTGTTATGATTGTCATGTATGCATTTGTCTGTTACATTTAATATCATTTTTTGTTTTTATTAGATCTGTTTGGAGTAGTGGTAGTGACATTTGCTGCCAAAAAATATACACTTGCATAGTTATAGACTCATGTATGGGACTGCATAGTCACTACATGGTTAAATATAGTTGGGAAGAGGGCCCTTTATTAGATAAATTTGTGATTGTTTCTATTTTAGAAGTTCAATTTTGGATTGGAATTACTAGAGCTATCAATCTCATGTACCGAGTTAGTTCACAAAGAGACATTGGGATTGACAAAACATATTTGCTCTTGTGGTTAGCAGTATGTGGTTGTTTATCATGCTTACAAACAACTATTAGCACTTATTTGATGAGCTAATTTGTTTGATACACAACAAATATTATGTATGGAATAGTGAGTTGGTCATGTGCACTTAAGGGTAGGAAACATGTCCAAATTATATTAGTATTTGAAAATGACAAAAGTGATCAATAGTATGGGAAATTGCAAGAACCGCATTAGGTAAAGAATCTTCAACCATGCAACAACATTGATCAATTTTAAGATCTTCAACAGTTCATATTGCAAGTGCAGAGATGATGCTCCTCTTTTGGAAATTTAAGTCAGTAATGCAGCCATGGGGTAATTTTAATGAAACTTTGCAGAGATTTGTGTTGAAAATTTTGTTCAATTGGGCAATTAATGCAAAGCTTAAATTTCACCTTCCTAGAAGGATTCACAAATCTTAGTTCTATAATTTTCATCCTCAAGGCTGTTGTAAATTAAAGTACAAAACAACAACAAAAAGATCACAATAATTAACTACTTCTAACAGTGCCAAAATTCATGGCAATTCAAGAAGAAAAGATACCAAGAATCCAAGGATTAGCCATGAATCTAAATAAGACTCCCACTACTTGGGAAATGTATGGTCTAGTGCAAACCATACCATACATCAAACTACCCACTACACTAGCATAAGGAACAAAAATTGTATCCTCCAGCTCTGTGAGTGTTGTATGACACTGCTCAACTGAAAGTTTAGTTTCCATAGAAATCAGAACACTCAATGGTTTGCAATATCCCACATGAAAATGATGTGATGCAGAGTTTACATACTTACTTTGGATTAACCAAAGCTTTTTGTTTACACCCATTCATAGTCTTGATAGTCCAAAATGGTTGATTCTAGGAGTGGATTCAAAATGTTAGTAAGAAAACAGAAATGGGCATATGAGGTATACATGCTTACTTGTGTGACCTCCAAACATTTGATGTAAATACCAAGTGCATTACCATAATTGTAGTAGAGGGAATAAAGTTGAATCTAGACTGTAGCTCTGGAGAAATCCTCTTTTGCGGGATCAAAACATCCAGTCGAATATCTCATATGCAAACTAGTGGAAAATGAAAAGTAAAAGGCAATATATTGGCATTTTTAATATACTGAAAAGTAAATCCCATATATCAATTAGTATTAAATGCCAATCAGTATTTTTCATTTTATGCAGGGATATAGGTATTGGGGGCCATGAATATGAAATTGTTAATAATGGAGGTAGTCTTCATCGCTTTCACAGCAAACTTTGGCAGTGATGGAAGTACTCTTCTTCTCACAGCAAACTCCCTTAAATCCTCTATCTACCAAACAACCATAAAATGAGAAAAGATACTGAGTCTGCAGACTGTATTCATGAATGCGGTTGGATCCCTGTAAGAGAACAAAGGAAACAATATTTCTATCACCACTTACCTCCCTCGCCATCATATGGAAACCCCCAAAATGGAACCTTGTAATCATTTCTGATTGAACATATGTTCCTTTCATTTGTCTCTTCTGTGAGACTTAAGTCCTTTTGTATCCATTAAGTTCACACAAAAGGATTTCCAAATAACTTGAAGAAATCCCTACTCATATTGTAGCCATTCTCTATCCACCAAGATCTGTATATTGAGGCAAAGGAAGCCCTAGCATATGCAGTAAGGGTTTGGAAAGCATAGAAATCCCTAGCATGCGCATCCCAACACAAACACAAAATATTTGAATCCCTAACATGCATAGCACCGATGACACAGCCTAAGGAGAACCAAAAACACAGGGAAGACATTGAAGACACATGCACAGCTCTTTAAAATTCCTCTAAAAGACAGTGCCAATCAATAACACCCATCTTATAGACTATAGTAAGTAATAGGAAAAGAGCATGGAGTTTGTCATTAGTAAGTGTTTATATCTACTTGAGGGTGTGATGAATTTGCATACTATGTGTTTGGCATAATTGGTCAAAGGAATGAAGCATAATTTCTAATTGACAATTTGTGTTGAGTAGTCTGAATGTACTGATACCTTGTTTGGTATTTCTCAGTTCAATATGTATCTGGCATCTATACATTAGCTATAATCAACATTAGTACGATAAACTGTTCCCATTTTTCCATTAACTGTAAATCATAAACACTTTTTTTTGAGGTGTTCATATTTGAGGTTAGATTGAACTTGGGATTTTAGATCAATCAACTTTATCCTTTTTAGACTAGAAAGGCATCAAGGTAGAGATAACATTTGAGTTGACTATGGATTAAGATAGCTAACTATAAGTTTGGATCCCATTTCCTTCTTTACAATTGTCAATTGCATAATTAACATTTCATGTAATCACAGACCATAATCCTAGGGTAGGAAAAAGATATACAAATGTTGCAGAATCCCACAAGCCTGAAAAATATCCCAAGCTGTGTTTGGCTTTATCATACATGATCAGTTTTTTTCTTGTAGTACAGGAGCAAGGCCTCAGTTCAATATTCTTATATATTCTCCATTAGTTGTAATCACTATTTCCAATGGCTAACTGGAAAACTGTGCCCAATTTATTTTTAAAAAAATTAGGAATATTGATTTTTCCCAACTATATATCCTTTTGTATATTGAGATAAATGAATGCTAGTTGTATCTTCTAAAATTATTTTGATTGGAGACATTTTAGCATTGCTTATTACATAAACCAAAACATACTGGAAGCGGAGTAGACTAGATTCCTTATAGTTTATTGGTTATAGAAAAGTAAGAAAAACATCAATTAGCAATCAATGATGTTCCACAATGTGTCTGCTAAAGTCTTCAATGGATATGCATTGGCATGCCTATAAGAACCAATTATTCAAGATGCCTAGTCAATGTTCCTTCCATATGTAGCCAATAAAAGAAATGTATGGCTAGAGAACATATTTTATTATTGTCTGTTACCAGAATGTAGACAAGTCATGTAGATATCAAACCAAAAAAAATACCCCAGGTTTGGAAAAGCCATGAGTGCCACCTCCTAAACATGCACACCTAAGGTATTCGATAATAAACTATACTGAAAGAGAGGGAAGTAGGAAGTAGGATTCCCCAAAGAAAGAAAAATAATTATGTGCAAGTTTACCTTAGTGTGGACCAAAAACCAACTGTTACCAATCTCCCTTCAAAACTCTTGAGCAAGAGGCTAATATCTGTAAATGTCTGTATACACTATACAATCACATTCGAAAAAGTAATGAGTCTTTGATTCAGTGATGGCATGGTATCTGGCACTAGAAAGTGGGAAATTTTGGTTTCCCGCTCAGGTGTACAATCGTGAGTTCGATATCAATTTTCTATAAATAACCCCTTGGATTGAAGCAAATAATTCTTATGGATGGTATTGTATGACAATATGTTATTGGTTGCTTAATAAATTAATTAAATAAAAGTCCCATGTTTCTAGTTATCTTATAAAATTAAAATATCAATGTAGATTTCTTGTGAAGATTGGTCCCTTGAAGTGATTGGGTGAATGCATTGTCACAGCCCAGGGGGGTACACTTTCCAGGTTTTGAAGTTTGAACCTAGGTCAACATTGCAGCAAGCGCTCCAATTTTCCACTTAACCTATAAGCTAGATGGACCTCACATCGAAATTCTATTGTTGACTCTTAATTCTGGTTTACTTCTCAGGGTACTTCCTACGGGAAATATTTACATAAATGCATCAAAATTTAAGGGTTTCCTTTGCAGCTATCCACCACATGGTCATCGAACAGTTGTCATTGAGGAAGGAGTACAATGGTAGAGGTTGTGAGCACCTCCATTGGACACACTTTCCCATGATCTTCACCCATATGATTGTTGGAATGACCTATGTCCTAGAGATAATGTTGAGATACAGTGGAGAAGGAACAAGGAATTTCCATACGGTACGTGTAGCCTCGTACTTTTAATGGACTAAAGTCTTGGATCTTTTGCACAAGTGGTTGTTTTATTATAGCTGTAATTATTCTTATGTTGATCTGTAATCATAGTGAGCTCTACAGGTAAGTACTTTGTTCATCCTTCAATTGATATCCTCTTATGCTTGGAAAATACATGATAAGTATTTTCTTTGAAACAATTTCTGATATAATGTTACTCCTTTGCTTGGCAGGATGGTGGTATGGGGTTGTGGGTGTTAGCTTTTTATCATTTAAGCTAGCATTAACTTAGGATCTTAACTGAGAGAATAACAAGTACAATAATCAAACACATAAGACAATAAACACAAAGATTTTCCTCGGGGAAACCATAAAGGAGAAAACCCCGCAAATTCCTTAGAGATAGAATCAACACCAAATAGAAAATCCCCCAAAACATTAAGATGATATCCCGACAGCAGTATCCTATTTCTTTCTAGCCCCAACAACTTCTTCTTCCTCAGCTATGCGCTACAACTGAGTGTGAGTGAGTGTGTGATAAATAGAGAGGCTCACTCTCTATTTATACTAATTCCCGACTTGAAAATGACTCACTAGTGCTGACTTCTCTAGGAGAGTCTAATAACCCTAGTGCCCCGGAACTGCGGGGACTTTAACCCTTGAACAATAGGAGGGTTGCCCACATTGAATTGACATGACTTGTTTACATTATAGATCCTCCCGATACGAACATCGAGGCATGATATGACTCAATTATATTACGGACACTTCCCAGAATAAACATCGGGGTACAATACATGAAATATACAAGTGAATACATTCCTAAGTTACAAATACATCAACACTCCCTCTTAACTAGGAAGGTATTCTTTCGACACAATTTTCAGCACTGGTCTTCTTCTCTGTATCGACTGGATCATCTCGTCATCGTCATCTTCAAGTTGTATTCATTTTCAAGTCTTCTTCATCTTCAATTCATCATCGTCTTCAAGTCTTCTTCATCTTCAAGTCATCTTTGTCTTCAAGTCATCTTCTTCTTCAAGTCTTCTTCATCATGAGATCTGGATCATCATGACTGTTGGATCATCACTACTGGATCATCATCACTGTATCATAATCAAATCTAGATCATCATCAAGTCTGAATCATCATTACATCTGGATCATCACTTGATCTTGGATCATCATCAAGTCTAGATCATCATCACATCTGGATCATCACTTGATATGGATCATCATCAAGTCTGGATCATCATCATCGGTGCTATCTCAGAATGGTGTTATCTCTCGATTCTTCTCGTCACAGGAAGTTCTACAGAGCCAGCCCTTTTTCATGTTGGTTGTAGTCCTACCCTTCATGTAGGTCTTCATCAGCGCTTATATCTAACCCTAAGTCAGAATGGCCCACCCAGCTCTTACGTCTGACCTCATCTTGTCAGAAAGGCATGCCCAGCACTCACATCTGACCTCATCTTGTCATAAAGGCCTAGCACTCACGTCTGACCTCATCTTGTCAGAAAGGCCCAGCACTCACATCTGACCATGTGTAAACACATCACACTAGAATGGCTCAACACTTATATCCGACCATGTTCGAAAACACTGCATCGGAAGGGCTCAACACTTATATCCAACCATGTTCGAAAACACCACATCGAAAGGGCTCTACACTTACATTTGACCATCTTCGAAAACATCGCATCGAAATGGATCTACACTTACATTCTACCATGTTCTAAAACACCGCATCGAAAGGGATCTTAGTCCCAGAATGAGGATTCCTGGTAACTGACCAGGTGCCTCCATTCTCCCAGAGAATGGCATTAGCCCTTATATCTAATGAAGTGGGAACACATCCCTCAATCACATCAGAATGGCCATGCACTCATATCTGATCATGTAAGACTACATCCTACAGTCATATCAGAATGGCCCTCATTCCCAGACTAAGTATTCCTAGTAATTGACCAGGTGCCTTCATTCCAAGAATGGAATTCAACACTTATATCTGATCATGTAGGGACCAATCCTACAGTCACATCAGAATGGCTCAGCACTCACATCTGACATGGAAGGAACCAAATCCTCTCACCATGACATAATGGCTCAGCCCTTACATCTGACCATGGAAGGAACCTAATCCTCTCACCATGTCAAAATGGCTCTAGGTCTCATCATTTCCATTTGGAGGGAACCTCGATCTGGAGAACACCAAGCTTATCCCTGAAGTACTCAAAATTCACTCTGGCCAATGGCTTCTTCAACACATCAGCTATCTGTTCGTCCACCGCAACATATTGGAGCTTCACTTCTCCTCTCTGCACCATATCCCTGATATAGTGATACTTGATCTCGATATGCTTTGACTTGTCATAGAACACTGGGTTTTTCGACAACTTCACACAACTCTGGTTGTTGCAATATATACAAGTAGCATCCAATTGGAGATCAAATAAATCAGACAGTAGCTTTCTCAGCCACAGTGCCTCGCAACTAGCTGAACAAGCTGTGACATATTCTGCTTCAGCTAACTCAGTGCCACATAGGACTACTTCCTGCTAAACCAAGAGATCACACCTGATCCCATACTGAAGCAGCATCCTAAAGTGCTCTTCCTATCTATGGCACTGCCTGCCCAATCTAAATCAACAAAAACCTCCGGGTTAATCTTCTGATTTGCCTCATACTTGAGCCCATAATCAAATGTACCCTTCAGGTACCTCAGAATATGCTTTGCAGCAATCAAGTGAACATGTCTTGGATCTGTCAGCAACTGGCTCAAGGTGTTCACAGCAAAGCAAATATCTAGTCTCGTGTTCATCAGATACATCAAGGACCCAATCATCTGACGATACATAGTGGCATCAACCGCTTCTAATGAAGCATCACTCAATATATTCAGGTTTGATGCCATAGGTGTGGTTATGGCCTTGCAGTACATCATCTTGAATCTCTTCAAAATCTCTACTGCATACTTCCCTTGTCCAAGGAAGATTCCATCCGCATTCTGCCACACCTCCATGCCTAGGAAATAGTGCATCATACCCAAGTCTTTTATTTCAAACTCGGCAGCAAGCTTCCTCTTCGTATCAGCAATCAACCCATCCATACCTGTTACAAATAGATCATCGACATATAGTAGGAGTATCACTGGGTTGCCATCTTTAACCTTGTAGTAAAGGTTGGAATCTGCTTTACTCTTGGCAAAGCCCAAACTGGATAGAAATCCATCAATTCTTCAGTACCATGTCCTGGTTTCCTGTTTCAAACCGTATAGGGCTTTCTTCAATCTACACACATGAGACTCCCTGTCATGTGTCTCAAAACCGAGTGGCTGCTCCACATACACTTCCTCTTCTACTACACCATTCAAGAAAGCAGTCTTGACATCCATCTGGTGTATCTTCCATTTCATCACTGCAGCCAGAGAAAGTACTGATCCAATGGAAGTGTATCTGGCTACAGGTACAAAAGTTTCTTCATAATCTATTCCTTCTTTCTGGGAGAAACCACGAGCCACGAATCTTGCTTTATATTTCTCTATGCTGCCATCTGCAGCATGCTTGATCTTGTAGATTCATTTGGAAGTTACAATGGACTTCCCTTTTGGTCTTGGGACAACATCCCAAAGATCATTCTTCATGATCGATTGATACTCTTCGATCATAGCATCCTTCCATTCTTTCCTTTCTATTGCTTCTTCATAGTTGGAAGGTTATTTATCAATAATGTCACATAGCAGGGCTACATAACTAGAACAGGACCTAGTTCTCTTTCTTCCTCTGTGTGTTTCTTCTGAAGCTCCATATCTTTCTGCACCTTGAATAATTTCACGTACCCAAGCAGGTTTCCTCTTGTGAGGATTATTCTCCTGAGGTGGATCCACAGGTTCCTGAGGTTCTTCTAATTCTCGATCTTCTTATTGAATTTCTTCGTTCATGGTTGTATCATGAATTCTGGGTGCTTCTGTTTCTTCAATTTCTTTAGTCGATCTCTTCATGGATTTGATGTAGGCTGAATCTTCGTCAAATGTTACATCTCTGCTGATGTCGATCTTCTTAAACCCTGGGAAGTATATTCTGTAAGCCTTCGAGCTTTCAGAGTATCCCACAAATATACCCTTCTTTCCTAAAGGATCTAACTTCGTCCTCTTTTCTTTTGGAATGTGTATGTATACAGGACAGTCCAATATTCTGAGATGGATGACTTCTGGTTTCTTGCTGGAGAAGACTTCTTCAGGTGTCTTGTTCTCGAGTACTCTGTGTGGATTACGATTCTGTACATACACCGTTGTTCTGGAAGCTTCTTCCCATAGATGCATGGGAAGATCTTGATCATGAAGCATGGCCCTTGCTACTTCCATGATCAGTATAGTCTTTCTTTCTGCAATCCCATTCTGTTGTGAATTATATGGAGTGGATAACTCCCTCTTAATCCATGAGTCTTTGCATAGCTCTTTGAATTCATTTGATGTGAATTCTTCGTCATTATCTTATTGAAATGTCTTGATCTTCTTTTATGTGTGATTCTCAATCAAGGCTTTGTATTCCTTGAACTTGTTGAATACTTCATCTTTGTTCTTCATAAAGTATATCCATGCATTTCTAGAAAAATCATCAATAAAAGAAACATAGTATACATACCCGCTTAGTGAACTGGATGACATTGGACGGCATACATCAGAGAGGATGATTTCCAGAATTCCTCTTGCCTTGCTCTCGCTACTTGGAAATGTCTTCTTTGTGTTCTTCCCTTTCGCACATCCTTTGCATACACCTTCATGTTTTGTCTGCATTTCTGGGAGACCTTCAATAGCTTTGCTTGCAAGCGGCAGTTCTCTGTAATGCACATGTGCTAGCCTTCTATGCCGAAGCTCATTTGGTTCTACCGAGTCATGAACCAAAGCTTGTTTTGGTTGGCCCTTCAATTTGTATAGTCCTCCTTCTTGTTCCCAAATCACTACTGCATCATTGAGAGACTTTCCCTTTGGCCTCATGAGGACTTGGCCATCTACAAATGCAACCCTCATTCCTTTTGCATCCAATGCAGATATAGAGAGGAGGTTCTTCTTTAGTCTAGGTACAAACAATACATATTTCATTTTGATATACTTTCCAAAGTCTAGCTTGTATGAGGATTCACCGCTACCTTTTATTGGATACTGGTAGTCATCTCTGAGTTTCACCTTGTGAGGTGATTCATGTTCAAATAGTTTCACAAAGGATTCCTTGAATCCTGTCATATGTTTGGAAGCACCACTGTCTATAAGCCCATCATTTCTGCCATGTGTGATAGTTCCCATGAGAGCAGAAATCAAAAAATATTCTTCATCACTTGAAGAATCATCATTGTCTTGTCTGTTTCTCTTTGTGGAAGGTTCATCACCTTCTGCAGCATGAACATGATGTCTTCTCTTGTTTCCCTTCTTCTTGTGAGAGCTACTTTTGTTTCTAGGAAAATCTCTAGAAAAGTGTCCTCTTTCATCACATGTATAGCAAATGTACTTAGACCTATCTCTAGGTTTTCTAAAGTTATTCCTTTGGTGAGAGTGCTTACCTTTGTGGTGGCTAGATCTAGTTTTCTTGGATTGTACTGTGAGAGCTTGATCTTCACTTCCCATATTTTCTTCTCAAGATGCTATCCGAGCTTATTCTTGAGAGAATTCTTCCCATAGTATGCTAAACTTGACTAACTTCTTTCTGGAATAGATTCTTGAATGAAAGAGTCCCATGTCCTAGGGAAACCATTCAAGGTGGTCATTACAATATCTGCATCTCCACTTCTTCATCTACTGCTTCAAGTTGTTCTTTGATTTGGGAGACCCTTGTGAAGTATGACTGTATGGTCTCCGCATTATGGATCTTCACATTCTTCAATTGCTTCCTCAAGGTCATCCTCTGGTTTATGTTCTTTCCTTCAAACAAATTGGTTAGGGCATCAGACATAGCTTTAGGTGTCTTTAGGGAGGACATTTGTGGTATGAGGTGATCCTTGATTGAATCAGCAATAATCCTCTTAGCCATAACCAAATTATTCTTGTGTAAGGCCTTAGCCTCATCTCCCTCTGGAACTGGAATCTCCTCATTGATGTAGGATTCCAACTCATTTTCTTCTAGGACCAGGGAGATCCTATAATTTCAGGCTCGGAAGTTATTAGCTCCCTCAAGCTTTTCATTAAGATTGGTATGATGAGACATATTAACTGAGAACCTCAAATGGAAATACAAAATATTTAGATATTACTAGGTCAAGATGTCAGATCTGGATTTGGACCTGAATTTTTGCAGTGCTGGTTTAGGAGCAGAGTAGGGTTTGAATTTCCCGGAGTTCTGTCCAACCAAATGCTTTGATCTTGATCTCTAAACTTCGATTTTGAGGAGGAGATCAATCCAGGCCTGGGCTCACTCAAAAATTCCACTTCTGTGGAAATCCCTAATTTCCAGCACTAGTGTCGGGTCAAAAACTAAAAATGCTCAGAATCAGATTTTGCTTCGTCAGAAAGATGTGCCCTAGAGAGGAGGGTCATCCCAACCTTCTTTTTCTGGAAATCTGTGGAGAGAGATCCAAAAAGCAGGAATCCCTAGTTTTAGTAGCTGCACATTGTCTTCTTCTTAGGTTAGCTCTGATACCATGTTAGATTTTTATCATTTAAGCTAGCATTAACTTAAGATCTTAACTGAGAGAATAACAAGCACAACAATCAAACACATAAGACAATGAACACAAATATTTTCCTTGGGGAAACCATAAAGGAGAAAACCCTGCAACTTCCTCAGAGATAGAATCAACACCAAATAGCAAAGCCCCAAAAACAGTAAGATGATATCCCAACAGCAGTAGCCTCTTTCTTTCTAGCCCCAGCAACTTCTTCTTCCTTAGCTATGCGCTACAACTAAGTGTGAGTGAGTGTGTGATAAATAGAGAGGCTCACTCTCTATTTATACTAATTCCCGACTTGACAATGACTCACTAGGGTTTACTTTTCTAAGAGAGTCTAATAACCCTAGTGCCACAGAACTACGGGGACTTTAACCCTTGAACAATAGGAGGGTTACCCACATTGACTTGACATGACTTGTTTACATTATCGATCCTCCCGATAGGAACATCAGGGCATGACATGACTCAATTACATTACAGACACTTCCCGGAATAAACATCGGGGTACAATACATGAAATATACAAGTGAATACATTCCAAAGTTACAAATACATCAACAGTGGGCCATTCAAATTATTGCGACAGAGATAATCACCACTGCCAATGTCATTTAGATGGTGAGAATCCTCCAAATGATAAAAATAGTAAGATGATTTTTAGTTGTTTTGTGTGTCATATATTGATCTAGTTATACAATGAAGCACTCACAAAGTGACAAACACAAAATAATTTCATGTTAACCAAACAATGGGCTTGGTGCTGATAATGTTGGAGTCCTGGACGTTATTATTATTTTTTTAGCACATTTATTCACAAGCTGATTCAAAGTGAATCCTTTTAAAAGTATTCATCTGGTGTATTAGTTACGCAATCATGCTTCTTTTTGAACTTTCTGTCACAAGGTGCGATGATGCTGCAAAATTAATCCAGGATTTCAATGGGTATAAAAATAAAATATACTACTTTTTTCCTTATTAAGAAGTGTGCTATTTGTTATATAATAATATTGAGGAAGGGCCACCAAACTATTGGGAGAAGAAAGGAAAATGGATGAAGATAAATCTAGGCCATCTAAAAGCAATTATAACAAAGAAGCTTTTGTGCAAGAACAAGTTGAAGACGGTATTTTTGTACTAAAAAGATTGCTATTCTGGTCTACTTTCCAAACCCAAAAACATCTGATTTGTCTGTAGCAGAAATTTATATTAAAATATAGATGAAGGCCTGTCAATTCTCTTTGAATTGCTATGGTAAATCTATTAAATGACGAGATGTTCAAACTTCAAATCGCTGAGACAACTGCCAACAGGGCCAAATCATAATTAATCTCTCTAGATGTGTGTTAGATGTGAGCTTCACAGAGAAACTGTGTTGCAAATGGATTTAAGCCCATCACCTTGTTTCTATTTGTTGTCATATTTCATTATTTATATTATGATCTTGGAATCCTAATGGCTGTGAAGCCAGCATTCTGCAAACAATTGCAAAGCATAGATTGTGTTAAATGTTGGAGTACCACTGGGAACTATCATATCTAGTTGATGCTTTTAGTAATAGCTTATAGCTAATTTCATTTATTTTTCCAGATCCAAGTGCACTTAATGGTTCATTGTTTTCTTATTGCATATTATTTACTGGCCTTGGAGATATGGAGCATATTCTAACTTTTTTCAGAGTGCTGATATGCAAACAAGCTGCAATGTGAACTGGTGAAAATTCTCAGAGCATTGAAAGAACATTACTTTACTTCTCAGAGCATTGAAAGAACACCATACTTGGTGAGATTTCATGAAGCATATGAAGATAATTCAAATGTATATATAGTAATGGAGTATGTTCAAAGTCCAAGTACCTCTTATTTACATGTTTTCTGGCTAAGCCATAGTATATAAAGATGTTTTTCTCCTACCTAAGTTAAGAGCAGTATTTTAACCATGCAGTGAATGTTGTGTTCCAAAATGATGGATGAGCACAGTTTATGCTCTTTTATTTATGTTTTCAATCTTATCAATTTTGGTAATTGTTATTTTGATGCCACCTTACATAGAAAAGGTTTGACACTGTCATGATGAAAGACTGTGTGAGATGAGTTAAAAGGATTGATTGCTAAAAATGACTTTAAAAACATAGCATTATAAATAAACTGCTAATGGGTTTTAATGAAATCAGCTGCAAGATCGCCACTATAACTAAAGCAAGGCTAATGATAAAATATCTATGATGCTTGTGGTTTGTGGGTGGTGATTGCACTGATTACTAACGGTGATTCTGAGCCTCGATTTTCATGCTGTCATATTGTTTAAACTTAATATAGACAAAAAAGTGCCTATTGTCATTGGCAAGTGTGGCTTGGAAAGCTCAAGCTTAATGCAATTGTCAAGACTAATTCTCCTTTACCCGAGTATATTTATGATGTTAATTGCATTGGAAATTTTGAAGCTAAGAAAATTATGCAAATAAGTTCAGACAAGAAGTCATTCAGAAATATGCCTCTGGAAACTCAATATTTTGCATGTGATGTCCATGGGAATCAATACTAGTATCCAATGGTGGTCTTGAATTCAACTCCTGGGGGGTCATATATGGTTTGCACACTCAAGGGCCTAATGGTTAAGAACATGTGTTTCCTCTTTGGAGGTCACAGGTGCAAACCCTGAGGGGGATAGGGTTTGTACACCTCCTTTGTAGACTTTAGCGGTCAAATTGTTGTGCACAGGAGTCTCCTGTTCCACAAACAAGGGGATCTTGTACACCAATTTGGTGTCTTTCTAGGCTGTGACTTTAAAGTTAGATTATTATTATAGTTCCTAAAGACATTGGTTAGTCTGGATTTGGAAGCTTGAGTTCAATGTGGTTCTCTTTTTAAAGTCATTTTTTCTTTACCCTATTATATTTTTTATAAGAGCTGCATGAAAAAGTTTTGAACCTGAGAAATTTAGGTAGTTAAATTTATTATTTAAACAAAATGGCATTCTGAAATATACTTCGAGAAATCAAGTTTATTGTAATTGACTTTTTAATGTTGAAGGCTTTCTCTTATCTGACTGCTCAAAGTAATATGGGGTTATGATAAAACTTGGATGATTCATTTTTATTTTTTTTATTAACTGAATGAATATGTTGCTTCCTGCTTTGATTTTGCATGAAGGCAAGTATTCACAAGATGATGCAAAAGCTGTTGTTGTTCAAATTTTAAATGTTGTAGATTTTTGTCTTCTTTAGGATGTGGTTCATCGATATCTCAAGCCATAGGTATCCTCTTACTAATATTTTTTTTAGCGTCCTTATTGTAGAAACTATAATGGGATTCGTGATATGTGAAGTAGTGTTGATATTTTGTGATGAATATTAATATTTTAGTCATTTTCAAATTTTTCTAGTGGAAAGGTTGTGGCCTTAGCTCACCTTCAACTGCTTGATAGTTTTCATTTTAAAAATTATTTTCACGTGTAGGTATAGTGACTTAGAAAACAAACATGTATTGCTGGAACAAAATTTCCTGTTCACTAGCAAGGATGAACATGCAGATTTGAAGGCTATAGATTTTGGCTTGTCAGACTTTGTTAAGCAAGGTGTATTTCACATGGCATATTGGTATCTGATTTGAGAACATTCTGCACTTATCAACAATACAAAATTATCTATTCGTGAAGCTAATAGTACTTGCATTTGACTTTGGGGATATGTGCAGATGAAATATTAAATGATATTGTAGGTAGTGCATGCTATGTTGCACTAGAATTTCTTCACAGATCTTATGGTACATAGATGTGTGGAGCATCGATGTCATTGTATACATCCTTCTTTGTGGCCGGCGACCTTTCTGGGCTTGAACCGAGTCTGGGTCAAACTTTGATTGTTAATTTCCAAGTAGGAATCAACATGTTTTTCTTTCTCAAGCAAGTTTTAGATCAGTAGATATAATGTTTCATCGTGCTCTATGCTGTTGAAGTCTACATGTGTTGCATTTCTTATTTTAAACCAGATTCCTTTAGCAGGCCATTGAGTTAAGGTCCTTCAAGGCCATGGGCATGCTTGTTGGTCAAGATTTTGTTTTGAAACCTCTTAAATGAGTTAATAAGTCATTCATTCATTACTAGCATTGGCATCTTTTGGCTCAACGCAGGTGGGTCCCATTAACATTATTGTTGGTTCTCATGTATGGGTGGAAGATTCTGAAGTAGTCTGGATTGATGGAGAAGTCCTAGATATCAATGGCCAGAAAGCTAAACTTTAGCTCACTAGTGGAAAGACAATAATACATTGTTACTATTTATGATGATGGGTTTGTTTGCTTTATCTTTTGTATTAAAGTTCTTATATCACCAACACAATGTGATTCTAAGGATTGCATTTGTGAAGCAAATTATGAAATTCATGTTCCAACGGTATACATTGCCAATGTCCAACACTTTGCATCGACTGAAGATATTGTCTTTCCTAATTATTATGTAATTAGTCCTCTTTAGATGAGTTACATGGCCAAAACACTAGAAAAGGTTATCTATTTTGCAGTCCATATTGTTATAGATCATCAAGTTGTTGCCAGAAATTCAAAATGAATTGATTATTTAATATATAGTTTGTCTCATTAAATTCTATGAGTATTCTTGAAGATATTTGTGTTTATTCTCACTTCGTGGGACTTATCAGCATTACTCTCAAAATCCAAAGACAAAGCCATGGTTACTCCTGGAATTGCTAGTTTTACTTCTGGAATTGCAATTAAAGGGTGGTCTAGAGATCGGGAAACTTAATTTCCATTGACAAGGCGACCTTGTGCGTCTTTCATTTCGATGGTATGATCTATAGAAAATACAGAGATTCATGTATTCTGAAAGCTTTTGTATTGTTCAGTAAATTGGAACCTCGTTTTACATTGTAAAATGAAGAATTGGAGATAACAATAAAACTTTAGTTCTTTCTGAACACTTGACAATAAGGGTGAAGCCTCACAAGTGGATAGGATTTATCAAGATCTCATACCTCAAATTGCTAGGAATAATTTCCTTCTGGATTTTATTATAAGTTATAACTAATTACCTATTTGATCTTTATTTCAATTGTGAAAGATATAAAATTTGTATTGTGGAAAGAAATTTATCAAATGGTATTAATAATTACTGAGAGTAATAAACAAAAAAGTGGGAAGAAATACAAGAATTTGACAATGAATGCAGGTCTTCGTTCCTTTGAGAATAGTCTATCTTTAGCAGATTGATGATCACTTTATAGACTGATAGGCTGGCCTTGAACAAATTATATCTTAATTGTGCAATTCATAGTACAACATATTTTCTTCCTTGTTACATTTCATGATTTGAGTTGATTGCTTCCTAAAAATATTTTAATTTTGGCTTGAGGATTATTTTCCCTATCCTATGGAGACAACAACAGTACATTGACTCCATATCAATAGAATTTTGGTGAAAAGTGTATAAGCTGTGTAACAGCTCTGCAATACAATATGTCTATATTAATGGTGCATACAAAATATTTGGCAAATATTCCTAGAATAAATTGTTACAGAGATTTGATAGTGGCGACCTTGTCGGGAAGTGGGTTGCATTATGGTTTGTTATTACTGGACTAAATGCATAGTATATTCACTTTCATCAAGTATGTTTGTTTAATCCTCCAGTCATCTTTATCAGCCTCAAAATTGGTCCTATTTAAGGTGATGTGCAGATGTTAACCCAACATTGGAAAAATACAAAATATGGATAAAATTCCCATCGAAATTAATAGAAAAATCTGTTCATTTTGGTGTTGTCTTTGATGTTGTAAGAGCTTCAGTAACATGTAGAAAATGGAGATGTTTCACAGAATAACCTGCATATTTTTTCAGTTGATTATGCTAATGGATCTGTTTAAACTTTAAAGACAACTGAGTACTAGCAAGCTTGAGGTGTTTATCACACAAACAATTTTTATTTCTTGCGCCCTTCTTCCCCTCATTGGATGCAAGTGAATGCACCTTTGGGGTATTTTGGAGTCCCATTTGTGAGAATTTATCTTCCTCTTGAAGGATGGATGCAACAAAAACATCCAAAGTATGTATTTTGTAGGAGGTTCCAAGAGCCAATTTAGTAGAATGGAAAGTAGAAACAAAGATATTATAATCAAAACCCAATTTGGAGAGAATAGAGAGTATCATTTGCTAGCTATCCTTCTCTATCTTACACACATTGAGTTACAAGACAACTGATTTGAACTTGGTGAAATCCACCTCCAATTGATGGCTCCTCATTTCATCTTGTGTTTCGAAAATGCACAACATACTCTAAACTTCATTTGGAGTATTCTTGGCTTTAATGTGGTATAGTATAATTGTAGAAATAGTATAGAAAATCATCTTGAATGCTTCATCCATTCTATTAAATTATTAAAAAATTTCAATTGCTAAGGTTCCACCTTTGTATCCATTGTGAACCCGTAGAGCCTCGTCATCCTCAAGAGCATCTCTACTCTTGATTTCCATTCATAATAGTTGAAGGGTTTAGAATTTGTTTGGGAGATAGGAAATCCATGGCTACAAAGAGCTCTTTGAGGGTTGTAAAATCCTTTCTTCAACCTACAATAGCTTGATCCTTGACAAACAATTGCTAAAACATTGACTAGTTTAGCATTCATATAGATCTAATACCATGTAAAACTTGAGCATATATAGATCAAGGTAAAAATACTAGAGAGATCAGATGTGAAAAGGGATAAATAACCAATAATTGATGTAACACATGCATTAGCATTAATCATCACACAAAAATATTAGAAAAAATAAAAAGAAGGAATGATGTATTTCATTAATCTTCAATGAATGAACTAGATAGTATAAATAATCACCCTAGACTTAAATTAGAATTAGGTACTTATGAACCCTAATTAGGTTTAACTGGAGTGAATATATCCTCATGATAGCATGCACACTCACTAGGGTGAGTTAACTACCCCATCACTACACTAAGTGAACCCTAAGTGAACTAGGAGACACTCTAATTGTATTTCCAACTACATTCAAGCCCAAGTGACTGAGTATAGGAACATGCATGCGATCTAGGCACTCCAAAGACTCATCTAGCACACATGAGGCTAATTAGATCCTTGGAAGTGAACTAATATATGCATTAAATTCACATTGAATTGACATGAACTAAAATGAACTAAACTAAACTAAGCAAAGTTGCATTGGAGGAGGGCACCATTTAGGCCATACATGTCAGTATTAGGTCCCTGATATTTTTAATTGGTTTATGAGAAATGGTTTAATAAAAGGGTTTTATTTTCTCTTATTCAGATCGTGACGAACCCAAGAGATAAGCTCACATTGATATGGAAATCAATGAATTTGCAATTCTGAAAACCATACAAACTGAGCAATTTTTATTAATCTACATTTTTTTTATTAATATACAGTACCCCGTCAGTTATCTGACGTTCAATGCCTAGCATATGTTGTCATATTTCATGTCAATCCGACAACGCTACTGTGGCTCCGATGGTAGATTGTCGTTGCAGTTTCGACATCTTGGCGCCCTCATCCAACAACCTTGTCATAGGAAATTCGATGACCTTGTCGTGGGAAATTCGATGGCCTTGTTGTAGGAAATTTGAAGGACTTTTCGTAGGAAATTCGATGACCTTGTCTTGTTGTCGAATATCCAACATTATGCCACTGACGACAAAAAAAATTGAGGTTGTCGAATACCTGACAGGTTATTGTCGAATACCTGACAGGTTATTGTCGAATTTTAGACATGGCAGTCGTCATATTTTGGGCTCAAATTCTGTTGTGCATGGACAACACCTTTGGTTTTACTCTCAAAAGTACTTGGATTATTGGCTTTGCTGACTGCCCCTTTGGTGTGATGAAGTCTCCACCATCAGGATTTTATGCCCATGGGTTGGTGCTCCAGGGCACACCTTTGTTGGAACAACCTACTATGTAACATGAACAACCAACATAAATTGATAAAACATACAATTGAACAATAGAAAAAGATAAGATATTAGAATATTGAACCAAGAATATGCACAATATCATGGTATCATTTTTCATAGTTGTCATGGTAGGAAATTATCCTTGACAAACCAAATAATCTACCTCGAAGAAACTTCATGGAAATATGTCCTATTTGTAAACTAAAGCACACTAGATGCAAAGGAACATATAGTGGGAATTTTTGACAACCTAGGGGGGTAACAGATTCAAGCTCTTTCTATGTGTAGGTTCTAATGAAATTCTTAAGGTTTGGCCTGGCACTGATATCATGGACTCGTGCAATGTCTACTTTAATGCAACATCTAGTTCCTAGTGTTTTAGCAACAAATCAAGGAAAATCATGTGCCAACAATAGTTTAACAGAAATGCGAACAAAGTGTGTCACATTATTGCATCAAGGTTGTGGAGTGACCACATTTTCACTATAGTCAACATGTGGCCTACACTAGCTAGCATGCCTAGTTCACAGTCTTAACACATGACCACACATCCTAAACATGATTACCACTAAATTCTTATTTAACACATTGTTGTTGAAATATGCAATGCCAACATGGAAACAATCATTCTAGATTTTTCTAAATTTCAATTATATTCATATCATGTTAAGCTGAATTATTTCCACGTGATTTTTGGCAAATAATTGTCCTTTTCATTGCGCTTTTTTTATTTTTATAAGAATATTTAAGTTAGATTAAAGATTCTCTAATGATGGGGCGGTGACTGATAAAAGAGGCATTATCCATTTTGATCTATTATATGTACTTACAATTACTTTGTGGTATCCATTCCTCCTTGTTGTATCCAATCCTCCTTATTGAATATTGTTGTTTCAAGACATTATATCTTTAGTTGATTATTTGCACAACTCTAGTTCATGTTTGTTGATGATTTTTTCCATCACTAATACTTCATATCTTCTACCCATAAGTTTAGGTATTGTATAGTTTGTGGTTTCTCCTAAATTTACTCCTGGGGTCTAGATAACCTTGTGGAAAATACTTGGCTAACCTTCCTCCCCAATAAGAGACTAAAGAGACACAAGTACAAGTTGTGGGGATGCATAGAGGAACAAGCATCTACAAAGGTTTAAATAGCCACAGAGATAAATAATAGATGGAATCAACACTAGTATACTTTTGCGCACAGATGACAATCTACAAAATCTAGTTTACAGTTTTGTGCTCTCATGGTAGATTACAGGTTTTGCTTGAAAGGGCAGTTTTACTTCAAACAGAACAGAGAATGCTCTATTTTTTTGTATGGATGTAATGAAACAGCAAACTGAAGGTACTTGTGAAATTGGCCCCATGTGAAAAATATTTTCTAGATTTTTAATTAGGGAGCAACAAGAGGGGTTAATTAGGGATTATAAGGCTTCCATGAATTCTATAAAGGCTTATTATTAAATACCTGCAGATCTTACTTATTATTAAATACACCAGGAACTTAGTTGCTGTCGAACCAGAAACCATCACAGACACACACACTTTTTTTAATAAATATGTACAGTCGTATTTATTTCTCTATCGGTTTTTCAGTCAAGTTGATATATCGGTGTTGTGTTGTCATTTATACATAAAAATATTTGTTCAGCTAATGCATGGAGGGATAGAATGGTCTCTCATATGACTTTCGTTCCTATCAATCAAAAAAGATTTCAATATCTTTATAGTTGGGATAAATGATTGATAAGGCAAAGAATTCAAGCTTAACACTGAACTTATCGTATAGACACCTTAATACCATTCAGTGTACCTTAAAGATAGCTTACATCACCCCCACTATCCATGTAGAATAAATCAATAATTTAAAATTTATTTTATTATTATTAATGTTTAACATTAATTTTGAAAAACAATGAACACGGTAGGGATAAATTAATAGGATCAAACAATCCATATATGTCACATGTGGTGACATAATAAATAAAACAACTGTATGTCATAACTTCTCATAGTTCAATAAAATAATTAACACTAACATACCATATATTTTTTAATTTTTTTTTGTTGAAATATTTAACTGGATATTTTCCAAAACCGGCTCGACCTAGGATCTTTTAAATTAAAGAATGCATATAAAGAGGTTTAAGTTTTGCATATTAGTAAGGGAGTTAACAGATAGGGGAATATTATGCTCTTATTGTTGTTGAGCTGTAGCTCAGTGTAGTTCTATTTGTTTGCACCAGAACTGTACCTCTGAGGTCCGAAACCCAATTTGCATTGTCAGCACTTGGGCAGAGAGGTGGTCTCCTACATACCAATGTTGGGGATGTTTACAAATCCATTTAAGCTGATGTCGTAACCAAGTGTGGTCCGATTTTCCTAAGATAAATTTTCAAAAAGTATTAACTTATGGTAAATGTTTAAAACAAAATCTCAAAACAAGCATCCATATAAGCGGTTTATCATCAAATTATCATAGAAACATAATGGGTCTGTAAACGTGCCTGCCATAGTCTTCTTAAATGTTAAATTAAAAAAAAAATTTATCAAATATTATTTTATCCTTCCTCAGTTTCATAAATAAATGGGTCTGTAAGCGAATGGAATGTGCTTACCTCACAACTGAGAAGCCTCCCGCACCGCCACCACGCATCCTCCAGCACCACCGCGAAGCCTCTAGCACCACCATGAAGCCACGAAGCACCACAGACAAACGCCCACAGATGGATGCCAACAAGCCACGAAGCACCACCACCACCACGAAGCCGTGAAGCACCACTACAAAGCCGCCAACAAGCTGCAAAGCACCACCATGCGGGCGCAAACAAGCCGCAAAGCACCATGGACACTCCTCTAACACACAAGCGAGCCCCAACACAGGCAAGCCCCAACACACAGGCAAGCCCCTAACACACAGGAAAGGCTGACAAGCTGTGAAGCACCACCAGACGGACGTCAAAAAGCCGCAAAGCACAACCACATAGCCATGAAGCACCACAAACACTCCTCTAACACACAGGAGGTCCCCAACACACAGGAGATCCCCAACACACAGGAGAGTCCCTAACACACAGGCGAGGCACACAACCCCAACAGGCAAGGTAGACAGGCGAGACAGGGGAAAAATCGAAAACGAAAAAATTGCAAACAGTTGCGTCGGTAAAAATATATATAACTTTTTTCGGTCAAAAGGTTTTTCAGCCAAAAACATTTTTCGGCCAAACATTTCTTTCAGCCGAAAAAATGTTCGAATGAAAACATATCCGCGAAACATTATTTTTCCGACGATCCTTACAAAGCCCACATAATGAGGTTCTCCATTAGTTTTAACATTCAGCCGAAAGTTTTTTTAAATTGTTCGGACGAAAAAGTAAATAGTTCAGCCGAAAAAAGTTAAATAGTTCAGCCAAAAACGTTAAATAGTTCGGCTGAAAGTGTTTTAAATACAAATTCTAAAAGTTGATTCCCACGGAATAGACACCCAGGTTCATGATTTCACCTGCTTATGAATTGTTATATTCATGTTGAATGCTTATTAATGACTAAAAGTTTACTTGTGTATATTTTCCTACATTTTACTTATGTATATGCCTTGTATGTTTTATGCATTTTTTCCTAAGTCCCTGAAGGCCAAAGGCCTAGTTACAGAGTCAGAATGCTTCTTTTTTAGTGTTTCTACCCCTTGAAATCCGCCTACAAAAGGCAGAAGCCGGAAGCCAGCAAAGGGAAGTTGAACAGGGAAGAAATGTTGTGTTTGCGCACCCCGGGATCCACCCATGGGAGGCAGAGGGAAGAAGTGGAAAAGTGCAGAAAAATTCTAAGACAAAAAGTCGAATAATTAGTAATTTCCAAGGTCTGAGGTCAGAAGGAGAAAGTCGAAAGTGCAGAAAAGTTTTAAGGTCTAAGTTTAAGTTTTCTTATTCCTGAGTTCTACGCAGAAGGGCAGAAAGGCGAAAGGGGGAAGATATGTTTAAGAACTCCGTCGATCGTTATGTTTTCTGTCTTTCGAGTTCTGAAGGAGAAAGGCAGAAGAGCCATTGAAGAACTCTGTTGATTGTTATGTTTTCCGACTTCCGAGTTCCGAAGGCAAAAGGCAGAAGTGCGGAAGGCAGAAGGGCCATTGAATGTTTCCATCGCACATTGAGTTTCTGATTTCTGATTTCCAAGGTTGGAAGGGAAGAAAGAGGAAGTTCAGAAGGCAGAAGTTGGACCATTCACTTCGTCAAAACCTTGAGTTTCTGATTCCCGAGTTTCGAGGTCGGAAAGGTGTAAGTGGAAGTGTAGAAAGGGCAAGGTTAGTGCGGAAATGAACATTTTAGTTGCAGAATGGATCTGTGAAGGGCATAACGAATTTTTCAGTGGTTTCCAAGCCTGAGAAGGAATGTTGAATAGTGTGTTAATGTACATGCCCCGTGTTAGAAAGGAGAACAAGGGTTCTTAAAGCAAAAAATTTACTTTATCCGCATTATGGGGTATGGGGACATTACACTCTTCTAATGATCCTAGTTTAAAAATGGTCTAGGGTTTGGGGCACTATTTATTGATCTAAGATAGGGTTTGGTGTCATGTTTATTGGTCACAGGATGAATTTGTATATTATTTTATTTGGATAAACTTCGGGATCTAAGAAGAATAGGATAAATCTGTGATAAATTAAATGGATGGATGTCATCTCAATTGAAAAGTGAGAAAAAATAGTAATTGCTCAAGTAAATTGTGGGTCACTAAGGATTTGATGAAATCCATCCAAATAATGTTGTAAAACTGATCCAAGATGATCACCCTTCCATGTCCACTTGTTAAACCAATTGGTTCTTAAAAACCTTTAAACTAGAGTTTGATTATGTATTTTTAATGCCTAAATTAAATTCTTAACCAACCAAGGAAGAATATACTATATAATATACAATAATACAATCTAATTTATACAAAATATATTTTCTTTAGGGATTAAATATAATAATACATAATAAATTAAGTTCATTTTGTAAAGAAAAGAAAACATAATAAATTAAATTAAAATTGTTTGGAAAAAAGTAAATTATTAACCTTGATATGCTTATTTCTTAATTTTCAACCTTATATATATAATAGTGTCATCTGTATATTTAATTATTGATATATGATATATAATATAATGTATTTATATATTAAAATCAATAATAATACTTATAATAATATATTATATTTTATAGCTATATTAATATATTAACTTCATATGTCATATAGCTAAAAATAGTTTGGGTATCTTGTTTCTAAGAAAAAATATGTTTCTTCATTGGATGATGACTAATTTTCTTATGGAGATTTAAATGAGAATTTGACTAATTCCTTTGAAGTTCCCTAGTGGGCATAAAAATTATTATTATTTTTATTTAAGGAGATGAGAATGAAGGGACTTTTACAAAAAAGGGAGGATTTTTTTTTCTTTTCAAAATGGAGGATAAAAGACATTTTTTTGCAAGGGAGAGACCAACGGGGGACTTTAGAACTTTCCAAACTTAGGCACGAGGAGAACCATAATTAATAGATGCATATGGATAATTAGTGGAGGTTGTGAAATTGACAATATTTAGCTAACATGACGTAAAATACATGAACTTGTCAAAACTTTAAGACTGTCGAGAGGGTCAAATGATGACATTTTTATTCACATAAAATATGAACATGACTAATACAACAAACCAAACACAATGGAACCAACTTCATGACATGAAAATGTCAAGAGGGAAAGACAACAAATATCCAAGACTCGACTCAACCACACTATGATGACGCACATGATACAATTTGGCAGATCTGTTGAAGAGATAATACAAAAGAAAAAATGGTGAAATAAGATATGGACATGATAATCTCACATCAAACTGAATGTGATGGTACAAATGAAATGATCTTGCAAAAAAAAATTAGTAGGTTCTCCTATGACGTCGTGTTTCAACAATAGATCGTGTCTCTAAATGCATCTACAATGTTATAAGTTACTAAATGTTAACATTGCAGATGGATCTAAAATGTTACAATTTACTAAATTTTAACATTGCAAATGGATCTAAAATGTTACAATTTACTAAATTTTAACATTTGAGATGGATTCAAAGACCCCTATAAAGGGGTCAAGGGGGTCTTTGATCCCATCTGCAGCGTTAAAATTTAGTAAATTGTACAAAATTCATTATTAAAATTGTAATCTTTCATTGTCGGAGTGACACAACTAAAAATTACTAAATAAACAACCAATTCATATTCTTAATGTTATTTTTATGTGGTCATTTTAGTTTAGTTACTTGTTATTTAGTCGTATATTTTATCCCATGACCAAATCGGTTGTTTTTAGTTGGCTCAAATAAAATTGCTTAATTTTGGTCGTTTATGCCTTGAAAAAACTATCGTGACCAAATTTTTTGGTTGTCTCGTCACTTATCTCCCAATTTGTACTAGTGAATGCAATATCTCCATTTACCTTGGAAATACCACCATTAAAAAATTATTCATGCCAAAATAAGTGCTCTTGATAATGGAATAGTATAAATTCTTTACCAATCTCAAGGTGGCTTCATGGCCATCAATAGTTGCATAATCCCTTTCCATGTTCTTTGTTAAGCAGTCTTCAATATAGGAAACAATGGTATAAATCAACACAATTTAATACTACTAACCCAAACATTACATTTTTCTAGCCTTGTTTCCCATATCCATGGCACATTATAGTTGATTTAGGCGATATGAGAGCCTTATTGTAAAAAAATGGCCAATTACAACCCTGATTATATCCTATTGAAAACTAAGGTACAACTACCATTAATATGCACCCAACTTAATTCTAACAATTGAGATTTATCTTATAAGGATTTATGTCATATTGGTAATGTGAAATGGCCCTTTGGTGTTATATTGAAAATCACCCTCTCCTTGTAATTGGGTAATATGCCCACACTATGTCATCCTTTCCTTTCACCCATCATGTGCCATAATTTTACACACTAGTTGCCACACCCATGTCAATAACCCTATCATGTCAACACTTCTCTATCACATTCTAACTAAAGAGTGATTCTCTAGATAAGAAATACATTATCATGTCCATTCATAAAGAGATAATAAACTTTGGGAAATATATTGTTGTGTATTAAGGGTGGAGAGAGTTTTTAAATGGTACCTATCAATATATGTATTATGAGGGGAGGATGGGGCTTGTATAAAATTATACCAAAGGGATGGTGTGTCTCATTTTTTTATTTTCCCATATCTTTCAATATGTTGTTATGCCATGGAAACCCTAAACATTTCTTGCATTCATTTCTATAGCATTTCTATTTAAGTTACCAAAGGGATCATGGGCCTCTTTTTGTTCTTCCCTACTCTTGTCAATGCCATCAAAACCCTAAACATTGTTGGTTGGGGAGCCTAATATTCCAGATTCAGAGATGTTCACCTGTGTTTGTACCCCAATTTTACTGTACACTCGTCCCAACTGCGGGGTGCAGGGGGGAAATCGTCCCCTCGGGGGGGTCCAGGGGCAAGTGGTCCCCCGACGGGGATTTAGGGGCAACACCCATAAAAGAAATCTTTTAGATGTTTGTTGGCCAACAATTTGCGAACCGATCGTATTGGGTGACCCGTAGTATTTTCCCATGGTAATTCCCCTATAAAAGGAAAGCGTTGTAATACAGCTATGTATTGTATTGTAGCATTGTAAAACAATCTCCGTGATTGTGTGAGAGAGGTTGTGAGAGTGCGAAGAGGAATTGCAGCGGGGTTGCTGTAGGTTGTGTCCCTTCATTTTGTTGGATGGTATAATAATAAAGGACTGGCTATTTCTGTGTGGACATAGCCCATCTTGGGTGAACCACGTCATATCCGTGTCTCTCTTGTAATGTGTTTAATATTTGCATCTTTTTTAATTGTTTAATTGTGATTTCTATACAATCATGTTTTTCTAACAAACACTACATGCCTTCTTTTCTTCATCACTTCAATTTGGGTTCTAGTAAAATAATCGAACTTAGAATGGATCGCAGGTCTTGTTTTGTCATTCTCCGAGCTTTGTCGGCACTCTACTCTAGCATTGTAACCCTAAACATTGCTTGCCTTCTTTTCTTTGGCATTTTGATTTAGGTTCTAGCTTGAAAATCCTAAGCCTATTGTTTGATTTATTGGGTTATTCTCTCCATATGAAATGGGTCCTAAGCCTATTTTTTCCTTCTCTGAGCTTTGTTAACACTCTATTCTACCTTTAAAGCCCTAAACACTATGAAAATGAAACGCTTAATGATGCTTGTTTTTTTTTCTCTAACAGTTGTATTTGGGATCTAGTTTGACAATCTATATTCGACCAAAGACTTTGACAATCCCAATCATCTAGGGAAATCAAAGAATAGACTCACCTCACTTGTCTCACAAGAGTATAGTGAGATTTCGATGCTTATCAGTCAAAGAAGCCCTTAACTTCAACATACTACACCCATATCTTTTTATTTGCTACATTTTTTTATGTATTAAATTATAATTATGGATTTAGTCATATGAAGTATATGGAGCTTAATTATTAATACCCTTAGTGTAGACATTAATGTGGCCTTGATTTTCAATTCTAATTTGGATCAATTCCAAGCAATGTGTTGAGATTGTCAATTAGGTTATTCTCTCCACCAAACTTTTCTATTGAGCTATTTATTTTTTACATATTATGCAATCTTTTGAACAATTTACATTACAAAATGTGTTATACAATGTTTAATTTTTTTGTGCTCTATGAGATAGTTTATTGGATGGTGTGTCTACTTAGTCTCTAATTTGAATCCTTCCATGTTAATGTTGCTCACTATGATAAAGGCATCCAAATCTCTCATTACATTATGTAGGATTTATTTTCTAAAAATAAAAATAATTTTTCAAATATTGTCTTATATAATTAGTATTGAATTACATTTACCATTTCTTTTAACAATATGTGAATCTAGCAAAACCAATCAAGGTGAAGTACAGATATATTACTTATGCATACCTTTACCAAGTGGCTGATTGTTGAGTATAATATACGAACTTTGTGGGTAAGCGAATTTGGTTGTTACCTTGTATGCATGTTGTTATTATGTATAAAAAAAACCATTTGAGTAAGGATGTTTTAAAAGAAGATTATTTTGCTATAAAAAATGGTTATTGGGAGAAAATGAGAAGGTTTGATTTGTGAATAATATTTAAATAAGTTTTTAATTTAACATCTCAAAGGGACCAGCTGGCTTGCTTACTTTGTTAATTTATGTATGTTTGTTTTGGGATTTATGAGATTAGAAACTCTTTATTTTGGATGATCTATGTGTTAATATATAATTAGTTAGTTTCTTTTGTATAACATTTATGTATTATTTTGTGTTATATTAATAGAAAAAAGAAAAAGTTTATTAAAAAATAGATAAAGGATTTATGAACCTATAGTTAACAATGAACTTATTAAATGTTTATTTTATATCTAGGAAGTGCTTGTATCCCTATCAATTTGGTTGGATCATTTACTTGACCCTACAAATATAGCCCTTTTCAAAATAACACCGTTTGATTTTTGAAAATTATTAACATAATGTATAACTACTATGAAAATCTTGAAGTCAGAGATCAATAAAAAAAATTAAAATTTAGATAATTATTTTTTATTTTTAAAAATAAATATATACAATAAAGCTACACTATATTTTGTCAATTTTGCATTACATAAAAACAAAGACTTATAAAACATGTTTTGTTTTAAAATGAGTTATTAATAGTAGTAATAAAATTAAAAACAAAACCAAAAAATAAGTCACCCAATAAATTAATTTTACTTATTCTATGTCATATCCTATCTTACTCCTCTCGTTTTTTTTTCAAACATAGTTAATACCCCTAAAATTGGACATTACATCTTATAAAGCCCTTCCTGCCTCCCTAAATGATCATATTTTATTTGCATTCATGGAAAGCGTCATGTTATAAACTTATGAATGCTTTCTGTGTTCAACACTTTTGTGAGAATGTCAACGTTTATTTTCTAACACTGGTCCTTGCATGAATTATTGTTGTAGTAGAGGGGTGTGGCTTGATTATTTTTATGAATTCATACTTTGAAGTACACTTTGGTTTTTAAAATTCCCACTTTAAAATTCTTTGTTATTTTTAATCATTTTTTGTCATTTATTTATTTTAAAGAGTTTTTTTTATATATACATTTCTAAACATAGTTATCAAAGCTATATTTATTTTTTGTGAATCCAATTGATATAACTTTTTTTTTTTACTTTCTACTCCTTTTCCTTCAGTCTATGAACGTTCCAAAAAAATTTATTACTTTTTGCAAAAAAATGGCATTGCAATTTAGTCTTTCCATATTTGGATAACATTATTTATTATTAACATTATTACATTTTTTTTTTACTTTAAAAAGGTTTGTCTTGAATTTTGGGACAATGGCATTAGAGTCATTAGTCCCAAAAGCATCAACATTAAAAGTTAACAATCTGGATTTTTCTTCTTTCGTCAAAAATATATATATATATCCAAAATGATACTTTCACTAGTGTGATTAGTTAGCTGAAAAACTTAAATGCAACTTATGGTTATTAATTTATAAAAGTGATAAATGCAGGCTGTGTTATAAAGAACACACTTATATGAGTAAGATTGTCAATGTAGGATAGACATAAATTTTTGGTCATTCTAAGTTAGTGATTGACTTGCCTTAAAATGGGTAAGCCTCTTTGGAACATTTTCATTTATGAGGACATTGAAAGGGTCAGATTTCACTTTCAGAAGCTTTCCTTTCGGTATATTTTGTTACTGATCTACTCTCTAAAAAAGGTCTTCTTCTACTTTTTGGATCTACTTTTTGGATCTATAGACATATGGAAGTTTACTAGATTTATAGACAAATCGGAGTGGAATTATAAACAAATGGAACTTGACTCTTTTTCTTTTTTTGTGTGTTGTAGCTGACCAGTTTAGTTTGTTTATTGTATGGTATATATGGGGATATTTTGCAGACTTTATATGTCATATGGACAGTTTCTATGTAAGTAGATTTTTATCAGGAAGTGTACAACCTAGAGAACCTTCTTGGACAATATAGTTTTATCTAAGACATATTTTTCTCCGAAAAAAGAAAAAACAAATATTTAAAATATATCAAAATCCTCAGGAACAAATTGCGCAGATATGAAGGTAGGGTAAACTACACATTCATCCTTTGTTACTACCTTGCTCATTAGTGGAGTCTCCTTTTATTTAGCTCTAAATTTAGGAAATAGATATAATGCAAGGGCCAAACCAGAAGACGCAACTGTAGCATACGAAATTATATTTGTTGTGTTCTCAAAGCTTAAAGCTTCATCTAATTGTTTGGCAATTCTTGATTTTTCCCTGCAAGCTTCTTCCATGATCCAAACGGCCTCATCCCGTTGTTTCTTTAATTCATAATTCTTTTTGAGTTCCGTATTTAATGATACCGACACGCGGTTAAATGCCGTTTCCAAATTTGTTTTTGCTGCTTCAGCAGACTTCCTTGCGTGCCTTTCAATTTCAATTTCCGCATCCTTCTGCTTAACAGCGTCTTCATTCAATCTCAAAACTTCAGCTAATTGATGGGCAATTTTTTCTTTTTCTCTGGAAGCTCTTGACTGTTGATGGCGGGCATCATTCTTTTCTGCATATGCTTCATCCAGTCGTTTGGCAATATCTGTTTTCTTTCTGCAAGCTTCTTTCCGTTGACGAAGGACCCGATCTATTTTCCTCTTTATTTCATCAGTTTTGTTGAGTTCATTATTTAAAATCACCTTCACATGATTGAACGACGTCTCCAAATCTGATTTTGCTTTTTCAGCAGCCCTCTTTGTTTGTCTTTCAGATTCAAGCTCCAGAAGAGCCTCCTCAAGGCTTTTATTTGCCTTAATTGCTTCATCTCCATTCAAGTTTAGAGCTGCATTCATTTCCCTTGCAAATTCATCACTTCTGTTGATTTCTTCAGCCATTGCCACTTCACCGGCCATCATCATTTGTCTTTCAGGTTCAGATTCCCAAAGGGCTATGATTTACCCTGCCATCCTCATTTGCCCTTCAGGCTCAGGTTCCCAAAGAACCATCATTTCATCCGCCGTCCTCATTTGCCCTTCAGGTTCAGGTTCCCAAAGAACTGCCTCAAGATTTTCTGTAAAGTAACAGTTGGCAATGTTGGAAAAATGTAATTACTCGCAGATATGTACTTGACTCTTAGCGGACTCTGTCAGAGTCTGTACAAGTCAAGATCTTGTCTGTCAGTTTGACAAGAGGGAAGAGTCCACGAGTAGGCAATGTAAATCAGTCGAATTTATTTCTGAAGCTAAGTTGTTAGGTAGATAGTTATTACAGTCTTTAATGGTGAGTCAGTCGACCCATGCAGAAGCAATTTTCAGGTTGCCTATAAATAGAAGAAGCAAATTGTAAATCAGTTTACACACAGACATTAGATAGCAGAGGAACTAAGGGTGAGAAAAGAGAAGTTGAAGCTCAAGCTTCTGTGCATGTGATTTAGTTGAAGAGCCGAAGCTCTGTAGACCGACAAGTCTGAACCAACCAGTTTGTAATACTTTGTTATTTCCGCATAGTTAATATATGAAATAGTTTATAGTTGAATGCATGATTATTTGGCCGCACATATTTCTAGATTTACTTCTGTAAATGTCTTTTACAATTACTGTTAAGTGAAAGATCAAAGAACCCATAAAAATCTCACCGCGTGAAAGTTCCAGGTTTACATTGGTCGACTCAAGTCTTCCTACATATTTGAGCATATGTTTATAAGTTCTTTGGATTTGTTAATATGTCCAATTTTACTCTATCTTACTCACAGGTGAAAAGCATTTGTAATTTCTTAAGCCTTTAGACTAAGAAACATACTCTGTAGATTTCAACCAAAGTGAGCGGACTAGAGTGGTCAGTTGTGTGAGCCGACTTGGTCAAAGACAAGAAGTGAACCGACTTGGTAGAAAGAGCTGACTTGGTCGAAGAGAAGAAGTCAGTCCACTTGGTCGAAGTGACAAGTGGTTGTGGTAAAATCAGTCGGTAGATCCGACAAGTTAGTCGAAGTAAATTTAGTCGAGAGGAAGACCAACTAAAATTTATAAACTTGTCTAGTCGAGACATAGACAAGTTTCACCCGACAGGTGAAAAAGAAAAAGTGACCGGTGTGAAAAGTGAAAATTAAAATTTAAGATCGACTCAGCCCTAAACTCAAGTTTAGTCGACTTGGTTTTGGCTATCTGGTATCAGAGCAAGGTCATATCAGAGCAAGGTTTATATCAGCCCAAGATTTAGGGAAAAAATCTTGTCTTAAAAAGTGGAAATTAATTTTCTAAGGAAAGTCAATTAAAAATTAAAATGGCTTCCACTTCTGGTCCATTGCAACCTCCAAGTTTTACAGGAAAGGATTATGAATATTGGTTTTTAACAATGAAGGATTTCTTCATAGGTCAAGATGTCTGTGAGATAGTCCAGCATGGTTATGCAGAACCAGTAAACATGACAGCATATAACAATCTCACATAGGCTGAGAAATATGTCTTGAGAGAACAAAGGAAGAAAGATGGAAAAGCTCTGTTTTTCATACATCAAGCTATGCATGAGAGCATACTTCCAAGAATAGCAACAAAAACTAATGCTAAAGAAGCATGGGATACATTGGAGACTGCCTATCAAGGTTTGGATAAGGTAAAGACATCCAAGCTGCAGATTCTGAGAAGAGATTTTGAATCTCTGTCCATGAAAGATTCAGAGAATGTAGACACATTCTACACTAGAGTTGTTGGGTTGATAAACCAACTGAAATCTCATGGAGAACCCATAGCAGACCAAAGGGTTGTTGAAAAAATTCTCAGAAGTCTTTCCCCAAGATTTGAAAACTTAGTTGTGACCTTAGAGAAACACACAAACATGTCGACATTTACCATTGATGAGTTGCAAGCTTCGCAAATCAATCATGAACACAAACTTAGCAGATCACAGACATCATTGGAAGGTGCATTTGCAGCACAGTCATCCATAAGCCATGGTAAAGACAGGGGAGAAACAACTTCATAGGCATAGGAAGAATTTCTTCCAGAAGAGGACGAGGCAGAAGTCCTGCAAATGTCGGTGGCAGAGGAGATAACCAGAACCCAAGTCAGCCAAGTGGCTAAAGGTTTGATAAATCAAAAATTCAATGTCATTACTGTAAGAAGTTTGGTCATTATGCATATGAATGCAGGAAGAAGCAATATGGCCAAGGAAGGGAAAGCCCAAGTCAGTCGACCAGCACCGCCACTTCGACAAGTGCAATGTTAATAGAATCGACATCTCCACTTGAATGCAATGCTGTTCAAGAAAGTCCACATGACATATGGTACTTAGATTCAAGATGCAGCAACCACATGACTGGTAATTTGAATCTATTTTTCAGTCTAGACACTTCAGCTAAAACTGATGTTACACTTGGAAACAATGTCCAAGTTATTGTCTTAGGAAAAGGCACAGTTGATATTCTAACCAAACAGGGGGAGAGTAAGTATATCCCTGATATCTATCATGTCAAAGGTTTGAAACATAATTTGTTAAGCATTGGACAGCTGTTACAAAAAGGCTACAGAGTCTACATGGAAGATGAACACTGTGTGATCGAAGACAAGCGTCCAAGCGACCAGCTGATAGAAAAAGTGTCAATGACAAACAACCGCTTGTTTCCATTGAGGATAGTTCCCGACATAAAAGGAAAGACAAACTCAAGAGCTGGATTCAAGGCAGAAAGTGAAGAAACAGTCGAGATCCTCGACAAGAAAGAAAATTGCAGCGCTAATTTACAAGCTGCATTTCAGACAAAAGTTTAGGATGAATCCTGGTGGTGGCATTTTAGATTTGGACATCTGAATTTTGGTGGGCTAAAGCTACTGCACACAAAGAATATGGTGAAGGGATTAGCATTGATCGACAGACCAGAGAGGGTTTGTGAAGGCTGTATTTTTGGCAAGCAGCACAAAGAGACATTTCTAGTCGGAAAGTCCTATAGAGCACGCACACCACTTGAAATTGTGCACTCTGACATCTGTGGTCCAATGCAGACATCATCCATTGGTGGCTGCAACTATTTTCTAACCATTATTGATGACTACTCAAGAAAAACATGGGTATATTTCCTGAAACATAAATCTGATGCATTTGGTTATTTTCAGCAGTTCAAGGCACTCGTGGAGAACCAGAGTGGTCACTGCATCAAGATTTTAAAGACCGACAGAGGAGGTGAATATGTTTCAAATGAATTTCTGAATTTTTGCAAGACCCATGGCATACAGAAACAATTCACTGCATGGTATACACCTCAGCAGAACGGTATTGCCGAAAGAATGAACAGAACCATCATGGAGATGACATGGCATTTGCCAAATGAATATTGGGGAGAAGCAGTCGCAACTGCCATATACATTATGAACCGGTGTCCAACAAAGAGTATGAAGAACAAAGTTCCTCAAGAAGCATAGACAGGTATGAATCATAGTGTTTCTCATTTAAAAGTTTTTGGTTGTGTTGCATATGCTCATGTTCCAAATGAGTTGAGAAGGAAGCTAGACAAGAAGGGATAGAAATGTATTTTTGTCGGCTATTCAAAAGACACAAAAGCATACAAGCTGTATGACCCTGTCACAAGGAAAGTGATAATCAGTCGAGACGTTTAATTTGTCGAGAACGAATCATGGGATGGAACAGTCAACATAAATGTCAACATTGTGTCAAACATCGACAATGATGATATGGAAGAGGAAGTGGTTCAAATACCACATGTAAGTCAACCGGTCGAAGCACCGTCGACTCCCATGACACCAAGACATGGTTCAGCACAAGGACCATCGACACAAGTAGTAGCTCAAGCTACACCGACAAGTACACCAAGAGGACAGCAGACTCCATCAAGCATTTTGTCTAAGTCGACATCGACAGAACCGGTGAAGACAAGAAGTCTGCGGGAGATATATGAAGCTGGTACACCTAATTCATTCTCTCTGTTTGCATTATTTTCCCCTATATATGATCCACTAACATTTAAAGAAGTTGTTGAAGAAGAAGTATGGGCACAAGCCATGGATGAAGAAATAGAATGCATTGAGAAAAACCAGACATGGGAACTGGTTGATGTACCAACAGACAAGGATGTAATTAGTGTCAAATGGATTTATAAGACAAAGCAAGATGCTGATGGGAATGTGTAAAAGCACAATAAAAGAATGGTAGAAAGAGGGTTCACACGGCAACCCGGCATCGACTTCAATGAAACGTTTTCATCGGTTGCACGCATGGATATAGTCAAAACAGTTTTGGCCATTGCTGCACAAAACAAATGGCATGTTCATCAAATGGATGTCAAGTCGGAATTCTTAAATAGCTATCTAGAAGAGGAAGTATATGTGGAATAGCCACAAGGGTATGAAGTTCCAAGTCAAGAGCACAAAGTGTACAGACTGAAAAAGGCATTATATGGTTTGAAGCAAGCTCTTAGAGCTTGGTACAGTCGGATTGATTCCTATCTCACTGAAAATGGATTTCACAGAAGTGAAAGTGAACCGAATTTGTACACCAAAGTCGATGAGTAAGGTAAGATGTTAATTTTCTGCTTGTATATAGATGATTTAATATTTACTGGTGATTATGGCATAGCAAATTTTAAAATAGTCATGGAAAGTGAATTTGAAATGATTGATCTGAGGCTTATGAAGTTTTTTTTCTGGGCATTGAAGTTCAACAGTCTGAAAGTGGTATTTTTATATCACATTCTAAGTATGCAAGTGAAGTTTTAAAAAGATTTAACATGTCTAATTGCAAGACAGCCCCAACACCAGTGATAACAGGTTTAAAATTAAGCAAGGATGATGAAGGATCCACTGTAGATCCTACGATGTTCAAAAGGCTTGTTGGCAGCCTTATGTATTTGACAACAACAAGACCAGACATTATGTATGGTGTAAGTCTGATCTCAAGATTCATGGAGTCACCAAAAGACTCACATTGGCAAGCAGGTAAAAGAATTCTAAGGTATGTAAGTGGCACAAAAGACCTTGGTATTATGTACTCAACCTCAGAAAATTTTAAACTCATTGGTTACACTAACAGTGACAATGGAGACAGCATAAATAACAGGAAAAGCACATCTACGTAAACATTTCATTTTGGTACAAGTGTTGTTTCATGGGCTTCAAAGAAACAACCCATAGTAACTCTATCTTCAGCTGAAGCAGAGTATGTTGCAGCAACAAGTGCTGCATGTCAAGCTGTCTGGATGAGAAGAGTCTTAAAAAACTTGTCACAGAACCATCAAGAACCGATAACAATCTTCTGCGACAACAATTCAGCCATAGCATTATCAGAGAATCATGTGTTTCACAAGAGAACCAAGCACATCGACACAAGGTTTAATTTTATAAGAGAGTTGGTAAACGACAAGAAAATTTGTTTAGAATTTTGCAGGTCTAAAGACCAACTTGCTGACATCTTCACAAAGCCATTGGAAAAGGACACATTCTAGTATCTGGGTAGTTATCTTGGAATGACAAGTTCACCACAATGAACTCTGTCATAAACAGAGCATGTCTAAGCTCTGAAACATTTTGTAAATTTTGTTTTAAAAATCCCCATCTGCTTATAATTAAGAGGGAGTGTTGGAAAAATGTAATTACTCGTAGATATGTACCTGACTCTCAGCCGACTCTGTCAGAGTCTGTACAAGTCAAGATCTTGTCTGTCAGGCTGACAAGAGGGAAGAGTCCACGAGTAGGCAATGTAAATCAGTCGAATTTATTTCTGAAGCTAAGTTGTTAGGTAGATAGTTATTACAGTCTTTAATGGTGAGTCAGTCGACCCATGCAGAAGTAATTTTTAGGTTGCCTATAAATAGAAGAAGCAAATTGTAAATCAGTTTACACATAGACATTAGACAGTAGAGGAACTTAGGGTGAGAAAAGAGAAGTCGAAGCTCAAGCTTCTGTACATGTGATTTAGTCAAAGAGCCGAAGCTCTATAGACCGACCAATTTGTAATCGACAAGTTTGTAATACTTTGTTATTTCCGCATAGTTAATATATGAAATAGTTTATGGTTGAATGCATGATTATTTGGCCGCACATATTTCCAGATTTACTTATGTAAATGTCTTTTACAATTACTATTAATTGAAAGATCAAAGAACCCATAAAAATTTCACCGCGTGAAAGTTCCAGGTCTTACGACACATTGGTCGACTCATATTTGGGCATATGTTTTTATAAGTTCTTTGGATTTGTTAATGTGTCCAATTTTACTCTATCTTACTCACAGGTGAAAAGCATTTGTAATTTCTTAAGTCTTTAGACTAAGAACAAAGTGAGCCGACTAGAGTGGTCGGTTGTGTGAGCCGACTTGAGTGGTTGGTTGACTTGGTCGAAGAGAAGAAGTCAGCCGACTTGGTCGAAGTTACAAGTGGTCGAGGTAAAATCAGTCGGTAGAACCGACAAGTTAGTCGAAGTAAATTTAGTCGAGAGGAAGACCGACTAAAATTTATAAACTTGTCTAGTCGGGACATAGACAAGTTTCACCCGACAGGTGAAAAAGAAAAAGTGGTCGGTGTGAAAAGTGAAAATTAAAATTTAAGATCGACTAAGCCCTAAACTTGGTTTTGGCTATCATGCAATATGACTTGAATGGCCAATGATTCCTGTTTGTTAAGAAATTCCGGACTGCAAAATGGTAATTCAAAGTATAAGCAAACTATGTAATAATGCAAACTTACAAATAAAAATTTCAAACGCGGAAGCTTATTGCATACCCTAGGGCTAACTTGTAAGTCTGACACTTTCCCAAGACGAAAGTTTCACCAGCATTCTTCCCAGCTCCTCTTCTATTGGTGTAGCCAGGATAATCTGTTATTCTAAAGCAAACTGATCCTTTCCAAAAGAAGCCACATTCTTTTGCTGGTTTCACCAACTCCCACTTTTTATATGGGCCAAATTCTTTGTGTGTAACATGAATTTCTCCATTTTCACTCAGCAAAGTTCTTGCATTCTTGAAGAACATCTGCAGGAGGTGACGGTGCTTTCTGCTTAGCATGGCAAAACATAGTCAAAATACAGTGCACCAATTATAACACTTCTCATACAATTGTGGCTGCATGCTCTAACCCACACAAAAAAAAATCCCATTACCAAAAATATCTCTTCTCTAAACTCTGTTGAGAAAAAGAACTATTCAAGGTTTTAAAAAACTTAGTTGATAATTTTTTTTATCTTCTTCCTTTCCGTAGAAACCTGCATGAGGGAAGTTGTAGACAATTCTGTGGAACCTAATCCTTTTTCATGTATCGTGCTTCTCCATTGTCGTTACATCAACACCATGCAGTATAGTTGCTCCAAGTCTCTCCAAATTTGCCAGTGTTGTATGGGCTGATTCATACAACTGTAGCACCTTCTCTGCATCAAGGGCATTAATATAGAGAAAATAAAAATACAGAATCAACAATAGCACTTTTATAGGATAAAAACAATCAAACCATGGCGTACAAGTTTTGGAGAAAAGATCTTGGACCTTTATTATCAAGAGAGGTGGGAACCATGTTGTCTGCCCAGCCAAATGCATTGGCCAAAGCTAAAGAAAATGAAAAATCCCCTTCTCCAACTAGTAGTATCAGATGGGAGTTGGAGTAGTGCTTGATGCTTCCCTTCATTTGGGCCTGTTAATAGTTGGATCTTGCACAACATACTCCATATTTGAATACAAGAGACAATTTGCAAACAATTTAGTAATTAATCCCTTGCCATCATAAGTCAATTACAGGATAATATTATAGGAAAATTCACCCTGAAGTGTGTGTAATGCATGAAAACTTTCAAATTGGCAATATTCTTAGCGTTCTTTAACGTTATTTCTGGCTGCAATGAAACGCAATATACAGCCTTGTAGCCTTATGGCTAGACCCTGGATTATCTCAATCCAATATTATTCCTATATTTAACGTCCCAAAATCATATGTACTTAATAACAGAAAAATGCAGCCCATCCCTTAGCCTTAGACATTTAATTTTAGGATTATTCTTACCATCCAAGATGCTTTGCATTTCCACTGTACTGAATAGTAAAATAGTGCAACCTTACACAAGCCTTTAACCACTACTTTTAATATGCAACCATTCCAAAGCTTTAGCAGGGAAGAACGACACTTTCTTTATTCAGAAATATGTCAAACAAAGGATCCCAGTAATACATTTTGCTTATTCAGAAATATGTTAAACAAAGGATCTGAACAACACATTTTTGCATCGAAGATGTGCATTCTACAGCCCAGTAGGGGAGAGATGAGTAACTCTTTCAGTGCTCATCCTAGAGTTGACACTTGCCCTTTATAAAAAATAATAAAATATTATTAAAAATAACTTGTCCCCTTTAATTAAATTTAAATTATTTAGAATTGCATACATATAAAACAACATAAAGTAAACTAAAACCATAAACATTGGATTACACATTTCCACTCTAAAAAAGGGTTTGCACCTTGATAGATTTGATCCTTCTCTGTGCTTGGTAGATCCCCTTTACCATTTGCTCAATTTTACCATTACTAACACCTCTCTGGAATTTCTTAATCAAAATGTTAAGAAATTGGCTCAATTTTACCATTACTAAGACCTCTAGGCAATTCCTTAATCAAAATGTAACAAATTCTTTACTGGAAACCATTTTTGTCCCTTACTTCAGCTCCTCTACCACTACACAAAAGAAACGAAATGATAATTATATCATAAGTCATTCTCCACTCTTTACCAAATTGATCTACCTTCACATGGATTCCTCACATTAATGCCTCACCTTACTTTCAACACAACCATTTAAGAGCTTCCCAGTGAATAAACATTCTTTATTTGATCAAAACTATGTCAAATATAGGATCCAAAGCAAGGATGTTGTTCCTTGATCCAGCTCCGGCAGATAAGATATGGAATGATCATTACCATCATTTATTCTTCTTTATGCTCATATACCTTAACAGAGATCAGCCCACGACTCTTTTAACATGAAACAAATTTTAACAAGGAGCAAAATCTTTTACTCGCAACTAATTTTAACAAGGAGCAAACTAACTTATTTTGTTCAAAACTGTGGTAAGTAGAGGATCTGAATAATGATGCTGTCCACCTCTTCTCTCCAACAAGAAATGAAATGATCATCGTTATCATTTTTCTCTTCAACAAATTTCATTGAAATACTTTTGATTCTATAAAGGTAAGCCTTTTTGCTGTTAAACACTTTTGATTCTAGAAAGGTAAACCTTTTTCAAATGATTAGACAACTTGATCGAGCTGACCCTTATTATTTGTATAGCCATCCAAAAATTTGATCGTAAAACTATCTACTTGCATTTCACAGCAAAAGGTAAACCTTTTTGCGCAAATGATTAGACAACTTAATCGAGCTGAGCCTTATTATTTGTATAGCCATCCGAAAATTTGATGTTAAAACTATCTACTTGCATTTCACAGCAAACAACCAGTTTAACTAACCCACCTGCCCAGCTAAGAAAGCTACTGATAATATCTAATAAGAATTTTAGTAACAGTGAACCAGTTGAACTAACCCACCTGCCCGGCTAAGAAAGCTAGTGATACTATCTAATAAGAATTTTAGTAACAGTGAAAATATATGTAGCCAATTTTGTAACCATTAACGGAGGGGTCAGGGCAGCTTGTTGACATAGCAAACATCTCATATTTGTGGATATATATATGTAGAGAGAGAGTGTAAACTTGTTACTTAATAGATAATGTCAATGAAAACTCCATTTGCTTTCCAGAAAGTCGAGTTTTCTCATTCTCAATAGAACAATTGTGAACATAAATTTGAGCCATTTAAGCCTTGCAATTACTAAAAGCAATCTTTGGGATTTGTGATGCTTTAATGTTGGAAATATTAATTACAAACAGATGTGCATTACATCTCAGTCTATTTAGTCAAAATCTGTATAAGTACATTTTTTTATCAGTCAGTCAGGTTGTGGAGTTCAGGTCTCACCATATTTAAGGAGCCCAAATGTGTTTATGAAGTCGAGTTTTTAGGTAGAAATTAATTACAGTCTTTAATGTTTGTCAGTAGCTTCCAAGAGAAGTAAAATTTAGTCTTTGTCTATGTAGAATTCCAGACATGAAAGGAAAGGCAAATTCAGGAGTTGCATTCAAGCCAAAAAGCAATGAAAAAGACAAGCACTGTGATAAGGAAGAAAATGATAGCGTTGAAATTCAAGAAGCATTTCAATCAGAGGTTCGGGATGAGTCCTCGTTGTGGCATTTCAGATTTGGACATCTGAATTTTGGAAGGCTAAAGCTATTGCACACGAAGAATATGCTGAAAGGATTGCTATTGATCGACAAACCAAAGAGAGTCTGTGACAGCTACATTTTTGGCAAGCAGCATAGAGAGACTTTTTTCGTTGGAAAGTCATACAGAGCATGCACACCACTTGAGATTGCGCGCTCTTATATTTGTGTCCCAATGAAGAAACTATCCATAGGAGGCTGCATTTATTTTCTTACTTTTATTGATGATTTTATAAGAAAAACATGGATATATTTTCTAAAACATAAATTTAATGCATTTAGATGCTTTCAGTAGTTCAAGGCACTCATGGAGAAGCAAAGTGGATATAGCATCAAAATCTTAAGGATGAACAGAAGCGGTGAATATGTCTCGAGTGTCTTCCTAAATTTTTGCAAGACCCATGGCATACACAAGCAATTCACTGCGCGGTATACACCTCAACAAAATGGTGTCGTAGAGGAAAAGAACAAAACAATTATGGATATGGTGCGCATCATGATGGTAGCCAAGCATTTGTCAAATGAATATTGAGATGAAGCAGTCACAACTACTATATATATTATGAACCGTGTCTAGAAAAGAGCGTGAAGAACAAAGTCCATCAAGAAGCATGGACATGTATGAATCATAGTGTTTCTAATTTAAAAGTTTTTTATTGTGTCGCATATGCTCATGTTCCAGATGAGCTGAGAAACAAAATTAGACAATAAGGGTCAAAAATGTATTTTTGTTCGTTACTCTGAAGACACAAAACCAGATAAGTTGTATGACCCTGTCGCAAGGAAAGTAATCATTAGTCTTGATGTTCAATTTGTTGAGAATGAGGCTTGGGATGGAACTATCGATAAGAATGTCAATATTGTGTCGACTGTCGAGCATGATGACATGACCAAGGAAATGGTTCAAACACTATATGTAAACCAAAGCATCGCAGCACCGTCGACTCCTAGGACTCTACAACATGTTTTGGTATAAGGAACTTCAACAAAAGCCATAGCTCAAGCTATGCAGACAAGCACACCAAGAGGTCAACAGACTCCATCAAACAATTTGACGAGGTCGACATTGAGAAATCCAATAAAGACAAGAAGTCTGCGTGAGATATATGAAGTTGGTACACCAAATTCATTCTCTGTTTTTGCATTATTTTCTCAAATAGATGATCCTCTAACATTTGATCAAGTTGTCAAAGAAGAAGTATGGGCACAATACATGGATGAAGAAATAGAATACATTAAGAAGAATCAAACAAGGGAGCTTCTAGATGTATCGAAAGATTATGATGTAATTAGTGTCAAATGGATTTACAAGACCAAGCAAGATGTTGATGGGAATATGCAGAATCATAAGGCAATAATTGTCACAAGAGGGTTCACACAACAACTTGACATAGCCTTAAGTGAAACTTTTGCACCTGTCGCACACAGGGACACAGTCCAAACAGTTTTGGCCATTACTGCAAAAAATAAATGGCATGTTTACCAAATGGATGGTAAGTCAAAAATTTTGAACGACTATCTGGAGGACGAAGTGTATGTGTAGCAACCACAAGGCTATGAAGTTCCAGGACAAGTGCACAAATTATACAAGCTGAAAAAGACACTCTATGGTTTGAAGCAAGCTCCTAGATCTTGGTACATTCGCATTGATTCATATCTCACCCAAAATGGATTTCACAAAAGTGAAAGTGAACCGATGTTGTACACCCAAGTTATTAAGCAAGGAAACATGTTAATTGTCTTCCTGTATGTAGATGATTTAACATTTACTGGTCATTTTGGCATAAAGGATTTCAGAACAGTTATGGAAAGCGAATTTGAAATGACTGATTTGGGGCTTTTGAAGTTTTTTCTGGGCATTGAATTCCATCAATCTGAAAGTCGTATATTTATATCACAATCCAAGTATGCAAGTATAGTTTTAAAAAGATTCAATATGTCTAATTGCAAGGTATCCCCAACACCAATAATAATAGGCCTGAAATTGAGCAAGGATGATGATGGATCATTTGTAGATCCTACGTTGTTTAAAAGGATGGTTGGTAGCATTATGTATTTAACTGCGAGAAGACCAAAAATCATTTATGGTGTAATTATGATCTCAAGATTCATGGAGTCACCAAAAGACTCTCAATGGCAAGCAGGTAGGAGAATTTTGAGGTATGTAAGTGGCACAAAGGACCTTGGCATTATGTATTCAACCTCATAAAATTTCAAACTCATTGGATACATTGACAATGACAATGGAGGAAGCATAGATGACAGGAAAAGCGCATCTGGGTACAAATTTCATTTTGGTATAGGTGTTGTGTCATGGGATTCAAAGAAACATCCCATTGTAACTCTTACTTCTGCAGAACCAGAGTATGTCATAGCTACAAGAATTGCATATCAAGCTATTTGGATGCGGAGAATGTTAAGAGACATGTTGCAGAACCAACAAGAACCAACAACCATTTACTATGACAATAGTTCATCCATTGCATTGTTGAATAATCATGTGTTCCACTAGAGAACCAATCACATCGACACAAGGTATCATTTCATAAGATAATTAGTGAACAACAAAGGGATTTGTTTATATTTTTGCAAGTCTAAATACTATCTGGCAAACATCTTTACAAAACGATTGGCAAGTGACATGTTCTAGAATCTACTAAGTTATTTAGGGGTGACAAGTTCTGCTCAGTGAATTATGTCATGCATAGAGCAAGTTCCAGGTCTAAAATATTTTGTAAAATTTTTTTTAATGATCCCCATCTGATCATAATTAAGGGGGAGTGCTAGAATTATTAATTAGAAGAAGATAGACATCAAATCTCATCTGACTCAGTCAGAGTCCATAGAAGTACATTTTTTTCATTCTATCTGTCAGGTTGTGGAGTTCACGTCTCACCTTATTTAAGCAGTCGAATTGTATTTCAGAAATCAAGTTTTTAGGTAGATATTAATTATTGTCTTTAATGTTAGTCGGTATCTTCCAAGAGAAGCAAAATTTAGTCTTTGTTTATGTAGAAGAAGTAGAATGAAAAACAGTGAGAGAGAGAGAGAGAGAGAGAGAGAAAAGAGGAGAAGCGTTATATGGAGAAGAACATAGTAAGAGAGGAAGGAGAAGAAGAAAATATCTAAGAAGAGTTCGAGAGCTCAAGCTCATGTTTTGGAATGTGTTGAGAGCCCAGTCTTTTTAAAAGGTGAAACATCCAAGTAAATTTCTGAGTATGTAAATGCAGTCGTAGTTCTTTTGGTATGTCGCAATAATATATAAACCCATAGTTTATGGTTGAATGCATGTCTTATTTATGCTGCACATCTTCTCCAGAATTACTTATGTGAATGTTTTTTATATTTACCATTTGTAAAAGACATAAAGAATCCACAAATATTTCACCATGTAAAAGTTTAAGTTTTAACTTCGGAGTGTTCGACACAAGCCTTATTTAATATTTTGGTTATATGATATTAGAACTTGTCGCAATAAAGTTGTGTCGATGTTTATCCCAAGTTACAGAGTGGTGAAAAGTGTTTTTCATATTATAAGGTAGTAGACAAAGAAATCTTGTTTTATAAAGTTTAGTTAAATGTGGTCCTATTGAAGTGGGAGTTGGTTGCAGCTAAAAGTGTGTTGCAGAAAAATCCTGTTGAAGTCAAGTGGGTGCATGTCGAAGTAAAAGTGTGTCAAGATAAAAGTCTGTAAAAAGTGTTTCGACCAAAAGTGAAAGTTTATTCCTGTCGCAGTCAAGTCAAGTGTGATGACTTGTCTGTCGTAGTAGAAGTCCATTGCAATAAAACCCTATTGCAGGTATTTCGGTCGAAGTTAACCCATCAAAGTAAAAGGTGGTGTTTCCCAAAGGTAGTGTGTCACAACTTCGAAAGTAAAGAAAATAAAATTTATTACTGCACAGTAACTCAAGTTGACCGTCACTGTCTCTCTCTTCCCCTCTCTCCGTCCATTCCCAAGATTTAACTCTTTCATTCTTTAAGACTATAGAAGAGTTGTCAAGGTTATTAAAACCATTAAAGGTGATTAAAACATGACTACTATGGAGATATATGTAATCTTTTTAAGTACTAAAACCACTAAAGTGATTTTTGGGATCTGTAATACTTTAAGCCTTTAATTCATTAGGACTACAACAACTGAGTTGTTAAGGTTATTAAAACACTATTGTTGGTGTTGGAAGTATGCCAATAGATCATTAAGAAATTATAAAAATTATTTATGAATTTATCTAGCATACCATTTTGAATGTAGAAATAAGTAATCTGACCCTACAGAGAGAATAAATACAAAATCGAGACTTAAAAACATAGAATTAAATAATGTCATTTCATTTTGAAAAATAAACTATTAAATTAAAATCATATTATACAAACAATCCACTGAAACTCAAATAGGTCACTATAAAAAAATTCCATGATGTCCTTATGATGAGAAACAAAATAAACAAAACTTAAATAAAAACAATCTTGATAAATGAAAGTAAACTTGTATATAGGAGATGAGAGACCAATCCTCTGAACCAACAATGCAAATGTTTGCACTTGGTGTTTATTAGGTAATGTTATCAAGGGGGTGGCTTGGGTTGATAGAGTTCTAGAGAGTGATATAGGTGGCATCGACTTACTCTCTTTATGGTGGAAGCAAAAGAGATCTCTCCTCACATTTAAGGCTGATGAACCCACATGTTAAGTTAAAAAAATAGTATTAATGTGCTATTAAAACGATGAATGGATATATCATTTTTAGATCCTCCTAAATCTCCTCAACCTAATATAACAAGGATCAAAAATTATAATATTAATTTCCTATTAAAAATATGAATGGCAATCTCGTATTTAGATCCTCCTAAAATTCCTCAATCCAATATAACAAGAAGCACAATTAATGTGATCCAAATCAAAGAGTCAAACGTTTATAATAGTATCCAAACTAAGTGTTGATGCAATGCTTTACAACCCCTCCCCAAGTCCCCAAGGTGGGAGGAAAGAATGAACTACATGGAATTGTAAAAAAAGAGCTAAGAAATAAGAGTCTTCCAAGAGAACATAACTCCTAATGTATAAGGCCAAGCATCTCTGATCATGGTATTTGAAGAAGGTGAAAAAGCATTGTTTTGGACACTAAATACAATTAAATATCTCTCTAATCGTGTAGTAAATAGGGCACTAAAAAATGAAATTCTACTTTGTATGATCCTTTCCCAAAGAACATAGTCTACATATATGCTTCACTATGAAATATGATGATCTATCTCAACTCAATTCAACCACACCCTTAATTGGGATACTGGGAAGCAAAGCCCATAGAGTAGATGGAACTAAAGATAGAGTGGTTAGGCAATAAGCCCGCCGTTAATTAATAGGAGGTGCTTGACATAAATTGCTGACTTGGGAGTCAAAGGTCAAGATGGATTTTGAGATCAAGAAAACTTGCGTGAAGCTCATGTAAATGTCGCTTCTAATCATAGCATTAATTTTCTCCTTGAGGGTAGGGGAAGGAGGTTGGGAAAGGAACGAATAGAAATTGAGTAGGAAGGGAACAATGAATTGAGATACCCTTCTTGTCAAGAAATATCTAGATCTCATAAACCAGGAAGGTCTCCTTTTTCCAAGAAAGGAGAGTCTCTTAGAAGAGAAAAATGCCAACAAGGCGTATCTCACTCACTCAAATAGGGATTCAACCATTTGGCATGTTGTGTGAAGATAAATGATGAGCCTAAGCATATACTTTACATAAAGTGAATAAACTCCAAACTCAAAATGTTGAACTATCAATTTGCATGGATAGACTACACAACGTTATCAACATTTTTTCATATTTATCAGCAGCTTCTCCTTTTGCAAGGTTTCCAACACCAATTTGAGATGTTTCAAATGTTCTTCTCTATTCTGACTGAAGATCAGAATATCATCTAGATACACTATCACAAATTTTCCAGTGTATTCTTTCAAGACCTCATTCATCAATATCATAAAAGTACTAGGTGCATTAGTAATCCCAAATGACATTACTAACCATTCATATAGTCCATTATTAGTCTTGAATGCAGTCTTCCATTCATCCCCTTCTCTTATTCTTATTTGATGATAACCGCTTTTCAAATATATATTTGAAAAATACTTTGAACCACTCAAACAATCCATCAAATCATCAATGTGGGGTAAATGAAATCTGTACCTAATAGTGATCTTATTAATTGCTCTGGAATTAGTGCACATTCGCAATCCACCATCATTATTTGGGCTAAGCATAGTGGGTACTACACCAAGACTCAAACTTTCTTTCACCAAACCTTTATGTAACAGCTCATGTACCTATTGTTTGATCTCTTCATTCTCTTGAGGAGTTAGTCTGTAGGCTGCCTTATTAGGTAAACTTGCACCAAGTATTAAGCCAATGTGATGAATAATACTTCTAACAGGAGGTAAGACATTTCGTAACTCATCCATAATAATATCAGCATATTCATCAAGCAAAACTCTAATGTCAGTAGGAAAATCGTCTAAATTTGTAGAAATTAATATTACCTTTGGTTTTCCAACAAGAGAAAAATGTAGCTCATCCTCCTTCTTGACCTCTTGTAATAGTTATTTCCCAGTCATCAACAAAATATTCGACCTTAGACCTTTTGGAACTGCTTCATCCTCCAATGGTGACAATGTATGTCTTTTTCCATCCTTTTCCAGAGAATAAGTGTTCTTTCTTCCATCATGAACATATTTTTTGTCATATTTCCATGGCATCCCTAAGAGTATAAGGCATACATCCATAGGAATTATACAACATAATACCACATCGTTATAAGTACCAATTTGAAACTCCACATTGCACTACTCATTCACCAAGAGTTGATGTCCTTTCTGCAACCAGGACACTTTGCAAGGACTTGGATGTTGCATCCTCTCCAATCCCAACTTCTCTACCATCTCAGTGGAGACCAATTTATATGTACTAGCGTTGTCAATAACCATCTTACAACGCTTCCCTTGTGACTTGCATTTAGTCTTGAACAGAATCTTTCTTTGGGATGGTTCATTCACTTTCTTCTCTATCTTTACTAAAACTATCTTCAACATAAGAGATCATCCTTCATCAGGAGGATTATTCGCCTCTACTTATTCATTGGACTTCTCACGAGCCTCAGCAATGTTTACATTCCTCTAAGATGCAGGTTTATTCCTTGGGCACTCCCATGACATGTGTCCAATTTCTCCACACGTATAGCATTTCACTTCTCTAATTATGCCTCTTCCTCTACCTCCTCTAAATCCTCCTCTTTGGAATACCTGGATACTAGAACCTTCTACCTCATCTTTAGTAATACTACCTCCTTTGTTAGGAAATCCTCTCCCTCTTGATGTATTTCTCCCTCTTCTCTTTTAGTTTTGTTTTCTTAATAGTTGTTCTTCTACCTTAGAGGCTGCTTGATAAGCATCTTCAATAGTTTTGAAATTCAACAAAATGATTTCATCTTGTATCTCATATCTCAGTACATTTATATATCTAGCTACTCTTTCTATGTCCCCGTGTGTCTGTCCATGTAACATCCCGATTTTGACCCCGAT
>LPNX010749306.1:57830-137078 GCA_001517045.1 Pseudotsuga menziesii | reverse complement strand
CGTGAATGCACAATTTCTTCTTCAAATGCTGAATGCAAATTTCCCTATATGAATTCCTAACTATTACTCCAAAGCAAATCTAGATCTAATGCAAGTACAAAGCAAAATGCATAATGCAATGCACGATGATAAGCAAATATTTAGGATTTTTTGAAAGTAAAGAGATACAAAAAGCAAGAGAATGATTCTAACCACCCCAGACTCTACAAGCACACATAAACAGCATTCCAGCAAAGAACTAAGGCAAAAAGGACTCTAATGCACTAATCTCAAACAAAAAATCAAAGATGCCATGACAAGAACTTTCCTAAAAAAAATATTTAGGCTAAAAAAAAACGTTTCTGGTAAAAAACAGAGGCCTTAACAGACTCAGGCAGTGCCAAAGGAGACTCAGCAACTAACAGCATTCACCCAGCAATCCACAATATTACAAAAAAAGGTAAAAAACCAGGGTATACGCGACTGTGCGCAGTGAACCCGCGTGTATACGCGGAAATTCCATAGGAACCCGCGTGTATACGCGACTGTAAAAGACAAACCCGCGTACAGGAAGAAAAATATGCAAAAAACTCAGGTAAACAGACAGGCTGAGACTAAATTCACACCAATCAGGCTCTACTAGGCATAAATGCCCCCATACCCGACACAGAAACAAGAGAGAGAGAGCACTTCAAATACATTGAATGCCAAAAGATCAACCCCCAAAGGAAAATTACTAGGAACTCCCCAGCGGAGTCGCCAATTCTGTTACGGAGAGAAATTCCTATGGCTTGGAGTACCACAACAGACAGCTAGACTCCAGAAATCCATCTTTCCCAATATGCAATAGAAATTAAAAATATCTAACACTAAAGGATCGAACCTCGTACCTTATTCCGGACGGTTGAAGTAGATCCCCGTTGAGCTTTCCAATCTTCAGCTTGAATTGTTATAGCACGTCCTCAACAACAAGTAAACAATACAAGCATACTATATTTCATGGTGTTAGATCTATTCTAGCATATATAATCAATAATGTATAAGCATTTGACATATTCCAATGGATGCAACATTCATTCAAATACACATTACTGGACAAGAAAAGATATTTCTATTAATATGAATCAGAGATTACAAGTGACAACCTCTGATGGCATGTCTGCGAACCGGAGAAACTGAATCCCCCACTTGGGCCTCCACCACCTCAATCCTCCATCACTCCGATAGCAAGCTCACTAGCAAAGGCAAGCTTGGGAAGAACACAACAGTGCTCCAAAGGGACAAAGGGATGTGGACTCAAGTATAGTTTTGGCAACAATGGACTATAGTTTCGATACTCTCAATTCTCTCTTATGGTTTCAATGTCTCAATGGTTCCTTATATAGCTTTCCAAAGTGATACTGAAAGGTCAAATCTGTGCGATCTCAAGGAATATGGAAGGCCAGGAGTCATATGAGTCGGATTCAAGGCAAGGAACGGTCCAACAGTTTTGGACTATGCACACATCCCGATGTACGTGACTATAGATGGTATATCCGCGTATGTACGCGGTTATTGGGTAAAAGGACGCAAATATCATTTTTGTAATGTTTTTAGGGATGGTCAATGATACATCAAAAGACAACAAATGGTCCATAGGGAATAATGAGTCTGCAGCGGGATAGGGGAAGGCCATACAATGTGTGATTCACATAGTGTGGTGAAATCCGCTATAACAATGTTGTAGCTGTCATAGGTTCAGGGGAGTCTTCTTGGTTATTTTTCACGCCAAATTGAGCCTCATTTTGGTCTCTTTTTACAGCTATCCCTTTATAAGACTCCCCACCCTTATGGAGTTTCTTTAGGCCCAGGTTTAACTCCTCAAAATAGACTTGACTGTCGAGTAAACTTGTTCATTCAAGATCATTACGAATATGTGAATGGGAATCCACATTGGTGGTAGGTTATCTCTTTCTCGGACCATGTGGAATAATATAAGAAAGGATCACTCTCTTTTCTATGGAATTGAGAAGAGTATTCTCAGGTATAGGTTTATCACTTTTCCAGACATGAGGGACTAAATTTACGGAAAAGGAACACCCAGTATGAGCTCAGTTTTCTCTTTTTCGTGATTTGGACCTAAACATGAGAAAGATTCCAAGTGTACTTCATGTCTTTTTCATGCTCGTTAAACACCAAGAACAAAGCATTGATTTTATTGTTGTAAGTCCCATTTCCTGTACTCAAATGGATCTTTCCGAGTGATCTTGCTTTCCTTCACACTCGTAAAACTCAAGCCTTATGCTGCTCTTGAAGGAGCATTGGGTAGGTGGTAATTTAACCTTTTTTGGACCTCCCTGACTAAGTATGAAAAATTTTCACTTTTTCTTATACGAAAGTTAAGAGAGTTCTTCTGTGGTATGTTTTATACTTTTTCGTCCTCAGGAGACTAAATTGGAATAAAAATGACCCTCCTGGAGTCTTCTTCGGAGTTTTCAGACTCCTTAAACATGAAAACACCAAGTGAGCATGTACTAGTTTGGGCTCATAAAATCCATGAATCAATGACACTATCAAGCATTATTCCCTCTTCTCTTCAAGCTTGTCAAAAAATGAAGAGAGACTTGAGTTGACTTTCCTAGACTCTTTAAAATTTAACAGGGAAGATAAGGAAGAAGTTTTCTTTTGGTTCTTAGTCACTGGTAGCATGTCTTCCTTGAACATAACACTCTCTATATTTTTCGATACTCATGTCTCAGTGTTCACTTTCAGTTCAGATATTACTTCGACTTTCATACTCCTCCTCTTGTCAGTTCTACCTGGGGAATCTGATAATGTCTCCTACATGACATAAGTCTAGTTGTACTATCTGCAAAGTTAAAAGCTGCCTTGGGTCATCTTTGTGTCATGCTCACTGTTCAAGGACTTAACCTTGTTTCTGATCTATATCCTGATTCTATCATTGCCTTATCTGTTATTACTTGTGTTTCCTTTCCTTTACCCAATTCCTAGTCACTCTTGTGATCTGTTGGAGGATCTATTACCTTCCTCATCACAGTATGGTTCTGCATCAGCACTTCCTGACGACGAAGACTTAGAGTTTTTGACGATCGTACCTTAGGATTCACTTTCATTATTGGTGAATTCCTTTACTTCAGCTGTCAATTATCACCTATTGGTTGACCATTTGTTGAATCCTATCCATGTTCAACTTCAATAACATCTATTCACATGGCTTGGATTGTACTGGTTCTTTGGGATTTTTGACGAAGACCTTAAGTTCATATCTATGGACTAAGTTGCGCAAGATTATGTTGTGGTCACTTACATAGCTTCCATATCTTTGAAGACTCATCATTATTGTATATTGTGGATTCAATCCACCTTTGTAATATACATGGTCTTGTACCCATACTATATGATGTACTCAAATATTGTAAAGGAGCTAGTGTTCCAATATATTGAACATAGCATCGTCAGATATGACTTTGTATATGAAATTATTATGTATTTGTTTCAGGTACTACCTCTGCTCCATTGGACTTATGAGTTCTCCAAGATAATGATTATAATGTATTTCAGCCATTGTTTCCCTCTGACCTCACACATTAGGGGGCATCTATTATCAACCCAAATGGCACTTCTCCATCCTAGTGCCAACATTCCTTATGTTGGTACACAAAAGGACAACTTAGGATTGAAGTTTGCCAAAACACTATATATGGGCATGGATTGAGATGCATTTACCCTTGAACCAACTTGCCATATTATTTTTCAAGTGTTGAGTTGCATACGTGACTATCCTCATTGCAACTCGCATAAGTACATGACTATTCCCATTAAAAAATCCTGTACTGTATGCGACTATCTACATTGCAACTCGCGTACATTAGCGTACACGGGTTTCCTTTAAGCAACTCACATGTCATAATTGGGTTGCCTATATCAATATTCATGTACATCTTGATTCGACATTAAAAATTTAAATCACGATCAATGGATATTAGTTGGGTCCTAACCATTAACTATCCTAATTGCTTCAACCTCCTCAACCTTCGAAACTACTCTATTTCCCAAAGTATAAATAGAGGCCTTGGGGAGGGAATTAATCAATCAAGTTTGGAGAGCAAAGTTATGCTGGTGGTATATATTTAGAAGTCTTAGAGCAACAGAACTCAAAGTCCTTTGGTTGCAAAGGAGTCCTTGTCTCATAAGCTGGGTTGTACTCTTATCTCATTCACTGATTGTTAATAAAGAGAATTCTTATTCCAACATTTTGTTGAGTCTCTTTCAGGTATCATGGTTAATGAATATTTTTATTATGTACTAGATATATTGTTCATCTAACCTTTCATATATACATGTATAAGATTGTAATTACAGAATTTTCTCTTTGCAGGTGAAGGAGGTGCATCCCTGGAAGCTTCAGAGAGAAGAGGAGCGGAAGAAGATCAAGCTTGGATCAACCGTTCATAATCGGGTGAGTCAAGACTTTCTTCCTATTTCCTTTCTGTTCTCTATTAAAGCTGATTGTCTACAAGGTTAGTATTAATTTGGTAACCCCAGACCGTAGGTTACAAGAGTGTTTAATCCTGAACAAAAGACGATTTTTTTCTCAAAAAATATTAGTTTCGGCTGGATCACACCTATCTGACATAAAGTTGCAACCTATGTCACACCTTTTTTCCTGATAAGCATGACCTAGGTCGCACCTTCTGCCCCAATAAGTGTGTCTTGGACCAAAATTCCATATCGGACTTGTCTAGGCTTCGAGAGTGATCTCGGTCTCTACTATGACCCATTTTTGTGAGACCTGTCACGCTAAATCCCATATTTTGTGTGACTTGAGCCTTTTGACTAATTTTCTATCCCAATCACAACTGTTTCATAGTTCCGTGCAACTCCGATCGCACATGTTATGCCGATAAGTGTGACCTACAATTTTTTCAGTCCTTTTCGATGTTGAGACCCTTTTCTAGACCCCCTATTTATGTTCTATCGATTCCCAATTTGTTTACTTCCAGATTTGATTGGTGACAGCCCCTTGGTTTGTTTTATGGTCCTATTTTCCTTGTATGTGACCCCCCTAACCGAGCTTGGTAGTTGAGACCCCCGATGTGTTTCCTACAAATTTGTAAGTTCCTTATGGGCTCATACTTGTGTACATTTTAATTTTTTGGAAGAAATAGTTGTTTTGAAAATTATTTACTGTCATTTACTATTATTTATCTGCATTTATGTATCGGTCATGAGATCATTGGGGTTTATACATTACACATCACTTTTGCACACATCTCACACCCTACATTCAAATGTTTGGTTCATGACCCCAAGCTAGCCTAAAATTTAACTTAACTCAACCAACATTGTAACCTGATTTGAGGACCAAAACAATATTGTAGTTAAGTTAGGAGATTGGCGATAGGAATCCAAATAACACCCCTTTCTCACTTACATCTGAGAAATAGTTGTTTTCCATTAGGGTACCAAATCCTCTAATACTTGTTGACACAGTCACGACCAATATTTCGAAGGGTCCCCCGTGCTGCGGGGGTAAGCTACAATGAAGGGGTTCCATAATTCATGGTGGAATACCACACTCTATTTTGTATTGAAGGCCACCCATTCATATTCCTCCTTGTGCATGCCGAGGACCATATCGAGTGTCGAGGACCAAAGGGATGAAGTGAAAAGAAACCACATCGGATGTGAAATGAACGAGGTAGCCTAGGTGTCAGTCTATTTAGCGCTCTTGTACCCGAGGTCCCTCTCAATAGTGGGATTCTCTTAGCCTCTTGTTCTTCCATTTCATATTGTTTGATTAGTATTTCATCACTTGGTAGAGGATAATGATTTGTGAGGGACTTCGATCTTGTAGCTAGGATTTTTCTTGCACTTATACTACATAGGTTAGTGTGTCATTTTCTTTATAGGTAGTGTTTCTCGTTGGTTTTCTATCCACTTTGTTGTAGACTCGGCTTTTATAACGCATTGTTGCAGTTTGGTTTTAGAGCTTGCTTTTTGGTCTATGAGCTACCATTTTACGATCTCCTTCTGCACACTCAGTTGTAGTTAGATTTTTGAAAATTTGTTTGGCTCTCTTGCGCTTACACAACACACCATAATGTCATCATTTCTCAACCACACTACTCACATATACTTAGGGGCCATACCAATTAGTTCAGTTCCTTGAACTGTCACTGTAAGATCCATATTCAACATCATTCACCACTTTCAGAGCCATACACTACATTTGAGTCTGATTCAGATTCTTATCAATTCGAACTGACTTTTTTTTGTTAAATTTTCATATGCTTAACTAAGACATGAGTATTTCATTTCATTTTCATAACAAAAGCATATAAACAGGATCACTGAAAGATAGACAAGCAAAACCATACAAAAGGAACACAAATATTTATCCTAGGAAAAACCTAAAGGGAAAAACCTAGCAAAAGCTTCCTCAATATAGATGTCCCCAAAAAGGTAAAAGATAAAACTAGTAAGGAGATCAAATATTGATCCTCCTTCTTCTCCAGCTACTTCTCTTCTCCACTAATGCGCTACACAAGTGAGAGTGTGTGCTTAAATGAGGAGAGCTACACCTCTATTTATATTCATCTGTTCACTTCAATTAACTCATACAACATGTAGGCTCGAGTTAATCATGTAGGATCGAGTTACACATGTAGGCTCAAGTAACCACACTGGGGTGCTAATGACCCACCTTTACAATTAGAGGGGAAAAACTCATGACTCTTATTAGTTATTTCGATTAGAAGCATCGGGGTACAAGATAATACAAATGGTTCTCCCGGTAGGACCATCGGGGACCACAAAATATACATATAGAATATTCTTCAAAGTTTCAATATTTCAACACTCCCCCTTAATGAGAAGGGTATTCTACAACAACATCATCAACAACAATAGTAGGAGAGAGATAGAGGACATCATCAGCATCATCAAGGTAACACATCTATAAATCATTGGAATCTTTTCAACATTATGTAGTCTTCATCTTCAATCTTCAGTATTCATCATCATTAATACTTTGACTGCTTCGATCAACGACATCTTCAGCACTTTGACCTTTCGATCAGCAACATCATCTTCAGCACTTTGACCTTTCGATCAGCAACATCATCTTCAGCATTTTGACCTTTCGATAAGAAACATCATCTTCAGCGCTTTGAACTTTTGATCAGCAACATCATCTCCAACACTTTGACCTTTCAATCAGCAACATCATCTTCAGCACTTTGACCTTTCGATCAACAACATCATCTTCAGCACTTTCGATCAGCAACAACATCATCATCATACTCTGATCTTTTGATCAGAAAAATCATCATGAAAATATCATCATCACCAAAACATCGTTATCATCAAAACATCAAAATCATCATCATCAAAACATCAACATGATCCTTCCTTTCGGAATTACGGGATCAACGTGTCTGTGGTACTCAGACAATCCTTCCTGTCAGAATTACGGGATTTAGGTCTTTATGAAGTTACTAATGATCCTTCCTTTCAGAATTATGGGATCAACACATCTGTGGAGCTCAGATGATCCTTTCTTTTAGAATTATGGGATCAAGTCTTTACGAAGCTACTAACGATCCTTCCTTTCAGAATTATAGGATTTAGGTCTTTATGGAGTTGCTAATGATCCTTCCTTTCAGAATTATGGGATCAACACATTTGTGGAACTCAGACAATCCTTCCTATTGGAATTACGGGATCAACACATCTGTGGAACTCAGACAATCCTTCCTGTTGGAATTACGGGATCAAGTCTTTACGGAGCTACCAATGATCCTTCCTTTTGAAATTACAGGATTTAGGTCTTTACGGAGTTACTAACGATCCTTCCTTTCAGAATTACGGGATCAACACATCTGTGGAACTTAGAAAATCCTTCCTATTGGAATTACGGGATCAAGTCAATGATCCTTCCTTTAGGAATTACAATATTTAGGTCTTTACGGAGTTACTAATGATCCTTCCTTTCAGAATTATGGGATCAACATAGTTGTGGAACTCAGAGAATCTTTCCTCTAGGAATTATGGGATCAACACACGTTCTCGAGTACCGAAGTCACTAGATCCATTCTGAACCAAAGTTCAAGGATGATACAATCCTACCACCTTCTCGATGACCGAAGTTCATTGGATCCGTTCTGAACCGAAGTCCAAGGATGATACAATCCTACCACCTTCTCGATGACCGAAGTTCACCGGATCCATTCTGAACCGAAGTTCAAGGATGATACAATCCTACCACATTCTTGATGACCGAAATCACCGGATCACTTATGAACATATGTCCTGGGATGATACAATCCCTCTTCATTCTCAAAGACCGAGGTCTCTGGGTCACTTTTGGGCAAGTTCCCAGGGATGATACAATCCCACTGCAACATCATTACTCCCCCTTTCGAGGAAGACCCTTTCGAACCACACCAAGCTTGTCTCAAAAGTATTCGAACTTCACTCAGGACAAAGGTTTCTTCAACACATCAGCAACCTGTTCATCAGTACTCACATACTGGAGATTTATGGCTCCTTTCTGCATCATGTCTCAAATGTAGAAATACCTAATTTCTATGTGCTTTGATCTGTCATGGAACACATGGTTCTCTATCATCTTTATACAGCTTTGGTTGTCACATAGAATTACGGTAGTGTCCAAATCTAGATTGAATAATCCTGACAGAAACTTCCAAAGCCATATGGCTTTACAACTAGCAGAGCAAGCTGCTATATATTATGCTTCAGCAGTGCTTAGAGAAACACTGGATTGCTTTCTGCTAAACCATGAAATCATAGCAGATCCCAGGCTATAACAACCGCTTGATGTGCCTTTTATGTCTGAGATACTTCCATCCCAATCTATATCTGTATATCCATATAATCTATACTCATGGCTATTATCATAGTATATCCCAAAGTCTATAGTCCCTTTCAAATATCTCATCACATGTTTGGTGGCTACCAAGTGAACCCGTCTAGGTTGAACTAGATATTGACTTAAAGTGTTCACAAGAAAACAAATGTCTGGTCTGGTATTTGTTAAGTACATCAATGACCTAATGATCTGTCTGTAGAGATTCACATCCACTAACTCTGATGAGTCATCAGTTAAAAACTTTAGGTTGGAATCCATGGGGGTGGCCAAGGCTTTGCATTCCAACATATTGAATCTTTTCAATATCTCTACTGCACACTTTCCCTGGTTGAAAAAGATTCCTTCTGAACTTTGCCATACTTCCAGACCTAGGAAATAGTGCATTAACCCAAGCTATTTCATCTCAAATTCTTCTGCTAATTTCTTCTTGCTTTCCTTAATCTGTTTCTCATTCCCTGTCAAGAATAAATCATCCACATATAGTAACAGGATGACAGGCTCATCTTCTACAACCTTTAGGTAAAGGTTAGGATCAGCTTTACTTTTGGTAAAGGCCATGCTCGATAAGAAACCATCTACTCTTTCATACCAAGCTCGAGGAGCTTGTTTAAGACCATATAATTCCTTCTTCAACTTGCATACGTGTGTATGTCTATCTTCAACTTCAAATCCTTGAGGTTTTTCTAAGTATACTTCTTCTTCGATCACTCCATTTAGGAAAGCTATTTTTACATCCATCTGGTGTAAATCCCACTTCATCATGGATGCAAGTGCCATGATAGTTCTAATCGAAGTATACCGTGCTACTGGGGAAAATGTCTCTTCATAATCAATTCCTTCTTTCTGAGAGAAACCTCTGGCTACAAATCTTGCTTTATATTTTTCGATACTTCCATCAGCTGCATGCTTTACTTTGTATATCCATTTGGAGGATACTATACTCTTTCCTTCTGGTTTGGGAACTATATCCCATACATCATTCTTAATTATTGATTGATATTCTTTAGTCATTTCTTCTACCCATTCTTTCTTCTAGACCGCTTCTTCAAAGTTTTTAGGTTCTTGATCTACAAGATCACACATCAAGGCTACATAGTTGGAGAAGGTCTTAGGTTTCTTTCTTTCCGTTGTGGAGCCTTCAGGGGCTCCATACCTTTCTTCTTCTCGTATAATTTCTCTTGTCCAAGAAGGCTTTCTCTTTCTTGTTATTTCCATTATGGGAGGTTCTTGAGGTTCTGCTATGTCATGTTCTTCAGGAGCTTCATCTTCAGGGAGACATGTAGATTCTTTATTTCTAGGAGATGTCTCTTCTTCATACACTTCTTCATGTTGGAATTTCCTAGATCTCTTGAGGGCTGCCTCTTCATCAAATGCCACATCTCGACTGATTTCCATGTGATGGAATCCAGGAATGTATATTTTGAATGCTTTGGATACCTCATAGTATCCAACAAATATCCCCTTCTTTCCGGATGGATCTAATTTGGTTCTTTTCTCTTTTGGTATATGAATATATACTAGACAACCAAATATCTTGATGTGACTTACGTCAGGATTCTTTCCTATGAATACCTCTTCTGGAGTCTTGAAACCAAGAGCACTGTGGGATATTCTATTCTGTACATACACAGTTGTTCTTGCCGCTTCTGCCCATAGATGCATTGGAAGATCTTGATAATAAATCATTGTCTCACCTGCCTCCATGATGGTTCTGTTCTTTCTTTCTGCAACCCCATTCTATTGATGATTGTAGGGAGTGGTTAGTTCCCTTTTGATTTCGGAGTCTTTGCAAAAGGCTTCAAACTCTTTTGAGGTATACTCTCCACCATTGTCCGATCGGAGTGTCTTTATTTTCTTATCTGAGAGATTCTCTATCAAGGCTTTGAACTCCTTGAATTTTTCAAACACTTCACTCTTTGCTTTCAGGAAGTATATCCAAGTCTTTCTTGAAAAGTCATCAATAAATGTGATATAATATTCAAAGCCACTTAAAGATGTAGAATACATTGGACCACATACATCTGAATGAATCAATTCCAACGTACCTTTTGTCTTTGTTTCACTTTTCGAAAATGGATTCTTGATGTTCTTTCCCTTTGCACATCCTTTGCAAATGCCTTCATGCTTGATCTTCATGTCTAGTAATCCCATCACTACTTTGTTCACATGAGGTCGAGGCTTGTAATTGATATGGGAAATCCTTCTATTCCATAGTTCACTAGGGTCAGTGGATTCATGCACTAGGGTTGTTTCTGAGTGCCCCTTTACTTTATACAAGCCTCCTTCTTCTTCACCAATAATGATTGCATCTTCAATATTCTTTCCTTCGGGCCACATGACTACTTGGCCATCTATGAAAGAAACTCTAAAAACTTTCTTATCTAAATTCTTCTTTAGACCAGGTACATATAATACATCCTTCATTTTTAGGGGATTACCTGAATCAAGTTTGTAGCTTGCTTCACCAACACCTTTGATCAGATATTGATAGTCATCTCCTAAGGATACCTTCTGAGGAGAGCTCTTTTCTTCAAGTTTGGATAGATTTTTCTTTTGTCCCGTCATGTGATTTGAAGCACCACTATCAATAAGCCAGGTGTCTTCTCTAGGATTTACAGATCCAGAGAGTGCAGAGAATATCACATACTCTTCTGCATCTTCTTCTCCTGCTTGTTTTCTTGGGGGACCTTCTCCTTCTTCTTCATCTGCTAGATGGGCATGGTGCCTTTTGTTGTTGTTGATCCTCTTTCTATATTCTTGCCCCTTTTTAGGACAATTTTTGGCAATGTGTCCTATCTTGTTACAATGAAAACATTCAAAATCAGAATAGTCTTTAAAGGAAGTATTTTCTCTTACCCTTTGGATTCTTCTGGGAGGATGAGACTCCTTGAAATTTATTATCTTGAAGTTTGATTGGCCTCTTCTTCTTTTAGTGTGAGTGGATAGGGGTTGATCATCTGCGTTTAGTAAGGCTTCTCTATTTGCCACTCTAGTCTCCTCTTGAATGCAGTCTTCCCATACAATATCAAACTTCATGCTTTATTTTCTGGCACACATCATCTGAATAAAAGACTCCCAGGGTCTAGTGAGACCATTGAGAGCAATCATGACCATTTCATCTTCATCAAGATTATCTCCAATAGCTTCTAGTTGCTCTTTGATCTGGGAAACCCTTGAAAAGTAGTCTTGGATGGATTCTCCATGACTCATTTTGAAGCTCTTCAGTTGAGCTCTTAGATTCATCTTCCTATTGATGTTTCTTCCCTCAAACATTCTGGAAAGGGCATCATACATTTCTTTCAGAGTCTTCTTGGATGACACTTGAGGAATCAAGTGATCCTTAATGGAGTCAACAATAATTATTTGCGCCCTAATCATATCCTTTCTGTGCTTCTCCTTGGCTTCAACTTCTTTAGGTTCTAACACTTCTTCTTTGACATACTTATCAAGATAATTCTCTTGGAGAATGAGACCAATCCTGTATTTCCATGCTTGAAAATTCTCTATGCCTTCTAGCTTGTCTTCAAGCTTAGTGCTTAAAGTCATCTTACTTGAGAATTACAAAAAAAATTGAAATTTTGTGGAATGAGAAACTGAACTTACCAGGAGATGTGCTTGAATGAGGTGAGTTGACTGATGCACTTGGATTCTAGAAATATCAATCTTTCAAATCAGACGATTCAGCTTCTGCAGAAATTCCTATCACTTTTTCTGTGATATATCCGCAATTGCTGCCCCTCTGTGTCTAAAATTTTGTACTGAGGTAACAACATATGTCCCTGATCCAACACCATAGGTTTCATCAAAATTTGTTTCACCAATTTGTATTTATGATCCTTTTCCCATGGTGACTTGTTACAGGACTGTTCATAACAACGAATTTGTATGGCCTGCCACATGTCACTGTTTCATCTTCTGGTTCTAAACTTCGGACCACAGAAATTGAAGTTTGTGGTTTTTCTGGAACATCTTCAGGAATTCCATTTGGATCTCTGTAGCCCAAGCTACAACACTTCTCCCCAAGTGTCCTATTTATGGATGAATTCTGGAAGACGCTGGAACCCTAACTTGGAGGGATCATATCTCCAAGAATATAGAGAATATAAGGCTGAATTTTGGATACAATGTACATCAGGATTTTATCTTCTGCCTCTGCAATTTTTCGCTCCTGAGCCTTCGCCAATATCAAAATATACCGAAAGTACCAAAACGTAGCAGTTTTAGTATTTAGGGTTTTTCTAGCTCGGGGTCAAACTAAGGTTTGACTTTCCTGGAGTTTCACCCAACCAAAAATATTAATCCAGGTCTCTAAACTTCTATTTTGATGAGGAGAGAAATCCTATGCTGGGATCACTCAAAAATTCCTCTTCTACAAGAAGCCCTAATTTCGCGCACCGAAAATTGAAAATGCTCAGAATCGAATTCTGCTTCGACAGAAAGATGCGCCCTTCAGCCTAGCCTTCTTTTGTTGATCGATTGTGGAGAGAGAAAAAAAAATTAAGAAGCCCTAGATTCTGTAGCTACACAATGTATTCTTTCAGGGTGGCTCTGATACAATGTTAAATTTTCATATGCTTAACTAAGACATCAGTATTTCATTTCATTTTCATAACAAAAACATATAAATAGGATCACTGAAAGATAGACAAGCACAACCATACAAAAAGAACACAAAGATTTATCCTGGGAAAACCCTAAAGGGAAAAACCCAGCAAAAGCTTCCTCAATATAGATGTCCCCAAAAATATAAAAGATAAAACCAGCAAGGAGATCAAAGCTTGATCCTCCTCCTTCTCCATCTACTTCTCTTCTCCACTAATGCGCTACACAAGTGAGAGTGTGTGCTCAAATGAGGAGAGCTACACCTATATTTACATTCATCTGTTCACTTCAATTAACTCATCCAACATGTAGGCTCGAGTTAATCATGTAGGCTCGAGTTACACATGTAGGCTCAAGTAACGACATTGGGGTGCTAATGACCCACCTTTACAATTAGAGGGGACAACCTCATGACTCTTACAAAATAATACAAGTGGTTCTCCTGGTAGGACCATCGAGGACCACAAAAGATACATATAGAATATTCTTCGAAGTTACAATATTTCAACACTCCCCCTTAACGAGAAGGGTATTCTACAACAACATCAACAACAACAATAGTAGGAGAGGACATCATCAACATCATTAGGGTAACACATCTAGGATTTACAGTCCCTCCAGCTGCTCCTCCCTATTACCCACCACCTGTGCAACCTACACATGCTCTGACCTTGACTCCTCTTTCTCCTCAAGGACAGGTATACGCTCAGTAGAACCTCCCTAATAAACTCACCCCCAATAAACAATAAGGGTAGCGACGATGACATAGAGGTGTGACTTGGGGAAAAAACCAACCTCAAGGAGGTGGGAAACAACCCAAACCTCCAAACAAAAATTGAGCTAACCCCCTAGTACAAAATCCACAACATCCACCTAGACCTAGGAAGAACCCTCAATTGTGGACGAACCATCAGTGCTCTATTTGTAACACTTACGACAATTATACACATCAGTTTCCCCATATGGATCAAGTCCACCATTTCCTACAAACCGATAATCAACGTGACCCCAACATTACCACTCTGACTGAATCAAACCCAGCACCACTGGGTCCTCCACCTATGGTGCTGCAGAACCCCTTTCCAAATCAAGGAATGGTTGCAACTTAGCCCTTGGTACCATAAACCCCCACATCCACTCCTGCAGGTTCACTCATTGATCCTAGTCTCCATCACCTTATGATGTTATCATTTGATGTCAATTTATAAACTCAGTGAATCCAGTATAGCTCCACCACTAAGATTATTAATCCATCCATGGCATCCACCTCTATCTCTCTCGATATGTCCTTACATTTTTCGATATCCCCCACAAATGGGACTTCCAAATTCCCATGGTTCCCTTTGCATCACATTTCGAACAACCCCACAACCATAGCCGCTTTTAATCATAGTATTTTCGATGACTTAACCCATATTCCCTCGACCATGTCTACTCTGGAAGTCCTCAAAACTTTCGCTTCACAACACAAATATTTTTTATCCACGTTAGGTTCCACCGATCCTTCTTATTCCTGGTTGATCACTTTCAACTTGGATTAAGTGGAACACCTAATGCCATCATCCATCTCCTTCCAGGTTTTGGTCATGATTTAGAATTTGGTCATTCATCGATGCATCATCGATGAGGGTGCGTCCACCTACATTATTTCAACCTTTGTTTTGTAGAAACTTGGATCCCCAACCCTTCAACCTTCCACAACTGCCCTTCATGCCTATGATGGTCGTGCTTATCAACCCTAGGGAGTTCTCACAAATGTACCCATTGATTTAGCTGGAAAAATCATGTTGATTGACATTGAGGTTGTCAACACCCAAATCGATTACAACCTCCTCTTAGGACAAAGTTATATGCATGTAATGTGAGTTGTTTCCTCTATCATCTTTTGAGTCTTGATGTTCCCCCATGATGGGAAGATTGTGACCATCGATCAACTGACATATTATGATCATAATGGATTGGACACACCAGGACAAGTCCTCCCTATGATCGACACCACCATCAACTACATATTCATACCTTCCTTATCTATTGTTGGACCAGGTCTCTTTACCGGTGCTCCTTTGATGAACACCTTTTTTTCCTTACCGCCCCCCACCTTCACTGAATGACATATAAGATTTATGCACTATCACATATGGTAACATCCCAACCTCTTTGCAACCTCAATCGCAACCCCAGCCACAGACCTCGAGGAATCATTGGGATCCATTCTCCATACACAAGATCCCCTTCTTCTTTCCACCTTTCGACATCATGAGTAATCCATTCATGGCCACTCTCAACCTTTTTTGCTTTACTTTGGGTATTCCCATGTGGTACTTGGATCCACCCCCCCTTTCCTGACACCACATATCGTGCTGACTCCATTCCAGCCTATTGACACAATTTCGTACCCACCTCCTGGCATACAAATGGCTTCTTTTGTCTCTACTTATTCCCCTCCTCCTCCCATAAAGAATGGGGGTAAGGAACCTAAATCCCAAATAGAACCACACCCTACTCCTACATGTGCTTTATGCAATGTCTAAGGCTATGCGACATAAAGTTGTCCCAATTTTCCAATCCTTCGCACCCATATACGCATAGTAGTTGAGACTGATAACTCTCTTGTTTTCAATGTACCAACCATACCTTCGGTTAAGAACAAATCACTACGAACCAAAGACACATGTGTAGTTTGTGGCCTATATGGTCATTATTCACATCATTTCCCAAAATTTCTCGAGTATCAGTTTCTCCTCAGTGACCTTCGCGAGCACTCCCGTGAGTATAAAATCACCGTCCTTGAGGAGATCCACCCTTAGGCCTCTTCTTTGGAGACCAATAACACGATTTACACCATCTCTACTTCTAGTAGCCCATTTCCCTCCTCGTCCATGGAAGATCCATCTGATTTATCTATGTGCTAGTTTCACAATGACGAGGAGATCCTTGAATCTCTTTCGACTCCTGAATATCCTTGGGATGATTTGAACCATTGCTCCTTCTTCATCCCCGATGAGCCTTCTTCATCATTGGACCAATTATCTATCGAAGCGAAAGGATTTATCCATGGAAGTGTCGATTGGTTTAAAAACCTAATTCTTGCATCTAAGGCCTTTGAAGAAGGTGACATGGACAACATTTCACCAACCATTAAAGTTGATATATTAACCACTAGTAGGATAGTTGAGGATATTACACTTGTTGCTTCTTTCTCCTAGGAAGAAGTTACTTCCGAGAAAACACGTTTTCAAGAATTTCATGATATTTTCTCTTGGTCCTATACCAAGATGCACATGCTTGATCCTTATATCATTGAACATCGCATCGACACATGGCCCAATGTTGCCCCCGTTCACCAAAATAAACAACCCATTCACCCATCAAAGGCCCCTACCATCAAAGCTGAGATAAAAAAATACACAAAGATGGTTTCATATACCCCATCGTGTATACCACTTAGGTTCCCGATCCTATTCCTGTCAATAAAAAATAGCGTACCATTCAATTCTATACTGACTTCCATGACTTGAATTTGGTGTTTCCCAAAGACAACTTCCCTACTCCATTTATTGACCAAATCATCGGCACTCATGTCGGTCATGAAGTATTTTCCTTCATGGATGGTTTTTCGGTTATAACCAAATTCAGATCTGCAAACAATATCAGTACAAAAATACATTTACTAACCCCTAGGGAACTTTTGCATATCATGTCATGTCATTTGGACTAAAAAATGTTAGTGCCACTTTTCAGCGTGCCATGACCAGGTCTTCTTCCATGACCTCATTCACATTATACTGGTTTGTTTAGATGACCTCACGACTTGATCTCGGAAGCGTTCTCAACATTTGGAGGACTTACTGCAAGTCTTCCTACGATGTCGCAAATATAATGTTCGCTTGAACCCCCTCAAGTGTGCGTTATGTGTCCCAACCGGTCACTTGTTAGGATTCATCTTGTCTCATAAAGGGATTACCGTAGATCCTTTAAAGGTTCAAGCCATCATAAATATTTCCCCTCCTTGTACTCGACAGCAATTGCATAGCCTCCAAGGCAAGGCCAATTTCCTTCACCAGTTTATTCTGGACTATGCAACGAAAGTACATGGATTCTTAGCTTGCTCTGTACCAACATTCCTTTTGTATGGGATGAGAACATGCAATTCTCTTTTGATGCATTGAAACAAGCTATGAATTTCTCTCCATTGTTGTCTCCTTATGAATTCACCAAGGAGTTTATCCTCTATGTGTCGACATCTAAAAATTCTATCGTTGGAGTCTTAGTCCAAGAAGACGATGCTCGTCAAGACCACATGATCTATTACATAATTCAGAAACTTTCTGGACCACATTTACGTTACTCCCATGAAGAGAATATGGCCGTTGCCATTGTATTTTCAGTACAGAATCTATGTCACTACATTCTCTTGAGCCAAAATTGAGTCATGGCCTATTCCAACCCCATGTTCTATCTCCTTATTCACTTCCTTATCTAAGGTTGTGCTACCAAGTGGATTATCATTCTCCAAGAGTACGACCTAGAATTCATCACACCCAAAAGAACTAAAGATTTTGTATTATCTTCATTGATGGAAGACTTCCCCTTGTTGTCTATCACACCCCATATCACAATAAATATTCTTGATTAATTCTTATTCATCATCTCTGCAAAAGATCTGTGGTATAGGGGCATCCTCCTTTACTTGCACTTGTCACACTTGGCACCAAGAAACTCGATATCTCCTTATTGGTGATGTCTTGTACTATCGTGGTGTAGACAACATACTGCATTGTTGCCTCACTCATGATGAAGCTGAAAAATTCCTAAATGAATTTCATAGTGGAGCCTGTGGTGGCCACCTCTCTGGTTTGGTGACCGCTCAAAATATCCTCTACGCCGATTATTTCTATACCACCATCTTTATTGATTGTGTCTATGCAGTTAAACACTACCACAATTTCCAACTCTTTTCCCCAAAGGAAAGGACACCTCCCATGCCACTACATGCTTTTGTCACAATCGGTCCCTTTTGCAAATGGGCGATTGAATTGATGACCTACAACCCTCCTTTGGCTAATGGCCATAAATACATCATTGTGGCTCTTGATACTATGACACTCTTATTTTTCAACCACGTTATCGCTCATTTTGGTGTCCCCCTCCAACTAGTTTCATACCATGGTTCTCATTTCGAGGACGTTGTTTAGATAGAGATCTCTGCCACGTTGAAATTTGAACACCATTATTCCTCAGCTTATTACCCTCAAGGAAATGGCCAAGTTGAGGTTGTCAACAAGATCCTCAAAATCATGCTCCAACAAATGGTGGAAAAACACAAGTCCAACTTCCACCACTTGCTCTTTTCCACCATCTGGGCCTACTAGACATTGAATAACATTGCCATCGTTTTTACCCCATTTCACTTAGTCCACGGTGTGGATTCAGTTCTTCCCATTGAATGCCAGATTTTTTCACCCCTCCTTGGCATCGAACTTCTACCTGATACTTCATCATTACAAAAACGCCTACTTATGGTTGAACAAACCGATGAGGACCATCGCATTGCTCTCTAAATGATCGAAGTGGCTAAGACTCAGTCAAAGTCCTATTATGACTCCCACGTTCACCCATGCACCTTTATTATGGGGGACCTTGTCCTCATTTATGACCAAGCCCATGATAAAAATGGGAAAGGGAAGTTCAAGTCCATTTGGTATGGCCCTTATGTCATCCATTGATTTATCGATAAGGGGGCATATCTCCTTTCTGTCTATAACTGTCGCCTCTTAAATAATTCCTGCAATGGGTTCTACCTTAAGAGGTCCTATGCTTGAATTTTCCCACCATAGTTACCCTTGTATCATAGTTTTCCTTTCTTCTATTGCATCTTTTTTACCAAGAGTCTCACAGTTTGTTTCCTTGGTTGCTCCATATGGATCCTACCTTTCCTTGCTATGTTGGTTTCACCGACGGTGCAAGTATATGGTCTTCTAATCTCACCTTGGTTGTGTGGGTCATTTATTCCTCATCACATGAGTTGATCCATATTGACAGAATGTGTGTTGGTATTCCTACCAACAACGAGGTTGAGTACGACGGTGTCGCTAGTCTCTTGACCGTTGCCCTTACTTTGGGTATTCATCACTTGGATGTCTTCCTAGACTCCTAGCTTCTTGTCTCCCAATTGAATAAATGCTACTGAGTACACTATCCTTGTCTCTTTAGAAAGTTCCTGCGCACTAGACACTTGGTTAGACATTTCGAATCCATTTCATTCATGCTTGCTCCCATTATTCTCAACAGTGTAGCACACCAAATGGCTATTGACGTTCTAGAGTGGCACATCAATGATGCATATAAGAAATAAATTGCATCATGCATAATCATGTAGTCATGCATACATATGTCATATACATCATATAGGAATAATCATAATCATAAAAAGAGACTCATATATACAAAAATATGCATCCACGTGCATAGATATCATAATCATGATCAGTACAAAATGAGAAGCTCCACATGATTTCTAGTCTGATCATACATATCATACAAAAATCCCCATGCCCAAATGCATTGGGAGAAGAATCACATGTTGCTAGTCTGAATCATCCTTCTCTGACTCTGTGTCCTCCTCAACATCCTCCTTCTTGGAGCTCTCCTCCTCCATTTCCATGTCACCCTATTTCACTGCTTTGGGAAACAACCACAATCCTCCTCATTAGAGAGATCCACTCCAGAGGAGATTTATAGCATGTAGCAATCAGATTGTCATCTAGGTAATGCCACCCATTTTCGGTGACACCCTCTAATATACTCTCCATGTCCAATAGTAGTGATTCCAATGTGGCACTCTGTCACGTCCTCTTCCCATGAGAGGGTGGATCTAACCCCTCCACCCTGCCCCTACGCCACTGGTACCCCAATAGAGGGTGTGGTCTCACGTATGCACATGCACACAATATGTCATCAATATCTATCAAATGAATGCTATAGCTACCACTATTCTAGTAAACTATATATGAATGAAACCACATAGAGTTATGTATATATACCATTAGGTTCCCAGAACTGTCCTAGAGTTTAAGGCATCTCTATATCTCCCTGGTAGTCCATCCATGCATATGGATAGTCCTCTATGAACACAGGAAGCTTCTGCCACTATGAAAAATATCTTGGGTGAAGAAATTCCCCATAAGTAATCCTCCCTCCCTGATCATCATCTCGCACCAGTGCCTCATGCAAGACTGACAAGGTTCCCCCTCGTGCACTGCTAGATGCGGTTGTAGTGTCGGTCGTTGTTCAAATAAGAATGAGCACAAAAAGGAAGGGAAATAGAAATCCCCACTTGTTAAGACGGCTTGGTTCATCCCACATCGAACTGATGTAAAGTACATCTTGTCCCACCCATAGTAGGTACTCCTCAGCACACTCTCAACCATCAATATCTGGTCGCCTGAGATCTTGTGCAGACCTTTCCATCCCAGCATTCGTAGTACCATCACTTCCACTTCCCCAGTCTCTAGACTCTTGATGTCACACACCAATATGTATGACATATGCACATATGCTAAGTCATATAAATTCCTGACACATAGGTCATTCATCAACAACCCCCTCAGGAGCTTTGGTGAGGTATCCTCGATCAGGCCTAGTAGTGGAAGGCCAGTTAGAAAATACATGTCTCATAGGGTGATCTCCAGTTTCTCACCCCGTATGATGAAGCACCCTGCGTCTCGATCCCAAAACTTCACCAGTTTATTTAGGAATAGGTTTTTTGAATGCATTAAGGGGATCTGGAAGTACTTCAACAACCCACATCATGCAAGCATATCCTTCACTACTCCATCATCCTCTACATCATCTCCGAGTTCCCCAATGTATTGTTCTTGCCATCTAACTCAATTCATCCTACACATTCAAAAAGTAATTTTCAAACCCAGTTTCCAAAAATTTTCCATTATGTGCTAGGCTGCACTTGGAGGGCCTTTTTGTGTGACCCAAGTCACACAAAAACACTTGATAGGTACGACCTGGGTGGTGCTTATCTCCTGAATAGGTGCAACCCAGGTCGTGCATGTCTCCCCGATAAGTGAGATCAGGTCGCATGTCTATTCTAGATAGGTGCAACCTAGGTTGTTCCTTTTTCCTTAAAAAGTGTGACCTGGAACTGCAAACCCTTTGGGCTCATCCGAGGCCCCCAGAATGAGAAAATGCAAAAACTAAACCACTGAAATTGATGGGATTGGGAAGAGATCTTAATTGCAACTCAGAACGAAAAAATGCTAGTACAATCAGAATAAATCAACAGTTTTGCTTTGGGCCCCCCCACTCCAACTCAACACTACACAGTGAAAATGACATGTGTCATTTGGTCTCCCCTATTTATAGGACTCCATTTGGTCAACTCTTTCTTTCGTGCATCACAGACTCATTCAGTGTCTATTTTTCACGTCGTTCACATTGCTAGGTTTGGTTTTCTATCCTCTATCTACTGATGAGACCCACATCTCATGATCTCCCTATGTTTTTTTGGTACATTATAGTTACCTCGGTTTATGTTCCACCATGAAAATCAAAACTTGTATGTATTGACATGTTCAGGAGCCATCCTCCCCATCCATACTACAAATTTGGCCTTATTGTACCTCCATTCATCATCTTGTAAGGAGTCCCCACCAGTGTTCCAATTTTATTCTTTATCCATATCAGCTATGTTCACAACATCATCCCTTTTTGGTACATAGAACACTTGCTCCTTGCTTGAATGACCATTACAGAGTTTCTATTAAGCTCTTTTCAGACTCCTAAAAGAATGGAAATATTGTTGAGCACACTAGCACCTTCCAGCTAGGAATGTTTCCCTTTGTATCCTTTGATGCTTTGTCGAACATTGGGACCATAACATACGAAAAAGATCACTCATGGGTCATATTTAAGCTCTTTTCTAGCCCTCTCATTAAGAAAATATCGTTGAGCAAACTTGGTTTCATTCATGATTGTAAAATTATTTGAATGACCGTCCAATTAGTATAGGTTTAACCTTTTTCGACATGGTTGGACTACCTACGGAAAATAAATCTCTATGCCCCTTTCGGCTAGGTGAGCTCTCCTTTGTGCACTTTTATCCTTTTTTAGACTTAGGAGACTGCTATACAAAAAAGAGACCCATTGGATTATTCTTATTATTTTTAGACTCTCTAAACATGAAAACCCATCGAGCATTTACCGTCTCGGGCTTGACAAAAATCCATGAGATAGTATCATATTGAGCATACTTCTATCCCTTATTCATGCTCCTTAAACTCTGAAGTAGGACCAAATGGTGCCTCTAGGTTCCCACACATATTATATGTTGCCTCTCATTATGGCAGATTCCCCCCATTGAGTCTCCTTTGTTCAGAGTACTCTACGATGAGTCTCCCTTAGATCCCTTGGATATCACTACTCCAGTTACTTCACCAAGTATCTCCCCATTACACTCATCTCTTTGGTTCCACAACTATGATTTCCTCACCATGAGTAAGTGTCATTTGTTTCTAGGTCATCCCTTCCATCATACTCTAAAAAAAGGAAGTTTCAGTCCCTTGTGCTCCCCTTCCCTTGTTCCCCATTCAGTGTGTCAGCTCCCTGACTGTTCCACATCGTTGGTTGTCTCCCTTAGGCTTATATCAAGGAAAACTCATTTCCTTGATAGTTGTAGGTCTCCCTCTGTCGACATCAACACATCCATTCCAGAGGATTGACCCAAAGGTCCATGTCTCCTGGTTTCATCCACCTCATTGGTGAGTTCCTTAGACCACTTGAAATGAGTCCTTAGTTCCTTTCAAGTTGGTTTTGTCTCACGTGCTTGACTTCAAATCCATCATCAAACCATTTAAATTCATATAGGGTATTGGTTCCTTCATTATTTGGTGGAAGACCTCAGTTGTCACCCGACTCTAGCACATTGGTGAGTCTATTTTGGGACCCATATAGTTTCACATTCCTTGTGATTTCTGGGTTGCATTGGTGATAGTGTTTGGAAGCCCCCAAATGTTATGCTTCCATTTATCCATAGTACTTTATGTCATTTATGGTACATCAGATATTTTGAGTCTTATTCATTGAGTCCCTCCATTTGTGTACACCTACATATTCAGCAGAGAACCAATTTTTATGATATTGCACTCTATGAGAATTTCATTGTTCCTATATAACATCTCTTCAAATCATTATATAGATTCAGCCTCCCATTGAGGCCACCATTATGTACTACCAGTTGTATATATGTATTGATCGACTCCCATTGTTTGAGCCTTAATCCCCATTTGTATATTGAGATATTGTTATGAGCATGGGTATTCATGACTCATCCATATACATTCATGATATTATATGTACCTCATCCATTTTTTAGAAGAAATACAAACCAAAATCCACTACAGTTCGAATGAGGAGACTCCACTCCTCGTGATCCTCTTCGGTCTCTCAATCGTTGTCACCATTTCTCCCTTGATCCTATGATGTCTATCAAACATACGATGAGCTCCTTCCCTCACACATTAGGGGGCAATATGTTAACATAAAAAAATTGTTCATCTTGCTCTCCATGGTCCAAATCATAATTATACATGATAATACCACCATTATTTCCTCTGTTTTGACCTTCACAATTGAAATTCCACCAAATATGGTCCAAAATTGTATTATTCTTTCCCCTATAAATACAAGGAAGTTGAGCATTTATTGTGATTTATCCCCACTCTCTGAAAAAATGACCAAAAAACCATAAAATGAGAATGGGTCAAAAACCATAGATAAAAACCATGCACAATAAAATACCATGGGTCAAAAAACCTTGGATCATCCTATAAATACATTGTGAAGGTATCCACCCAAATCATTACATTACATGACATTACTTTTCACCTTTCTCCATTGTTCCCATATTTTTTCCATATCATTTTCCACGGTGTATGTTGAGCTTGCTCCATACCCTCTTGGATCCATTCCCCCTTTTGACAACCATTAATGGAGACGAATGGAGAACCATACCATGGAGATGGTGGACCATTTCATCAAACGGCTACTGTGGCCGATATTATTGAAAGGTATGCTTGTTCTTCTTTTTTGTTAGTTAGAAAAAATATATAAAAATCATAAACATATTTCTGTTGTTACTGATTATTATTGCAAGTTGAGGTTGAGAAATCCCTCGCATCATGAACTCTACCCTATGATCTAGCTGATTTAGGGTAGGTGATTTTGCACGTAGTAGGGGAGAAATCCCCACTACATGCACGAGGATCTGTATATCACAATTCAAAGGTCTACGAGTTTTCTCAATTCCACCCCCACTCTTCTCCAAATGCACTTTTGACTCTTGCAAAATATATTATCAAGTTGTGGCATGAAAGGTTTGGCCACCTTAAATTTAAGTATTTACAATATTTTCATAAGTATTTAAGGGTTTAAGGGTTTCTAGACATAAAGTTCTCAAAAGAAAATTTTCAGGGTTGTATCCTTGACAAGCATCTGGAGTGTAGAAATGAGAAAATTAGAGATGTGATCCTCTACTCTTGAAACAACTATAATGTTGCATATAGTACTCCAAATTTACATATTATGGAAGACATATAAATGTGATGACTCTGGTTGTTGGAACATTTCAACCATCTAGAGAGTAGCAATGCATCGTTATTTGATATCCCTAATACCTAGAACATGTTGTTGAATTCCTAATGCCTTTTTTTGTCATTTTGGTCCTCATTATCCACTCATGCATCATATTTTTTGTTTTTAGGAGCATTTGTTCCCTCATATATGATTTTAGGATCACTTGAGTCATTTTCCTAGATTGGGTAGCCCAACATTAGTTACCACTTACTAAGTGGCACATCTTCCTTGAATTCATCAGTTTAAGTTAATAATGAGATCCAATGACCACTCTTAGTCACATCATGTTCCTCCTTGCCTCCTTGATACCCTCTCCCTAATTTGTAGTTAGTAACTCCTTCATGCGCCACCAAAACTTCAGTTAACTGACCTCCTATCATGAGTTACAGCTAAAGTTACTATGTCTGGAGACGATTTCTATTCTATCCAAGACTACAATTTGAGTGTAATTTTAATGCCTCTTAAGGATCATGAATTATAATAATTGTAATTGTTTTTCATAGCCAATTTATTTTTGGATAATAGAGGAGTAACTTTGTTCCACTTGATTTTTCATTCTTGAGTGAATTAGATAAAAATTTATTCTCAATTTTTTTTGTAGATATTTGTAAAAATGAGTGGATTTTTTTTGGATTGGAGATCCTACTGTGAAAAATTTCACATGGTATCAAATCCAAAAAAATATCCAATCCTTCTCACATACTTCCATTGAAGCACCAAAAGAAGTGGAGCAACGACATAATTCCCAAGGTTATTGCCTCTAGTCATTGGGTTTATCCCCTTGGTTGTCTCAGGTGTGGCATACTATTGAATGTGATCAGTGTCGAAGTAGAGATTGATTGTTCTGACATAAAATATATTCTTTAGTGGTTTTGAAATTCTAGGTTATAGGGTTTCAATCTCATAGGAGTGCAAAATTGAAAATGGAGCAGTATCAACCTTTTCTTCTTACTCCTTTGAATTATTTTGATTGGAAATCATATATGGTGACTCTACTAAGGATTAAGGGCCTTTACAATGTCACTATGGGTACTGAGAGTGAGCCAAATCAAGTTTTATAGAAGGCCAAACTCTACAATATAATGGTGTTGCTGCTACAACCACTACCCCAAAAATTTCATGCCCCCCCCTCCCTTTCATTTCTAGTATCTAATCCTTCCTAGACTGCCTTTTCCTTTTTTCTTGACTTATTTTTTTCTTTTACAAATCGAAAAAATCTTAATATGAAACTCTTTTTTTCCACCCTCCATATTGGATGAACTCACTGAGTTTAGTCGACATAGCGGAAGAGCTACTCGTTAATCCTACGGATCCTTCGATTTTATTTTTCCTTCTGGAAAACTCACGTGAGTTTACCGATTCGTTGGTTAGGATCTAACCTCTGGATCTGATGTTATCGAAGAGAGTTTTTATTTTATTTTCTTTTCAGATGGCTTGTTGAAATCCTTTCCAATGCATTGGGTCATCTTGTCAAAGTTTTTTCGATGGAATCGGAAGCAATATATTTTATTAGCTGCCCGCCACATCGAAAAAATTTCATAATTTTTCCGATGGGCCACTCCCAGAGTCGTTGTCGGTGTTGTCGAATTCCCCATATGTTTTCAACTGATGTATTCCCAGTTTCGCATCCGATACTGCGCTAATGAGCGAGTCTAGCTGTCGATGGAGTTAATGTATTGTCGATGCGGGAGCTTGATTTTATTTTCCCGGAAGAGAAAGTCTATGTCTACCCGATGAGTGCCAGATTGCTACTTGTTTCCTACCCAATACTATTGGATGTACATACTTTTATTCTAACCAATATGTTCCTGAAGGTTCAGCCAATACTACGTGGGTGGACAAAGTATTAACCACTTATAGTTTCTTACCAATTTGGGTCATAACATCTTCCCTGTAAAGAAATCCTAGGTCCACCTGATGAACGTCGAATTCATCCCAAGATTTCACTCAAGGCCATCGATTACACTCTTAAGTTCATTATTGGTGCGACATTCTAATTGGCGCCAATGGTATTTCACTTGCAGGCCATTAATTACCTTTTCACGGCTATGCCTATTTAAGCCATCGCAGCGTTGGATTACGGTCATTTCTTTGTTCATTTGAATTTTTCATTGTCACTGCGCGAAGCTGTCAGTCGCTGTGTGGATCTAGTCAGTTGTGCGAGGATTGTGCTCACTCCATCTTGTATTCTTTCTCCATGTAGGATTCTAATATTGTGCACAGTCAAGTTTGATGTTTTCTTACGAGGAATTTGTTCTAGTCTAATGAGCTTAATTTTTCTTTTCGGTAGAGAATATTTATACCCCGAGATCATAGAGTTTTATATTTTCATCCTAGATTGCAATGATTATTTTCTCCTGACTGGAAAAACCCTGTCCTATCTTCTCCTAGATAGTAGGGCCATCGAGTTTCCCTACCTACACCGGGTCACCCATCCCTTTGCCCTCACCATGGGAAAGATCCTATCAGTTTGTTTAAGGGGAAGGGTTGTGGTTAGATGAGCGTTTCACCATCTGCACCACTCCCTTTATTTTTCATCAGTGCGTAAGTGGAAGTGGTATCACCATTGGCCAGGTTAGAGGATTCCTGGTCTACGGAGCTTCTTAAAACTTGTTGTTTTTATTTCGAGGTGCGGAAGGTTATATTCTGATTTAAAATGGAAAGAGTCCTAGAAATCTAGACATGAGCTAGGTAGGGTGTTATTGGATCAAGCCAATATGTTTGTCTATTGTTGAGTGCAGAACAATTTCCTGCTGCTATTTTGGTCCGCCCATAGGTTGTTTTCATTTCAAAGATTCTAGGGTAGTCAAATGTTTTCTCCCATTGTCACGAAGTTTGTTGAGATGTTTCAAGATGATATGGTAAAAGAAATCTTTGGTTTGATATAATTTCACACTATCTATGGTTGATTTCAGTTTATCATGCATTCATATCAAAATATTGAGATGGATCTAATACATTGTTTTATGGTTTTTGACAGCCTCAATGTTTGTATAGCACTATGCCTAAAAATAGAAAGACGAAGGTCTAGGCTACGGAGGACGATCCAGAAGGGGAAATCATAAAAAAGGTGGAGATTATCTATGATGATACTAAACCCTTCACTGGAGTAGAACCAGAGTTCAAATGGGGCTAAATATACCAGATGATTAAGGATTATATAGTACCAGATGTTGGTTTAGAATATATACCAATCTATGCAAACATAAAGAGGTCAGCTATCATGAAGGTGTCCACATGTACTGAACTCTTTCCATGTTCCAAAGTCATCGGTTGGGTTCTCCCAAGGGAAGATATAAGTAATATTATATTTTCAAACATTGATGGCCAAGGTTATGCTACCTACAGTCCAGCATATGTGGCTCAAGCATTTAAGCTACCCACAGCTCAGATCAATTTGATAGAAAAATGGTTGAAGGAGCTAGACTTGGATGTCTTCGAATGTATAAGGAATATGATGGTTCATGGGAAGTAGTTCCATACAAAGCCTTCTGGAGAATATGAAAATGCAAATTTACGTACCCCCTACCGATTTCTGGCTCTAATGTTAAATCGGATTTTCAGCCAAGCGAATGGAAAAATTTATAAGATGAGCTGGATACCAGTGATTTTCTTTGTAGCCACAAAGGGCACCATTTTCAATTGGGTTGACATAGTATCAAACGGTTTGTCCTCATGCATAAGTGCAACACTGGGAGGTGTGTCACAAAAGAAGTTAGAGTTATATATGAGCTCTTTCTTGATTGATTGCATTTTGTGCACTCACCAATTCCCAACACTAAATTGCAAATGGGATAGGACGAAGACCCCAATGTACTCTGCATACCAAATTTTCTGGGCACACAAATATTACAGTTTCTATAAGAACATCTGTGAATATTTCCTAATGCCACTCTACACGTTAATATTCCTCATAGGGTGAAATTGCATGTCCGAAAAGGCATTAAATATAGTGGAAGAAAATGGACATTGTTACCTCTCGGAAGAAGGTTTGTGCCTAATAATATTTTGGGGATCTAGAGATCCTTCTTTGTTACCTAAATATGCTATTGATTATGTTGTTCGCAAGGAGGCGGTGAGGAAACTTTACACAGATGGGATCAAAAATTTCTTATTTGATTAGAAAAAGGCTATGTACACACCACTTCCATTCTATATAGGTAGTTATAAGTTTACCAAAGTAAAGAGTGCATGCGAATTTGTGAAGGAATTAGAATACTTCCACTTTGGAGAAAAACGTTTTCACCGGAATGATTCAGAAAAAAAAGATTGCAAATTATTGTTCGTTAGTAGGAGTGCATTTTATATATACAAATTACTAGGATAAGGATGAGGATATTTTCCGCAACTCCTGCAATATGACAACATTGAGCCAAAGATTCAAGAAGAAAATAAATACTATGGTAGGCAAAGGAGGCAGTAGTAGTACTACTGAATAACAAAATAAAAGAGAAGAAGAATCCCACAGATTGTCTCAGAAAGTAGAGCACCGGTTATCAAACGAGGTACAATGGAAAAGAAAGGAAGAAGAAAACTAGAGCAAACAAGAAGAAGAAGAGCAAAAACTGTGGGAGGAGACTGAAAGTATAAAAATGGAAGCGACCATTCAAGAAAAAGGACATAGCTGATAAATGGGTGGAGGAATTAGAAATTTAGAACAATTTGCTAGATAGGCAACTCCAGGTGGAAAATGAAAAGCAGATTGATCTTGCTCCTTTCCCAAATCAAGCATCTTTGCTGCAAAAAGAAATGAACCAAATTATTTTGAAGCCGACTGAAGAAATGTATAGAATTAAATAGATTGAAAGAGATATCCTACAGCTCAAAATAATTATGGAAGAAGTTATCAGACGTAGCTGAAATTGTGCAAAGACAACTAACTTGGATAGGAGCTAATTCATCCTTCCTGACAAACATGCCTCAGAAAACCTTAGGAAGCCTAAAGATGGAATTGGCAATATTAAACTTTGCTTGCAAATAAGCAGTGAGGTTAAACACAACCATTGACAAAATGGTGGAAAAGTGTACCGAGTTCTACAAAAGAATGTATTCAATCCATAATCAATGCCAAATTTTAGCAGGTACTCCAGATCAAGATTTCCCAGAAAGGGAGCAGCACTTAAAGAATCTTGAAGACAGGCTGCAGATCGAAGAAGAAAGCATAGATGGGATTTATTAAATTGAGCACATAGATTTGTGGACCAACACACAACTCACAAGATAGATCATACAATTTACTCAGCAATTGAAGAATGAAACATTGAAAAAATGGCTTGCAGTTGTGAATGCTTTCATTAATCAAAAGTAATTAGAGAATAATTACAATGAAGTAAAATGGCTAAATAGCCACATGCAATTCAAATCCATTTGAGGAAATTCAAATTGATTGGACTCTACTTGACTGAATGGTTAATTGACCTTGTCTAAATTATTATCGGAGTTCATCGGAGTTCAAAATCCAAACTCAAGTGTCTAATTCAGTGTTGACTAGTCTAACTGACTAAGGTAGGTGAGTAAATGTGCCTCACCTACATGTAGCCATGTAATCCTATCACTAATTGAATAGAACTGAGTGTGGGTAACTAGAACTGAATGTAACCGACTCCTAACTGAGCTTGACTAGTCACCAATTGATGGAGGTTGGTATCGACACTCCCAATGGCTCCTAATTTGTAGGGATTGATCTAGGACGATCCTAAACTGATGCATTCAAGTGCAATCAGTGGAATTTTGCCTCAATTAGTGTTCCCCACACTTTAGTAACTGGTTCATGTGCCCCAATTAGGCCAAGTGGACCCAATTGTTCTAGTGACTAAAAATACACTAAAAGGACTCCCGATTTAGACATGACTCATGATTTAGAAATAATGACCAAATTGGACAAGGGAGGATTAATAATCCTAACACCCCCCATGAATGCTAACAAATACCATAGGTCACCCATTACAGAAAGTAAAGTAAAGTAACTGCTCAACACAAGGAGCTGGGGGGAAAACAACATGGGAAAAAAGCTCCCCATCTAACTAAGTAGATAGAATCAGAATTCAAGTTTGAAAAACTTGAGAATGTGTTGCTGCAATCTTTGTGATGTAGCAGAGCAACATGCATGATGTTCTATGCACAGGTATCTTGGGGCTTGTCATGTAGACTTCTCCATATTCTCCCAAAATGATGATGGAAGGGAGGAGGAATGTGACTTTGCCTATTTTTGGATGAAGAGGTGTATTATCAACTCTATTCTTATGATTGTAGTGAGACTGAACCCTTCCCATGTAGAATATTACAGGTATTCTATTGCATCTCCCTAAAGGAGGTAAGATTGCATGACATAGTGCAAGGGTCTTCCCCTTTTGAGTTTCAGATGTATTTCTAGTCATCTTCCTAGCTTCCAGTCTGGAAGGAGGGACTGGATCTATATTTGAATCACCCTGAATCTCAATCTCATAAAATGATACAACTAGATCTGCAATACCAGTGGAAACTGCAAACAAAGTAGATGAATTATTTTTACCTTCCCTTGCAAGTGGCTACTAAGAGTGCACTGGTTCGAAAAATGGCATGAAGTGTGAGAACTCATATTCCTTGGAGGAATGATTTGCAACACCCTTCGCTATGATGTTTCCAGTAGAGATATTTGTGATCTCCACTGAATCAAGACCAAATATGACTCACTTTGGAGATCTAGTATGAGTCATCTGGTATACAGATAACATGTTTGAAACTAGGGAGGGAACATAGAGCACATATTTGAACTTTCCATGTTTAAGCTTAATATATCCCTTCCCTTTGGTTTGAACTTTATTTTTATTATCCATTTGAATATTAGGACCATAAAAAGATTGCAAATAAGAGAATGATTCTCTAGATGCAACCATATGATTGGAAGCTCCAGAATCAATGAGGAAGGCATGTGTTGTTGAGCAACTAGCCTTCAGTGCATGGCATGTCTCTTCATATTATTCACTTTATTCTCTATGGTTAGCCTTCCTTGCGCTAGCAGGTATAATAATGTTATGTTTATTCAGAAGAAGATACATATCATCAATTGTTCATCTCATACAGGTGCTTTCTGGATGAAATCCCCTTCCACAGTAAGAATATAGTGTCTTTCCTTTTTCATTCTTCTTGATTCTCTTCAAACTTGAAGGCTCATTTGACTGGTCTTTCTCTACAGGAGACTCATCCTTTTGCTTCCCTTTATCATTCTCTACCTTGCATCCTCTTGGAACAACTTCTTGATCTCTCAAAGATCGAATGATCCCCATTTGGATCAACTTGTCATGCTCCTGAGTGAGAGATTCAATGCAAGAGTTAAGAGTAGGAATATTCTAGTTTGGAGTAGAGAGCTTTAAAGAATGAAATGTTGATACAAAGAATAAATAGTGTGCACCAATTTTGGAGAGAATGGCAAGGATGAGTTGATCATCCTCCTTCTCATCCTTGCACAGCTTCAATTGGAACACTAGATGCTTGAATTTTGTGAAGAAGTCATTTAGTGTTTCGAAATTGGTTGGATGGAGAGAGATCAGCTCATTCTCCAACTGATAGATCCCCAGATCATTATGCTTGTCAAATAAGGAAGCAATATTATCCCAAATCTCCTTGGGAATCTTCAATCCATTGATGTGGAAGAGAAGGTCTTGAGAGATTGAGAGGCACAAGCATCCGTAGTCTTCATTAAGCCTATTCTAGTACTTTTCTTTGTCAACATAATGAATTGGCTCTTTCTTTGTCTCCATTGTAAGTCTAAAGAGTATTTTGGAGAGTAGCCGCATCTCGATGTCCTCCTTCCATTGGTGGTAGTTGAAAGGAGTGAGAAGGTCCATTGGAGGAGCCATTTAGAATGCAAAGAAGAGGACTGAGCTTCTGTAGCGAATGCAGTGAAGGGGACTGAGATGGTTGTAGAGAATGTAGTGAAGGAGACTGATAAAAATGTAAATCACACTATCAAACAGAAAAAATAAGGTCTACGGTCTGTAATTTTGGAATTTTCATCACACCTAGTAGAGTTGATCAAGAAAGATTGATCAACAATTCCTTTACTTGGGAGATTAAGTGGTAAATTGTCCGCTTCTGGTGCAGTACTGGAAGGAGCAAATTTGATCAATTTGTTTTTCGATGCAAGTATGTATCTATAGTAGGAGAAGTGCCTTCTCCTGTCAAGGCTCTGATACCATATTAAATTGAGAACATAGATCTGTGGATCAACACACAACTCACAAGATAGATCATACAATTTAATTAGCAATTGAAGAATAAAACAGTGCAAAAATGGCTTGCAGCTATGAATGCTTTCATTAATCAAAAGTAATTAGACAATAATTGCAATGAAGTACAATGGCTAAATAGCCACATGCAATTTGAATCCATGTGAGGAAATTCGAATTGATTGGACTCTACTTGACTGAATGGTTAACTAACCTTGTCTAAATCATTATCGTAGTTCATCAGAGTTCAAAATCCAAACTCAAGTGTCTAATTCAGTGTTGGCTAGTCTAACTGAATGAGGTAGGTTAGTAAATGTGCCTCATCTGCATGCATCCATGCAATCCTAGTGCTAACTGAATAGAACTGAGTGTAGGGAACTAGAATTGAATGTAACTGACTCCTAACTGAGCTTGACTACGCACCAACTGAACTCAACTCATGGAGGTTGGTATCGACACTCCCAGTGGCTCCTAATTTGTAGGGATTGATCTAGGAGGCTCCTAAACTGATGCATGCAAGTACAATCAGTGGCAATTGGCCTCAATTAGTGTTCCCCACACTTTAGTAATTGGTGCATGTGCGCCAATTAGGCCAAATGGACCCAATTGTGCTAGTGACTAAAAATAGACTAAAAAGACTCTCGATTTAGACATGACTGCTAATTTAGACATAATGACCAAATTGGGTAAGGGAGGATTAATAATCCTAACAGGATTGAATGCATTAGTGAGGAAGTTATTGGAGTCTGGATTGTACAAGTTTCTGTACACAAACATATGTTTGAGGAGATGCTGAGTCAAAACGCACCTAAAGTAAAGGAGATAGAGTCCCAGTTATCAAAACATGAAATAACAACACGTGTGTTGGAGCCAGCTGAATATCAAACCATTATTGAAGAATCTCAAGCATGGGATGTGTTCATTAAGAAACCAGCTGGGCCCACTTAGAATTTTGTCTTATTCATAAGTGGAGGATTTTTTATGTAATATTTTGTTTATTCCTTTTTTTTCCCTAGTGAGCACACTAGAGGATGAAATTTTGTAAACGAAGAGTTGGGAAATCCCAAAGTGTTGGAGACATTTACCACCTTACACACTCATTTTGGTCAATTTAGCCTAGTTAAACCACTATCCTAAGTATTATTGACTTAATTAACATCAGAGGACCACTAGATGACATCAGCTAGATCACACCCATGCCTACCTTCAGTCAAGGAGGCTAACTTATCCTTCTCCTACTTTTAGGGAGGCTAACTGGAGCACTCCGGGGGTGATCTGAGTGTCATTAATGCACCATATTGCTAAATGATGGTTACAATTAGTTAAACAAAGCAATGAAGGTTCCCTCCATCATTAAATTGATTATTTATTGATTATTTAATGAACCGGAGTCAACAGGGGTGCTTCCAACCACTTCTGATGTTCAATTACACTTGAGTTAACCTCATCGGGTTCATTGGAGTCATTGAAGTGCTACCATTTGTTGGTTGGATTTCTGTGACATGTGTCTGACCTACTTTCAGTTAGACTTAGTCATTTATTGCACTCTAACTTCAGTTAGGGCTCAGTTGACTCAATTAGGGTTTTGATCAGTGGTTAACTTGAGTGTTGACTGTGGCTTACATTGAGTTAAGCTAGACTCACTCATTCCATTTGAATGACCTCCTTGGGAATTCAAATTGTTTTTTTATTCATTCTTGTAGCATGATCTTGTATTGTATTACTCATTCTTTGTGTGAATATACAGAGCGGCTACTCATTTTGTAGCACAATTACACCATTTTCATGCCTTATTGTTATTATTTTTTTATGAGACTTGTGTTTAGTCCCTAGATTACTGTGACAGATTAAATTGGTATCAAATCTCATGGCAAGACAAAGCTCAGATCTCTCAAAAACAAGGTTTTTGACAGATCTTGCATGAAAATTGAGCAATAGCTCAAAAATCCAGCACTGCACCAGAATCCAAGGCTTACCACTTAATACCCCAAGTAAAGAACTTGTTGATCAAGCTTGCTTGATTGACTATGCTGGGTGTTATGAAATCCTAAAATGTGCAGGATGTATGACCTTACATTTCCCTTTTTGTTATGATTTTTAGGTTTTTGACAGGTGAAAGCATTCACTCCAGTAGATTCAGATGGCTTCTTCAGTAGATCTTTTCACTCCATTCAATTTCCACTCATGGAAAGGAGACATGGAGATCCAGCTACACTCCATAGGACTCTATAGGGTCACCATGGACACTGAAGAAGAGCCTAGTTCTGCAATAGAAAAATCTAGATTCTTGAACAAGAAGGATGAAGCATTCGGATTCCCGTGCCTATCTATTTCCCGGGATCTTCTTTTCCATCTTTCAGGATTGAAGACTCCAAAGGAAATTTGGGACAAATTGGAAGCTGTGTATGGAAATAATGATGATCTGAGAGTTTACCAGCTCAAAAATTAATTGATGTCTCTCCATCCTTCCAATTTCGAGACATTGAATGACTTTTTCACAAAGTTCAAGCACATTGTCTTACTGTTGAAGCAATCCAAAGTGGAGAAAGAGGATGATCAGCTCATCCTCGCCATACTCTCCAAACTTGGAGCTGATTATTCAGTTTTTGTCTCTACATTCTGTGTGGGGAAGCTCACAACCCCTGGATGGAATATTCCTACACTCAATGCCTTCATTGAGTCCCTAACAAGTGAACATGATAAGCTTGTCCAGATGGGGATCATCATATCCTCCCGTGATCAAGCCCTCCATGTCTCGGGGCCCAAATATCTAAAGGGTAAACGAAAGTAACAAAAGAACCCAAAAACTAAATTCGAAGCTCCTAAGCCTAAATTTGAAAACCATCAGCATGATGAGTCTTCCGGCACAAAGAAGAACAAAGGGAAAGGGCACTGTGGAAAGGGAAAATTCAAGTGTTCATACTGCGAGAAGGGCTTCCACCCTGAACATGCCTGCATGAAGAAGAAGCTTGATGAAGCTACCTCTCTTCTTGAGATAAATCACATCAATATTCTGGAAATATTTCGGAGGAGAGATCAGTAAGATCGAGAACCATAGCATGAAAAAGGTCATGCCCTCATGGCAAGCACTTCGAAGTCCAAAGAACTCTTGATTGATTCTGGAGATTTAAACCACATGATGGCTGAAAGAGACTCCTTTTCATCCTTGGAGAATGGAAAATCCATCCCCATCCACATGGGAGATGACTCCACCATCACTTCAGAAGAACAAGGTACGATTGATCTTGATAATGGAATTTTTTCAAATGTTTTGTATGTACCGTCTCTGGCATCAAATCTCCTTAGTGTCTATCAAATGACACATACAGGAGTGCCTAAGAGAGTATCTTTCAGCACAAATTATGTTGAGATAATGGAACTTTCATCTGGGAAACTCATTGCTAAAGGCATTGCAAACCATCATGCAAAAGCCTATGAGTTCTCTCACTTGGTGGCGGATGCAAAGCCCACCGCTCTGCTAACTCATGGAAATGAAGTTAGTAGGATGTGGCATGAAATGTTTGGCCATATAAATTTCAAATATTTGAATAAATTATAGAAAAAATCCATGGTTGAAGGCCTCCCGGTCATCAAGGAAACCACTGGAATTTGCAAGGGCTGTGTGGTTGGAAAACACCCTGAGCACAAGCTCGATCGGGGGAAGGCAAACCGAGCTACATGCATATTGGGGCTGATAAATTATGATATCAGTGGTCCAATTTCTGTCACATCCATGAATGGATCAAGGTATCTTCTGAATTTTATTGATGATTTTTTAAGGTACACATGGGTCTTATTTCTCAAAAAGAAGTCTGAAGTATGTGAAAAATTCTCTGAACTGAAGGCCTTGATCGAGAATGCCTTTGGGATTAAGATCAAGATATTGAGATCTGATAATGGTGGGGAGTATGTCAATAATGATTTTCTACAAATATGTTCCCAAATTGGTATTCAGGTCCAACATTCAATTCCCTACACTCCTTGGTAGAACAGTGTAGCGGAAAGGAAGAATCGGTCTCTCAAGGAGATCACCACCTGTATGTTGGAATCAAAGAAGTTGGCTGCAAATTTGTGGGATGAAGCCATGCATGCTGTAGCATACATTTAGAATAGAGTGCCACACTTATCCATGAAATGGAAGACCCCTTTCAAAGCATACTTCGGACACAATCCAGATGTGTCGAACCTGCAGGTGTTTGGGTCCACTGAATGGGCCCGAATTCCACTTGATAAAAGGAGGGATTTGCAACCGCAAAGCATATAATGTATGTTTATTGGGTATCATTATGAATAAAAAATTTTCAATCTGATATATATTAAAAAAAAACATATCATCATCGAAAGGAGTGTCAAGTTCGATGAGCCTCTTCAGGAGGTGGAACTAGTGAAGGAGAAAACTGCTAAATTTCCTTCCTATTCTATTGAATATTTGGATGATGAAATTGTGGGTGATGACCCTGATTTGGATCCTATGATTTCTGATATTAGTGTGCATAAAAAATCATATTCTGAATCAGAACCTAAAGTACAAAATCATCTTCCTACATGGCCCGACAAACACTCTCCTCCGCAGGAGATAACATTGGAATTCCGGATGATCCAAGGAGAACCCGGTCTAATTTCCAAAGAGCAGGTATTGCACTCTCTTGTACTGATCATTTTATATACAAAAATTGTTATATGATGATTATTTCAGACCCAAAATCCTACTACAATGCTTGGAAGGATCTGAGATGGCAAGTTTCCATGGATGAAGAGATGAATTCTCTTCAGAAAAACACTACTTGGGAGCTAGTTTCTCTTCCTCCAGGAAGGAAATTGGTTCAATGCAAGTGGGTGTTTTGGACCAAGTTTGTTGCTGATGGAAGAAACTGAAGATATAATGCAAGTCTGGTGTCAAAAGTTTTCTTTCAGGTCCAAGGTGTGGACTACCATGAGACCTTTGCACCGATTGCAATAATGGATTCCATCCGCCTAGTTTTGGCAATTTTGGAATCTAAGCACTGGGAAGTGCATCATATGGATGTTAAGTTAGCATTTCTGCATGGAGATATTCATGAGGAGATATACATGAAGCATCCTTAGGGCTACATATTTGATCCATCTTTGGGTTGCAAGCTAAATAAGTCACTATATGGGTTAAAACAGGCCCCAAGAGAGTGGTATTCCAAGATGGATGCCTTCCTTCTCTCTCAAAACTTCCAAAGGTGTAGATCAGATACAAATGTGTATATACAGTAGTATGATGGTAATTTTATTATTATTGTTTTATATGTTGATGACTTACAGATCACAGGTAGCACAGTTGCTTCCATTTCAGCCATCAAAACTACTCTCCACAATGCCTTTGAAATGAGCAATTTGGGGCTCAAAATTGAACAAAATTATGATGGGATAATGTCCAATCAGTCCAAATACATATAAAAATTGTTATTCAAGTTTAAAATGGATTAATTTAGGCCTGCACCATTCCATTTCCTTTTAGGGATCAGCCTTGAAGAAGGAAAAAGCACACCTCCCATGGACTGCACTATCTATCGACAACTGATTGGTATCTTGTTGTACTTGACACATTCTTGGCATGATATATATTATGCCATGAATGATGTATGAAGATACATGCAGCAGCCACATGAGCTTCATTGGAAGGAATCCAAGAGGATCCTCCAGTATATTCAGGGAACTAGGACCTATGACATTCTCTAAGCTGCAGACTTCAAGCTAGAGCTGGTTGGATACACAGATTCTAATTGGGTGGGTGATTCTATTGATTAGAAGTCTACTTACGAATATGTATTCATGTTTGGTGGTGGCCCCATTTTCTGGTCTAGCAAAAAGCAGGCTACCATAGCTTTATCTTCAGCAGAGGTTGAGTATCGAGGAGCGGTGAATGCTTGCATCCAAGTAGTTTGGTTGCAAGGCATTCTTTCAGTGTTTGATATTGGTAGTACTCTGTCCACTATCCTCTTTTGTGACAATCAAAGTGCTATTAATATATTTATAGATCTAGTTACTAGAAATAGGACCAAGCATGTAGAGATCCACATGCACTATATCAGGGAGCTAGTGCATGACAGGACCATCATTCTGCAATACTACCTGACTGATGAGCAGATTGCAGACATATTCACCAAGATATTTTCAGAAAAGAAGTTTCCTTACCTCCAGTCACTGTTGGGGGTGAGTCCATCAGGGTGATCAGACTACTTTCAGTGTTCAGCTTGAGGGGGGGGGTTTTCCCACTGGGTTTTCCATCTTTTCCTCATTTAGTTTGTTTTTTAGCATTGTTTCAGTTTCAGCATTGTACAGGGTGACCTATGGCCTTAGTTGCTAGGGCCCTAGAATTTTTATGCATTTTATGTTTTCTAACTCCTCCTAAGTATAGCTTAAGGGGGGGTGTTGGAGACATTTACCACCTTACACACTCATTTTGGTCAATTTGGCCTAGTTAAACCACTATCCTAAGTATTATTGACTTAATTAACATCAAAGGAGCACTAGATGACATCATCTAGATCACACCCATGCCTACCTTCAGTCAAGGAGGCTAACTTAGCCTTCTCCTACTTTTAGGGAGGATAACTAGAGAACTCCGGGGGTGGTTTGAGTGTCATTAATGCCCCATATTGCTAACTGAAGGTTACAATCAATTAAACAGAGAAGTGAAGGTGCCCTCCATCATTAAATTGATTATTTATTGATTATTTAATAAACTGGAGTCAACAGGGGCACCTCCAACCACTTCTGATGTTCAGTTACACTTCAGTTAACCTTATCGGGGTTCATTGGAGTCATTGAAGCACTACCACTTGTTGGTTGGCTTGCTGTGACATGTGTTTGACCTAGTTTCAGTTAGACTCAGTCATTTATTGCACTTCGACTTCAGTTAGGGCTCAGTTGAGTCAATTAGGGTTTTGATCAGTGGTTAACTTGAGTGTTGACTGTGGCTTACATTCAGTTAAGCTAGAGTCACTCATTCAATTCGAATGACCTCCTTGGGAATTCAAATTGCTTTGTAATTCATGCTTGCAGCATGATCTTGTATTGTATTACTCATTCTTTGTGTGAATATACAAAGCGGCTACTCATTTTGTAGCACAATTACACCATTTTCATGCCTTATTGTTATTAATCTTTTATGAGACTTGTGTTTATTCCCTAGATTACTGTGACGGATTAATACAAAGGGCATGGATAACTAACAGTCATTTTGTAAATGTATAAGTAGGGGTATAATAGAATAAAGAGTGACTTTTCTAGCTCTCATATGCTAATGCTTTTTGTAAGAAGAACTATTTCTTGTTATAATAAAGAGGACTGAAGTTTAGCTGGAGAAGGGGCTGCCTAAGTTTCAAAAGCATGTTGTGTAGATTGATGAATAAAGAACTAATTCTATTTTAGCTTACTATACAAATTTGTGAGATCATTCTAACCACTGAACTATTTCTGTATTATGAATGATCTCATTTTCATGTTATAAATCTTATGCAGTAAATGAGCAATGAATGATTTAACTTTACAGAGCTATCTCTATGTTATTTTTTCTGCTGTATTTATGTATTCTGAATTTATCAGCTATCTGTAAAATTCTTTGTGCAAAAACTGTAGTGCATTGCTCATATGAATAATAATCTTTCTCCCTGGGGATAGGTTAGATAGAGTATATTAGATTAGTTGTTCTTTGCTTTTGGTGATTTAGGAACAAAGGGGATAAGATAGAAGGTAAGAACCTATGCATCACATTGTGAGGTCTTTGTTCCCTGATCACTTGCATTTAATATTGGCACTTGTATCTCATTTATAAAACATAAAAAACACATAAATGGTGGACCAGGCCACAACCGGTAAAATAGATTTAAACCTTCATTTAATTCTATGGTAGTCGAGACACTAACTGGACAAATTCCCCACACCAAATGATAAATGATCTAATTGGGAACGGTTATTGGGGAGAATCCCTACTGTCGGTACCTTGGATTTTCCAGGAATCAATAGTTTTGGTGCTAAAAGGAGGGTTTCCAGTGCATGGCTGGTAGAGGAAACTCGTTTTCCTGAGACTTTTCCACCAGTGACAACCTTGAAAATAGTTGTTCTTAAGAACGAGTAAAACCAGAAACTTTCGAGGACCTTTACAAGGTTCCTTTTGAAGTAGTTGATCATTTCTAGAGATACACAAGGTCGTATGCAAATAATATTGGGGTATTACAAACAATCCTTGAATTACCGAGAATAGGAGAATCTAAAAGAAAACCCACTTATACAAAAGATTCAGTGTTGGTAGGGAATTTGGAATAATTGGTGAACTTATCCATATAGGAAATTGACCAATCGCTTAATCAGTTGGGACCAAAATCCCCGTATTGTTCACCTTTGCAATCACCTTGGAACTCTCCACCTCAATCTACTCATAGAATCATGGCTGGAAATGTAAATGCAAATCAACCTATGAATCCAAATTCTAATCAGCACCCACCTGTAACAGCTTGGAGGGCTAGGACTCCACTCAACTTGACTCCTCCATTGCATGCTTTTCCACCGAATCCTGAAAATTCATTACCTAAATTTGATCTAGGAGAAGGAATTCCTGTGGATGATCATTTACATAGTTTTTCCTTAGCCTTAGAAGGTTTAGCAATGGAACATCAGGATGTAGTATGCAAACTATTTTTGCATACTCTTAAGACTAAAGCAGCATCATGGTATTTTGGATTACAGGAAAATTCAATCACAGACTAGGATACTTTTGAAAGATTGTTTAAAAACAAGTTTGGTAGCCAAAGAACTATTGTTTCCTTAATGAAAGAACCACTTTCTCTAAGGAAGGAAAAGAAAGAGAGAGTACCAAACTTTAGTCAGAGGTTTGCTGCTCATTTAAATAATTTCAATGCTGCCATAAATCCTGCTAAAGAGGCTTTAATTGAATATTACACTTCAGCACTTGGCGCCGACATAGCAATGTTTGTAATAATATCAGCAAAGCCTTCCTTGGTGGAAACTTATGAGGAAGCCATAAAAATAGAGGGTGAACTTGAAAGTATAAAAAAACAATCTGCAAAACCAGAAATAAGAAATTTTGGTAGCAAGAAACCTTTGTTGTTGACTAGGCCCAAATATGAACATTCCCATGAATTAGAAAGTGTGGTAAAAATGGTACAAAGGTTATCCAACAAAATCATCGACATGGAGAAAGAAAAGGAATCCAAGAAACAATTCAAGCCTTATTATAAGAGAAGAGATGAAAGTGGTCCATCCCAACCACCCACACACAATCCGTCTGTTATGAATTTAATTGAAGCTGGAATGGAAAATTTTTGTACGTTTCATCAACAACCTCACTCCGAAAGGAATTTCTCGCAGTGGATTAACTCCATGATTTTGGTTATGAATCAGTTGCTAGATTCTAAATTAACAGAACCTATGGTCAAAGACGAAAAGGCTCATAGACCAGAGGAGGCACCTAAGGAAACTACCATGGTTTTGTGGGATTGTGCACCCATGTTGGGGTTAGAAGATGGAGAACCTATTGGGTAAATACAACTGTTAGCTGTAAATGTCACAACAAGAAGCAAGGGTCCACTAATTGAGGATAATACATTACTGCCCAAAATTAAGAAAATTCAGGAGAATATGAAGAAAATTAGAAATAATACCCAAACCCTACCTATACCTGATTTAGTCATAATAAGGCAGAATACCCCCACAATTAGTAAAGTTGTGAAGGATGTAGAAAATAAGGTGGAAAGTATCAAGAAAATTTCAACAGAGTGTGATATGGGGTATGATATAATAGAGGATATCAAGAAGACCAAGGTAAATATTTCTTTGTTTTAAATGTGTAACTTACCCCAATAGAGAAGAAATCTCTTAGAAGCATTTGATGCACCAGCCGGTAAACCCCAAGAGGATATTCACTAAGAAGAAGAGATCAGTGAATCAAGTATTGGGGGGAAATCCAAATCCAAAACATTACCATTTCTACTTTCTTTCAATATTTCTAATCATAATGGACACAACTGTCTGGTAGAATCTGGAGCATCTGCAAATGTTATGCCTCTTTTAGTCTATAAACAGATAAATGGGAAACCCACACCTTCTATAGGAAAAATCATACAATTGGATAGAACAACAGTGAAGATAGTGGGAGATACGAATGATGTATTGATATGATTAGCTGTAGATGAAAGAGTGTGCCAATTTATAGACATTATGGTAGTGGACATACCCGAAGCTTATGGAATAAATTTGAGCAGGGATTGGTCTACGAAAATCAATGGGTACTTTGCTACTGACTAGTCACATTTGTGGTTTCCTTATAACAACTTTTAGAATCATATTAAAGTAATGAGGGAACCAAATATGAAGTATAATGTGATGCAACTAGAAGAAAAAAATGAACCTGTAAATTTTTCACATTTGGTTTTGGGTAATTATTTTATTGAGCTTGAACTGGGAAATTATCAAGCAGAAGAAGCCAACGATAGATCAGATACACATCCCGGGCTCCTTTAGTTTTCACTGGCTAATAAAATTGATTGTAACATAGTTAATTTAGTCTCAGATGTAGAAAGTAACACTAGTTCTGTATAATTTGCAAATAGGTTTTGGGTATTATACTTTGATGGTTCAAAAACTCAGGAAGGATCAAGAGCCAGTTGTATCCTGATTGATCCAGTAAACAATAAACATTTTCTTTATTGTATATTACAATTTGAATGTACTAATAATACATCTGATTCTGAAGCATAGTCCAGAGATAAAAGAAGGCAATTGAATCCAAAGTAAAAAATTTAAAGGTTTATGGTGATTTTGAAATTATCGTTAAACAGATGTGAAATACAATTCATTTTTTATCACCGCATTTAAAAGTCTATCAAAATGAATTTTGGGACCTCCTAACGAATTTTGATGCATTTAATATTATTTCAATTCCTAGGTTGAAAAATGCAGCAGCTGACTTGTTAGCTACTTCGGATGCAAGGCTTGTTCCTACTAATAAGAGATGTTCAATTGGATTGATTTTCAGTTCTGCTATACCAAACAACATCACTAATCTAAGAGTATTTGATGACGATCCAGATATGTTAGAGTTTCTAACTAATGATGACAATTTCAAGGATTCCGTAATTGATGACAAGGAACATCAAGCAAATCTCCAAAATGGGAATTTCATACATAAAGGGGTTAGAAATTTGGAAGGAATGTTTGATATGAATAACAAGTTTATAAGGCCAGCTAATGTCAAAACACATAGTTCATCTATGCAATTTGAGCTGGTAAATCTTGGGTCAGAAGCTGAACTCAAGTATGTGAACTTGGGGAAATGCTACTCACCGGGTGAAATAAGCAAATTCATTAGCTTGTTTCAACATTATAAAGATGTATTTTCTTGGAATCATGAAGATATTAAGACTTATGACACCCACATTATACAACATGTTATTCCAATTAAAGCAGGAGTCAAACCATTTCAGCAACCATTAAGGAAGATGCATCCTAAATTAGCACCCCTAATTCAAAATGAAGTGAATAAGTTGCTTGATGCCAATATTATATTCATAGTTATACACTTAAAATGGGTTGTGAATTTGGTACGAGTGAGGAAAAAGTCTGGTGAAATTAGACTTTGTGTAGATCTTAGGAATTTGAATCACGCCTCTAACAAATATAACTATCCGGTCCCGCCCTTGGAGCAAATATTGCAAATGGTTTTGGGTTCCGAGTTGTTCTCTTTATTAGACAGGTTTTCATGCTACATCCAAGTTTTGGTAGTAGAACAAGATATATTGAAGACCACTTTTAGAACAAAACGGGGGACTTTTGTGTACAGGAGAATGCCTTTTGGTCTTATTAATGCTGGAGAAACTTTCCAAAGGGAGATGGATATAACTTTCTACAGTTTGATTGGACATAGCATTGTAGTCTATTTGTATGATGTTACAGTTTTATGTAATAAGAGAGAGGAACACATGTTTCACCTAAAACGGATTTTTGATCGCTATCGAAAATATGGTATTTCCTTGAATCCTAAGAAATGTGTTTTCGCAGTATTAGAAGGAAAGTTGTTGGGTCACATAATTTATAGGAGGGGGATCTCCATAGACCCGTAGAGGATTAAAGTTATAGCACATATCCCCTTACCCAATAATAATAAAGACATGCAATCTTTCATGGGTACGATAAATTTTGTGTGAAGGTTTGTGCCCAATTTTGCTCAAATAGTCAAACCTTTGCAAAAAAATGGTTAAGCAAAGTGTTAAGTTTAAATGGAACAAATTAGAGAAGGGTGCATTCAACAAAATCAAAGCAACAATAGCCCATGCACCTTCCCTCCAAAGTCTTGATTTTGAGAAAGATTTCATTTTATACATTTTTGCTTCAGATAACTTGCTAGAAGCAATGCTTACGCAGAAGGAAGAAGGGGGAGATGAGTACCCCATATCATTCATGAGCACTAGTTTACAAGGTGGTGAGTTGAATTACCATGTTGTTGATAAACAAGCATACACGGTTTTGAAGGCGGTAAAACAATTCAGACTATACATCCTCAAGAACAGAACCAAAGTGGTTGTTCCTCACCGGACAGTTCAAACTCTTTTTGTGCAAAAAGAATTAGGAGAAAGGAGAGGAAATTGGGTAACCACTATGCAGGAATATGAATTATAATTTAAACCAAGAACTATCATCAAAGGACAAGGACTTTGCAAACTAATGGATGAAAGTCAAGATAATGAATATGATGATTGGGAGAATGAGGTTGAGTTGCATATGATTGATATGTTCCTTATATTTATATCCCCCGAATATTGGTAAAGAGATTTGGTACACTATCTCCAACAGGGATATTTTCCTAAACACTAGAATTCCAAACAAATAAGAGCATTATGCTTGAAGTCAGTATCATATTAGATAATTGACGGAATTCTTTTCAGAAAAAACTATGACGGAGTATTTCTGAGATGTTTGGAACAAGAGGATGCATCCAAGGTTTTTAAGGAATTGCATGATGGCCCTGCTGGAGGTCATTTTTCAGGAGATACTACATCACAAAAGATTCTAAGGGCTGGATGCTATTAGCCGACTTTGTTTAAAGACGCTCACACTTACGTAAGGAAGTGTGCCACATGCCAAAGGAGCAGCGGGAGACAAGCAAAGACAGCTCGGCCATTACAACCAATTATTATGTCTGAACCATTCGAGCAATGGGGAATTGATATTATTGGAGAAATCAATCCAAACTCTTCATTGCAACACAAGTACATCCTCACAGCCACGGATTATTTTACCAGATGGGTGGAAGCAATCCCGTTATGAAAAGTGATCAAATATGCAATCATAGATTTTTTACAAGACCGTATTATGACCAGGTTTGGGGTTCCAATTTCCTTGGTTTTTGATAATGCATCTTACTTTTCATCAATTAAACTTACTGCATTTGATAATGAGAAAGGAATGAAATTACATTATTCTTCTAATTATTATCCACAAGTTAATTGATTAGCTGAATTAAATAATAAAAATCTCATTAGAATTTTAAAGAAAACTGTCATAGAAAACCACAGAAGCTGGCATATAGCTCTTCCTAATGTACTATGGGATGATCGAGTCACACCCAAGAATTCCTTAGGTGTGTCACCCTATACCTTATTTTATGGAAAGGAATCTATCTTACCCCCTAACATTTTGTTGCCTTCTTCTCAATTAGCCCAAGCATCCCGAGGATCTAGTAGCGAGGTTTTACAATCCCGAATCAATACTTTTATGAAGTTAGAAGAGTCCATATCTAAGTCTAAGGAAAGGTGTAAGCACCAGCAAGAGATTGTGAAAAGATTGTTTGACAAGCACAAGTCTGATAATACAGATTTTGAAGTAGGAGATATGGTTCCGAAGTGGGATCACCCGCATGACAAAAAGGGAAAGTACACTAGGCTTCAACATCTATGCATAGGCCCATTTCATATTGCAGAAAATTTAGGCCCCTCGACATACAAGCTACATGATTTACATGGGTGGGAATAGAATATACCTATCAATGGTTTGGTTCTAAAACATTACTTTACTTAATTCCTTTAAGGTCTTTTGTACATAAATAAACGTTTGCGTTTTCTTCAATTTATTGTAGTTATGTTTGCTTTATTTATGTTGATTTTGTTTCTTGGAATCTGATTTATTTCAGTTTGTTTTTATTTGCTTTATTTTAGTGTTCAAATAAGCCAGCGCAGATTTTGGCATTTGGACAAATTGCAAATGTTTTGACCAAAGAGCTTCTTATGAAATTTACCTATATCAAAAACGTATCATGATAAGATTCTTTAATTTGATAGACTATTTGAAGGGGAGTTATTTTATGAACACATTGAAGTCATGTTTCAAACTTTGTTAAACAACTAAGGTAAGAGGAGTCTATAATACTATTTTGGGGCTCCATCCACTTCACGTTAATATTTATCCTACAAAGCTAACAACAATGGACTCGTGGAAAGAAAGAAGGATGGACAGGTGTATGGTATTTAAAATGATCCCATGCCACAAATAAAATCCAAAAGGATTAAAAGAATCAAAATTTCCAAGAAAGAAAGTTTGTATCAAAAGATATACTAAACAAAATTAGTAAGATAATGGGATTGCTCAGAGGTTCTTCTTCGTCCGTGAGCTGAAAACAAATTATAATTAACACAAAAGGACACCATGGATGGAAGAAATTGAATTAAGTTTCATATGAAAAGAATCAATCTAGGAAGACTCAAAAGGAAAAATTCTAAAAGCATCAAATGAATGCAAAAGGCATGGGAATGAGGAACAAACAAATACACCTGTTCATGCTCTATTACGATCTTATGGTGTCTTAGCCATAAGAAACCAAATGCAGAGGTAAATGTACCCCATATTTTGGCCTTAGAAGAGCTATCAAGACTTTGAAAATGTGGTTTCCCTACCCTAGTGTAATATAATAAATGTTAAGTTCTAAATATTACATTCCTAGAAAGGTCTGGACATCTTAAAGAAATCTTGAAAATTTTTGGGATGACTTGGTCTAGCAAAATGCCATAAAGAAGTTTTTGTGATTCAAAAGATGGTTTGTCCATAGATCTGTGTTCTTGAGCCAATCACCAATTTTTGCTACTACAACCAATACCTAAAACATTTCATGTTTTGCCCCCCCTCCCCCCTTGATTTCTAGTATCTAATCCTTCATAGACAGCCTTTGCCTTTTTTCCTGACTTCGTTTTTTCTTTTACAAATCGAAAAAATATTAAGATGAAACTCATTTTTTCCACCGATCGTATCGGATGAACTCACTAATTTTAGCCGACATAGTAGAAGAGCTACCCGTTAAGCCTACCTATCCTTCGCTTTTCTTTTCCTTCTAGAAAACTAACCCGAGTTCATCGATTCCTATGTTAGACTCTAACCTATGGATCCGATGTTATCGAAGAGAGTTTTTTTCTTTTCTTTTCAGACGGCTTGTTGAAATCCTTTCTGACACATGGGGTCATCTTTTTGAAGTTTTTGTGACAAAATAGAAAGCCGTGTCTTTTCTTATCCACCCGCCACATCGAAAATTTTTAATAAGTTTTCCAATGGGTCGCTCTAACAGTTGTTGTTGGTGTTGTTGAATGCCCTGTATGTTTGCAACCAATGTCTTTCCAGTGTCCCAACCGATACCGCCCTAATGAGTGAGTCTAGTTGCCAATGGAGTTAAGGTCTTGTCGATGCGGGAGCCTAATTTTCTTTTCCCTAAAGAGAAATTATGTGTCTACCCGATGAGCACCGGATTACTACTTGTTTCCTACCCGATACTGTAGGATGCACATACTTTTATTCTAACTGATATGTTTCTGAAGGTTCAGCAGATACTACGTGGGTGGACAAAGTATTAACCACCAATAGTTTCTTACCGATGTGAGTCATAACATATTCCCAGTAAAGAAATCCCAAGTCCACCCAATGAACATCGGATTCATCCCAAGATTTCTCCTGAGGCCATCGATTACACTCTTAAGTTCATTATCGGTGAGATGTTCTAATTGGTGCCAACGATTTTTCACTCGTGGGCCATTAATTACCTTTTCATGGATATGCCTATTTAAGCCACCGGAGGGTTGGATTACAGTCATTGCTTTGTTCGTTTGAGTTTGTCATTGTTGTTGCATGGAGCTATCAGTCGTTGTGTGGATCTAGTCATCTATGCGAGGATTGCGCTCACTCTAGCCCATCTTCTTTCGCCAGGTAGGATTCTAATCTTGTGCATAGTCAAGTTTGATGTTTTCTTACAGGGAATTTGTTCTAGTTTAATGAGCTTAGGTTTTCTTGCCCGTAGAGAATATTTATACCCTGAGGTCATAGAGGTTTATCTTTTTGTCCTAGGTTGTGATGATTATTTTCTCCTGAGCGACAAAATGCTAGCCTCTTTGCAACTAGCTAGCAGGGCCATCAAGCTTCCCTACCTTCCCTGGGTCACCCTTCCCTTTGCCCTTACCATGGGAAATATCCTGTCAGTCTATTTAAATGGAAGGGCCATGGTCAGATGAGTGTTTCAACATCTACACCACTCCCTATATTTTTCATCAGTGTGTAAGAGGAAGTGTTATCACCATTGGCCAGGTTAGAGGATTCCTGGTCTAGAGAGATTCTTAAAACTCATCGTTTTGATTTCGAGGTGCGGAGGGTTATCTTCTGATTTAAAATGCAAAGATTCATGGAAATACAGATGCGATATGGGTAGAGAGTTATTTGATAAATCCATGTTTTTTTTCTATTGTTGAGTGCGTAACAAGTTCTCACTCCTATTTTAGTCTGCCCATAGGTTGTTTTCATTTCAAAGGTTCTAGGGTAGTCGCAATTTTTCTCCCATTGTCACAAAGTTCATTGAGATGTTTCAAGATGATATGGTAAAAGAACTCTTTGGTTTGATATAATTTCACACTGTCTATGGTTGAGTTCAGTTTATCATGCATGCATATCAAAAGATTGAGATGGATCTAATACATTGTTTTGTGGTTTTTGACAGCCTTATTTTTTGTATAGCACTATCTTAGAATTTTATTATTCAAGCTAGCATTATCTTAGGATCTTTAACTAAGAGAATAATAAGCACAAAAATCAAACACAAGAGACAATAGACACAAATAATTTTCTTGTGGAAACCATAAAGGAGAAAACCCCACAACTTCCTCAGAGATAGAATCAACACCAAAAGTAAAACCCAAAACAACAAGATGATCTCCTGATAACAGTAGTCTCTCTCTCTCTTGTCCCAATAACTTCTTCTCTCTCAGTTATGTGCTACAACTAAGTGTGGGTGAATGTGTGATAAATAGAGAGGCTCACTCTCTATTTATACTAATTCCTGAATTGACAATAACTCACTAGGGCCAACTTCTCTAGGAGAGTCTAATGACCCTAGGTCCCCACAACTGTGGGGACTTTAACCCTTGCTCAATAGGAGGGTTACCCACAATGAATTTACATGACTTGTTTACATTATTGGATCTCTCGATAGGAACATCGGGGCATGACATGACTCAAATACATTATAGACACTTCCCAGAATAAACATCAGGGTACAATACATAAGATATACAAGTGAATACATTCCGAAGTTACAAATACATCAACACTCCCTCTTAACTAGGAAGGCATTCTCTCGACACAATTTATCAGCATGGGTCTTCTTCTCTATATCATCTAGATCATCACTGAGTTTTCGTCATCTTCATCTTCAAGTAATCTTCATCTGGATCTGGATCATCACTACTGGATCATCACTACTGGATCATCATCACTGGATTTGGATCATCACTTGATCTGGATCATCACTAGGTCATCATCACAGGTGTTATCTCTCGATTTTTCTCATCACAGGAAGTTATACAAAACCATCCATTTCTCATGCTGGTTGTAGGCCTAGCCTCCAAGTAGGTATTCATCTTCTTCAACACTTATATCTGACACGGTCAGAAAGGCCCGTCCAGCACTTATATCTGACCATGGGAGGACTCGGCCTACCCCCATGTCAAAATGGCACGCCCAACACTCACATCTGACCATGGGAGGGCCCAACCTACCCCCATGTCATAATGGCTTAGCCCTTACATCTGACCATGGGACGGCCCAACCTACTCCCATGTCAAAATGGCTCTGCCCTTACATTTCACCATGGGAAGGCCCAATCTACCCCCATGTTAGAATGGATCTGCCCTTACATCTAGCCATGGGAGGGCCCAGCCTGTCCCATGTCAGAATGGATTTTCACTTACATATGACCATGGGAGCCTGCCTCCATGTCAGAATGGATCTTCCCTTACATCTGATCATGTGGGAACACATTCCACAATCACATTAGAATAGACCTCAGCTCCAAGTTGAGTATTCCTGGTAACTGACCAGGTGCCTCCATTCTCTCGGAGAATGGCCTTCAGCACTTATATTTGATCATGTGGGAACACATCCCATAGTCACCTTAGAATGGCTCAGTACTTACATCTGACCATGGAAGGAACCAATCCTCTCACCATGTCATAATGGCTGATAGACTCATCACTTCCCTTTGGAGGGAACCTCAATTTGGAGAAGACCAAACTTCTCCCTAAAGTACTCAAACTTCACTTTGTCCAATGGCTTAGTCAACACATCAACTATCTGTTCATATGTCGCAACATACTAGAGATTCACTAGTCCTCTCTGCACCATATCCCTGATATAGTGATATTTGATCTCGATATGCTTTGACTTGTCATGGAACATCGGGTTCTCAGACAACTTCACACAACTCTAGTTATCGCAATATATACAAGCAGCATCCAACTAGAGATCAAATAAATCAGACAGTAGCTTCCTCAGCCATACTACCTCACAACTAGATAAACAAGCTACAATATACTCTACTTCAGTTGTACTCAGTGCCACGCAATACTATTTCCTGCTAAACCAAGAGATCATACGTGATTGCATACTGAAGAAGCACCGTGAAATGCTCTTTCTATCGATGGAACTTCCTGCCCAATATGAATCAACATAACCTTCTAGGTTTATCTTCCGATCAGCCTTATACTTGAGCCCATAATCAACTATACAATTTAGGTACCTTAGAATATGCTTTGCAGCAATCAAGTGAACATGTCTCGGATCTGTCAGGAACTGGCTCAAGGTGTTCATAGCAAAGCAAAATCTGGTCTCGTATTCGTCAGGTACATCAAGGACCCAATCATCTGACGATACATCATGGAATCAATCAACTTGAATGAAGCATCACTCAATAGCTTCAGGTTCAATGCCATAGGTGTGGTCATGGCCTTGCAGTCCATCATCCTGAATCTCTTCAGGATCTCTACCACATAATCCCCTTGTCTGAGGGAGATTCCATCTGCATTCTGCCACACCTCCATGCCTAGAAAATAGTGCATCATACCCAAGTATTTCATTTCAAACTCGGTATCAAGCTTCCTCTTCGTATCAGCAATCAACCCATCCATACCTCTTACAAATAGATCATCTACATACAGTAGGATTATCACTGGGTTACCATCTTCAACCTTGTAGTAAAGGTTGGAATCTGCTTTACTCTTGGTAAATCCCAAACTGGATAGAAAGCTATCAATTTTGCTGTACCATGTCCTGAGTGCCTGTTTTATACTGTACAGGGCTTTCTTCAATTTACACACATGAGACTCCCTGTCTCAAAACTGAGTGGCTGCTCCACATACACTTCCTCTTCCACTACACCATTCAAGAAATAAGTCTTGACATCCATCTGGTGTATCTTCCATTTCATCACTGTAGCCAAAGAAAGTACTGATTTGATGGAAGTGTATCTGGCTACAGGTGCAAAAGTTTCTTCATAATCTATTCCTTCTTTCTGGGAGAAGCCACGAGCCACAAATCCTACTTTATATTTCTATATGCTTCCATCTGTAGCATGCTTGATCTTGTAGATCCATTTGGAAGTTACAACAGACTTCCCTTCTGGTCTTGGGACAATATCCTAGACATCATTCTTCATGATCGATTGATACTCTTCAATCATAGCATCCTTCCATTCTTTCCTTTCTACTGCTTCTTCATAGTTGGAAGGTTCTTTATCGATGAAGTCACATAATAAGGCTACATAACCAGAGAATGACCTAGTTCTATTCCTTTCTCTGTGATTTTCTTTTGGATCCCCATATCGTTTTGCACCTTGGATAGCTTCTCGTACCCAAGCATGTTTCCTTTTGTGAGGATTCTTCTCCTGAGGTGGATCTACAGGTTCTTGAGGTTCTTCTAATTCTTGATCTTCTTCTTGAATTTCTTCATTCATGGTTGTGTCATGAATTCTGGGTACTACTGCTTCTTTGGGTTCTTCAGCAGGTCTCTTTCTGGATTTGTTGTAAGCTAAGTCTTTGTCCAATGTTACATCCCTGTTGATGTCGATCTTCTTGAATCCCAGGAAGTATATTCTATAAGCCTTCGAGATTTTAGAGTACCCCACAAATATACCCTTCCTTCCTGAAGGATATAACTTTGTCCTCTTTTCTTTCGAAATATGTATGTACACTGGACAGCTGAATATTCTGAGATGGATGAATTCTAGTTTCTTTCTAGAAAATACTTCCTCAGGTGTCTTGTTCTTGAGTACTCTGTGTGGAGTACGGTTCTGTACATACACCATTGTTCTGGCAGCTTCTGCCCATAGATGCATGGGAAGATCTTGATCATGAAGCATGGCCCTTGAGGCTTCCATGATCATTATATTCTTCCTTTTTGTAGCCCCATTGTGTTGTGGATTATATGGAGTGGTTAACTTCCTCTTAATCCCTGAATCTTTGCATAACTCTTTGTATTCATTTGATGTGAATTCTCTACCATTATATGATCGAAAAGTATTGATCTTCTTTTCTGTGTGGTTCACGATCAAGGCTTCAAATTCTGTGAACTTGTTGAATAATTCATCTTTGTTCTTTAAGAATTATATCCATGTCTTCCTAGAAAAATCATCAATGAAAGAAACATAGTATACATACCCACTTAATTAACTGGATGGCATTGGGCCGCATACGTTGGAGAGAATGATTTCCAAGATTCCTTTTTCCTTTCTCTCACTACTTGGAAATGCTGTCTTTGTGTTCTTTCCTTTCGCACATCCTTTGCAGACACCGTCATTTTTTTTTCTGTATTTCTGGAAGACCTTCAACAACTTTGCTTGCAAGTGGTAGTTCCCTATAGTGCACATGTGCAAGCCTTCTGTGCCAAAGTTCATTTGGCTCTACTGAGTCATGGACCAAAGCTTGTTCTGGTTAGCCCTTCAATTTGTATAGTCCTCCCTCTTGCTCTCCAATTATTACTACATCATCTATAGTCTTTCCCTTCAGCCACTGAAGTACTTGGCCATCTACAAATGCAACCCTCATTCCTTTTGCATCTAATGCAGATATGGAGAGGAGGTTCTTCTTTAGTCTCGGTACAAATAAGACATCCTTCATCTTTATAGATTTTCTAGAGTCTAGTTTATAGGAGGATTCACCACTGCCATTTATTGGATATTGGTAGTCATCCCCAGGTTTCACCTTGTGGGGTGACTCATGTTCTTTTAGTTTCACAAATGATTCTTTGAATCCTGTCATATGTTTGGAGGCCCCACTGTCTATAAGTCAATCATTGCTTCCATGTGAGATAGTTCTCATGAGAGAGGAAATCAAAACATATTCTTCATCACTTGAAGAATCATCACTTTCTTGTCTGACTTTCTTCTTGGAAGGTTCATCATCCTCTGCAGCATGATCATGATGTCTTCTCTTGTTATTCTTCTTCTTATGGGAGTTTCTTTTATTTCTAGTACAATCTATGGCATAGTGTCCTATTTCATCACAAGTATAACATCTGAGTTGAGTTTTTCTGGAAGGAGGATGCTTACCTTTAGAATGCTGATAGTCCCTTCTATTTTTCTTGGAGTGTACTGTGAGAGCTTGATCTTCACTTCCCATATTTTTTTCTTGGGATACTATTTGATATTCTTCTTGTGAGCATTCCTCCGACAGTCTACTGAAGGTGACTAGCTTTCTTCTAGCATAGATCCCTTGAATAAAGGAGTCCCATGATCTAGGGAGACCATTCAAGGCTGTCATTACAATCTCTGCATTCTCCACTTCTTCATCCACTACTTCAAGTTGTTCTTTGATCTGGGATACCCTTGTGAAGTATGACTGTATGGTCTCCACATTCTGGATCTTCACATTCTTCAACTGGTTCCTCAAAGTCATCTTCTAGTTTATGTTCTTTCCTTCAAACAGTTTGGTTAGGGCATCAAACATATCTTTAGGTGTCTTTAGGGAGGACACCTATGGTATGAGGTGATCCTTGATTGAATCAATAATAATCCCCTTATCCATGACAAATTTCTTCTTGTGTAAGGCTTTAGCCTCATCTCCCTCTGGAACTGGAACCTCTTCCGTGGTGTAAGAGTCCAACTCATTTTCTTCCAGGACCAGGGAGATCCTATACTTCCAGGCTTAGAAGTTATCAGCTCCCTTAATATTCTCATCAATCTTGGTATGATGAGACATATTAACTGAGAAACTCAAATGGAAATACAAAATATTTATATCTTACCAGTTTAAGATGTTTGATCTGGATCTGGAGCTGAATTTTTGTAGAGCTGGTTCAAGAGCAGATTAGGGTTTGACTTTCCTAAAATTTTGTCCAACCAAAAAATTTGATCTTGATCTCTAAACTTTGATTTTGGGGAGGAGATCAATCTAGGCCTGGGATCACTCAAAAATTCCACTTCGGTGGAAATCCTTAATTTTCGGTAGTAGTGTCGGGTCAAAAAATGAAAATGCTCAGAATCAGATTCTGCTTCGAAAGAAAGATGCACCCTAGAGAGGAGAGTCAGCCCAACCTCCTTTGCTGAAAATATATGGAGAGAGATCCAAAAAGTAGTAAGCCCTAGTTTTTGCAGCTGCACAGTTCCTTCTTCTCAGGTTAGATCTGATACCATGTTAGAATTTTATCATTCGAGCTAGCATTATCGTAGGATCTTTAACTGGGAGAATAACAAGCACGACAATCAAACACAAGAGACAATAGACACAAATATTTTCCTCCGGGAAACCATAAAGGAGAAAACCCCGCAACTTCCTCAGAGATAGAATCAACACCAAAAGTAAAAACCAAAATAGTAAGATGATCTCCCAATAATAGTAGTCTCTCTCTCTCTTGTCCCAGCAACTTCTTCTCTCTCAGTTATGTGCTACAACTAAGTGTGAGTGAATGTGTGATAAATAGAGAGGCTCACTCTCTATTTATACTAATTCGCAACTTGAAAATAACTCACTAGGGCTGACTTCTCTAGGAGAGTCTAATAACCCTAGGGCCCCACAACTATGGCGACTTTAACCCTTGATCAATAGGAGGGTTACCGACAATTAATTTACATGACTTGTTTACATTATTGAATCTCTCGATAGGAAAATCGGGGCATGACATGACTCAAATACATTATAGACACTTCCCAGAATAAACAACAGGGTACAATACATAATATATACAAGTGATTACATTCTGAATTTATAAATACATCAACACACTATGCCTAAAAAGGAAAAGAAGAAGGTCCATGCTAAGAAGGACGATCCAGAAGTGGAAATCATAACAAAGGTGGAGATTATCTATGGAGATACTAAAACATTCACTGGAATAGAACCAGAATTCAGATGGGGCTATATCTACCAGATGATTAAGGATCAGATAGTCCCAGATGTTGGTTTAGAAGATATACCAATATATGTAAACATAAAGAGATCAACTCTCACGAAGGTCTCCACACGTCCTGAACTCTTTCCATGTTTCGAGGTCATCGGTTGGGTACTCCCAAGGGAAGATATAACCAAGATGATATTGTCAAACATTTATGTCCAAATTTATGCTTCCTATAGTCCAGCATATGTGGCTCAAGCATATAAGCTACCCACAGCTCAAATCTATTTGACAAAAAAATGGTTGAAGGAGCTAGACTTGGATGTCTTCGACTGTATAAGGAAGATGATGTTTCATGGGAAGCAGTTCCATATAAAGCATTATGGATAATATGAAAATGAAAATTTACGTACCCCCTACCGGCTTCTGGATCTAATGTTAAACTGAATTTTCAGCCGAGCGAATGGAAAATTTTATAAGATGAGCTAGGTACCAGTGAATTTCTTTGTAGCCACAAAGGGCACCATTTTCAACTAGGATAACATAGTATCAAATAGTTTGTCCTCATGCATAAGTGCAGCACTGGGAGGTGTGTTACAGAAGAATTCAGAGTTTTGTATGAGCTCTTTCTTGATTAATTTCATTTTGTGCACTCACCAATTCCCAACACGAAATTGCAAATAGGATAGGATGAAGACCTCGGTGTACTTTGCATACCAAATTTTCTGGTCACACAAATATTATAGTTTCTACATGAAAATCTATGAATATTTCCTAATTCCACTCTACACATTAATAGTCCTCATAGAGTGCAATTGCATGTCTGAAAAGGCGTTAAAGATAGTGGAAGAAAATGAACATTATTACCTTTCAAAAGAAGGTGTGTACCTAAGAATGTTTGGGGGATCTAGAGCTCCTTCTTTGTTACCTAAATATGCTACTGATTATGTTTTTCACAAGGAGGTGGTGAGGAAACTTTACATACATGGGATTGGCTATGTACCCACCACTCCCATTCTATATAGGTAGTTATAAGTTTACCAAAGTAAAGAGTTTGCCCCAATTTGTGAAGGAATTAGAATACTTCCACTTTGGATAAAAAAGTGCTCACTGAAATGATTTAGAAAACAAGATTGCAAATTATTGTTCACTAGTAGGAGTGCATTTTGAATATACAAATTACTGGGATAAGGATGAGGAGATTTTCCGCAACACCTAAAATATGACAACATTGAGACGAAGATTTAGGAAGAAAATAAAGATTGTGGGAGGAAAAGGAGGCGGTATTAGTATTGCTGAACAGAAAAAGAAAAGAGAAGAAGAAGCACACAGATTGTTTGAGGAAGTAGAGCATCGATTATCAGAGGAAGCACAACAGAAAAGAAAAGAAGAAGAAAACTAGAGCAGACAAGAAGAAGAAGAGAAAAAACTGTGGAGGAGACTGAAAGTATCAAAATGGAAGTGACCGATCAAGGAAAAGGAAACAATTGATAAGAGGGTGGAGGAATTAGAAATTCAAAACAATTTGCTAGATAGGAAACTCTAGGTGGAAAATGAAAAGAAGATTGATCTTGCCCCTTTCCAAAATTAAGCATCTTTGCTGCAAAAAGAAATGAACAAGATTCTTTTGAAGATGGAAGGAGAAATGTATAGAATTGAAAATATTGAAGCTAGATTGAAAGAGGTAGCCTACAACTCAACATAATTCTGGAAGAAGTTATCAGACGTAGCATAAATTGTGTGAAGCCATCTAACTTGGATAGGATATAATTCATCCTTCCTGGAAAACATGCCTAAGAAAACCTCAGGAAGCCTAAACATGGAATTAGCGATATTAAACTTCGGCTGCAAATCACCAGCGAGGTTAAACACAACCATTGACAAAACAGTGGAGAAGTGTATCGAGTTCTACAAAAGAATGTATTCAATCCAAAATCAATGCCATATTTTAGCAGGTACTCCAGATCAAGATTTCCTGAAATCAAGCAACACTTAAAGAATATTCAAGATAGACTGCATATAGGAGAAGAAAGCATAACTGGGCTTGAATGCATCAGTGAGGAAGTTATTGGAGTCTGAATTGTACAAGTTTCTATACAAAAACATTTGTTTGAGGAGCTGCTGAGTCAGAATGCACCTAAAGTAAAGGAGATAGAGTCCCAATTATCAAAACATGAAATAACAACACGTGTGTTGGAGCTAGCTGAATATCAAATCATTAATGAAGAAGCTCAAGCATGGGATGTGTTCATTAAGAAACCAAGTGGACCCACTTATATTTTTGTCTTATTCAAAAGTGGAAGAATTTTTATGTAATATTTTGTTTATTCCTTTTTATTTCCCTAGTGAGCACACTAGAGGACGAAATTTTGTAAACGAAAAGTTGGGGAAGCCCAAAGGCCATGGATAACTAACAGTCATTTTGAAAACGTATAAGTAGGGGTAGAATATAATGGAGAGTGAATTTTCTAGCTATCATATGCTAAATATTTTTGTAAGAAGAACTATTTCTTGTTATAATAAAGAGGACTAAGAAGGTAAGAACCTACGCATCACATTGTGAGGTATTTGTTCCCTGATCACTTTCATTTAATATAGACACCTGCATATCATTTATAAAACATAAAAAACACATAAACGGTGGACCAGGACACAACCGGTAAAATATATTTAAATCGTCATTTAATTCTACGGTAGCTGGGCCGCTAATCGGACGGATTCCCCACACCAAATGATAAACAATATAATTGGGATTTAACCCAAAAAATCCCTCACTCAGCTCTACATGTCCTACACCACCTGAGGACACCCATGCACGAGCCTCATTTCACCCCATTGGACCCCCACACCCTCAAGAAGGCTTAAAAATAGGAAACATGGCTTAAAAACCCCTAAAAAGAGCCTAAATAGCTCTCATAGGGGCTAAAACCTCCCAAAAGGGGCTAAATCCCCTCAAAGTAGCCTAAAACCCTAAAAGGAGATAAATTTTGAGCAAAAGGGGATAAAATCCAGAAAAAGGGTCTAAAGCCCTCACTAGGGGCTTAGAACCCTAAAAAAGCTATAAATGGAGGGGTGGGGGCCACTCTCAAGACACTTCTCCCTTGCATATTGTTATGCTTCCCAAGTGGATTCCTTGAGACCCTTTGTCTCTCAAGCCACCCACACTCCCTCCCCTCCATATTCCATTGAGCCATAGCTCCCCCATCCAAGAGAGGTGCTTCTCCAAGCTAGGGCATGGTGGCCCTTTCCATCAAGAGAAGGTATACCAGTGTTAGTTTTTGTATTTTCTTTAGTATTTTATTTGTTTTCTAATCCATGGTTTATTTGTAGGTTTTTTTCTAACATGTTGTAGGTATTTTGGTTCTAACATTTGTTTCCAGGTTGTTGGAGCTAAACCTTAACAGTGTTTGCAGAGGGGTTTCCAGCCATTTCTTCTATTTATATTCTATTTTGTTTTCTATCTGTTTTTCTTGCGTTTCAACACCAGGAACCTACCCTTCCATCCTATAGATGAAAGGTAGCCATTCCTACCTTTTAGTAAGGGAGAAATCCCTGCTACAGAACTGGCAACCATACCAGGTTGATCCCACAGGATCCCTGGGTCCGTTTTTCAAAATTTCAAGTTTTAGTTTAGTTTTTTGCACTAGGTCAATTTTTTTGTTAAATCTAGTTTAAAATATTGTTTATTTACAATTTCTGTTACTTCCAGGCCTCCGCAAGGAAAATCTAAGTCCATTTGGCCACAGTACTGGTTACTGTCGGCCGGATTTGACTCGGGGTCAAAAAGTATTACCTTCTAGAGCAGGTCGCACTTATCGGGCCCAAATAAGGGACCAAGTCACTCATTTGGGCCTCACTGGTGTGACCAGGTCACCCTTTTACCCCCGAAAGGTGTGACCCCCTTCCAAAAGACATCCTTCTTCTATTTGCAAAATCTGAGCGACCCCCTCGCCTATTTCTGGAAAAATTTGGTGACCCCCTCACCACATTTGACTCGAAACAAGTGATCTATCACTCATAATTGGGTTTTTAATAATTAAGGACTTTCAGTGCAGCTCATCCGCCTCTGTGCATCCAAATTGTTTCATTTCTATTTTTTTTATGTTAATGTCAATTTCATGTATAGAACAAAGTGTAAATTAAAGATTTAATGGGTTAATGAATATAGTTTGACTAAAACTCACTTAAAATCAACAATCTTGCTTACCCTTCCTCCTCTACCCAGTCATCACCCTTCGGGGTATTTTGGGATAAGACAAAGGGCATAGCTCGTATAGTAATAGGCACTTAACCCAATATTGTTCGAAACCACTAAAAACGAGTGACTTGGAAGGTAGAGGGGGTAGAGAAGGAGGGCTTCTCATGGCACTTAACATCCTTCTTGTTGACCAACCTTGCATCCAGATGGTGACCTATGGATCTACGGGTGGGCTTAGTCCCATTATGTTGAGAGCCCATCACCTTCTCCTAGTTGAAGAAGAATATAGGTGTAAGGTAGTCACCTAGTCAGGCTATCACAATTTAGGATAAAAAATGGTATATGTCTAAAATATTTCTGATTTCAATTTATTGCTTTAATCCACAATGATATGAACTCTGCGAAATATTCATAAACCATTTGCAACCACCAGATAACAGAAAAATAAAAATACATACACATCATACCATGTAAATCAACCCAACTCAGTTCATGACGCTGAGAGAGCCACTAAAATTTATAAATTTACACCAAGTCAAAAATCTGCAGTCTTTGAGGACATAAGTCCCTGACTGCCTTAACCATGGGAAGTACTTGGGCTCAGCCCAAAAACTCACTGTGAGGAGTACCAAGGGAACCCCAAAGTAGCTGGCCGCTGAGAGGAATTTCCAAGAAAAACGGGCAACGACTCCCACCGATTGAGGAGAATGCCCGTGAGGAAAAAGCCAAGCACTGTCTTCTGGCAGTCTTGGTGGCTGAGTGACCACCTTCAGCCAATAGGAAACCATTGAAACCGGGGTCCAATAATAATTACCACCAATTTGACATTCAAACTTAACACAATTAATCCCTCATGCTCTTCCTCACGCCTAAGAGGTGAACCACCATAGTTCAGCTATTAAACCAACATCGTCGAGACCATTCTCAATGAACTCTCACACCATCAAAAGGCCACACAGCCTCTGATTTAGAATCAGACCCATATCAATCTGAACCAGATCTACACATTGCACCATCAAGCCCCATGGCTGGTGTAAACCCAGATCCATTTTTTGGCATATAAATCACTAGTGGACCCATGTCCACCCCACAAAATATCACCAACAACCCTGCGGGTGGCCCCAGCATGGTTATGAAAACTGTGATAAGTCAACTTCCACCACCCATATTGATCAGTGAAGCTGTCCCACCTGCAACACATGGGTGCAGTGGCCCTTCCACCTACACTGCCCCTCCTATCACACATGGGGGCAGTGGCGCTTCCACCTACATTGCCCCTCCTGTCACACATGGGGGCAGTGGCCCTTCCACCTACACTGTCCCTCCCACCACACTTTGGGGCACTGGCCCATCCATAATGGTACCACAAGTACCCCCAGCAATGCAGGTGCAGTATGCACCTACAAACCCCACCACCATGTCTACCCCATATCACATCAATCAAGGGTCAAACCTCCCTTTCATGGCACATCTCAACTTTCCTGATTTGGCTTGGTTAACAAATGACTCTATCCGCCATCAAAAATTTTGGCCTCCCATGCCAACCAAACTGCCCTCAGATATTCCCAAGTTTCAAGGGTGTTAGGATTATTAATCCTCCCTTGTCCAAATTTGGTCATATGTCTAAATTAGGAGTCATGTCTAAATCAGGATTCCATCAAATCTATTTATAGTCATTAACGCCATTGGGTCCACTTGTCCTAATTGGGGCACATGTTTCAGTTACTAAAGTGTGGGGAACACTAATTGAGGCCCACTGCCACTGATTACACTTGATTGCATCAGTTTAGGAGCCTCCTAGACCAATCCCTACAATTTAGGAAGCCACTGGGAGTGCCAAAACCAACCAAGTTCAGTTCACTTCAGTTAATGACTAGTCAAGCTAAGTTAGGAGTCAGTTACATTCAGTTCTAGTCCTCTACATTCAGTTAGCACTAGGTTTACTTGACTGCACTCATGTGGGGCGCATTTCTTACCTACCACAATAAGTTAACCTTAGTCAACACTGAATGTAACACTTGAGTTGTGTTTTAGAGCTCCAATGAACTTCGATTATGGTTTAGACAAGGTCAGTTAACTACTGAGTCCTCCGATAGTGATTTAGACAAGGTCTTAGTTACCTACAGTCAAGTAGAGTCTAGCAATTCAAATTTTCTCATGTGGATTCGAATTTCATGTGGCTATTAAAGCCATTTTACTTCATTGTAATTATTATCTGATTACTTTTGATTAATGAAAGCATTCACAGCTACAAGCCATTTTTGCACTGTTTCATTCTTTAATTACTGAGTAAATTGTGAGATCTACTTTGTGAGTTGTGTATTTGTCTACAGATCTATGTGCTCAAATTTACATGGTATCAAAGCCTTGGTGGACAAGACTCCTCTCCTCCTCAGATCTCTAGCCGGATCATTTTTTTTGGCAATTGCTATTTCCAGTACTGCACCAGAAGTGGAGAATTTACCACTTAATATCCCAAGTTAAGAAATTGTTGATCAAGCTTGCTTGATCAACTATGCTGGGTGTGAAGGAAATTCCAAAAGTGCAGACTGTCGACCTTACTTTGTATGTTTGATTGTGTGATAAGTTATCAACTTTTCTTATAACATTCGCTACAAGTATCCGTTCTTCTCACTGCATTCGCTACAGTAGCTCAGTTCTTCCTACTACATTCAAAATGGCTCATCCAATAGAGCCTCTCACTCCCTTCAACTATCACTAGTGGAAGGAAGACATGGTGGTAATTCTCCGCACCAAAGGGCTCTTCAGACTCATAGAAGAAGTAGAGGAAGAGCCATATTTAGATAAATACAAAGCTAAGTACATGAACAGGCTTGATGAATCCCATGGACACTTGCTCTTCTCAGTCTCTAAAGATCTTTGGTTCCACATCCTAGAATTGAAGACTCCTAAGGAGGTTTGGGACAAGCTTTCCTCCCTATTTGATAAGCATGATGAGATGAGGATCCATCATCTAGAAAATGATTACTCTCAATCCATCCAATTTCGAATCTCTGAATGAATTCCTCACAAAGTTCAAGAACCTGATATATCTGTTAAAGCAATGCAAAGTGGAGAAGGATGAAGATCAGCTCATCCTTTCTATTCTCACAAAGCTCAATGCAGACTACTCAGTCTTTGTATCCACCTTCCAAACAGTAAGGCTCACTACTCCAAATTGAAATATGCCCACTCTTAATCTCCCAAAGATCTAACTCTAGTTGCAAGAGGACATAAGGTAGTGAATGACAAAGGGAAGCAAAGAGATGAATCCCCTGTGAAGAAAGAACAGTCAAAAGAACCTTTAGGTTCAAAGAGAAGCAAGAATAATGGCAAAGGTAAGATCCTCTGCTCTTACTGTGGAAGGGGCTTCCATTCAGAAAGATCTTGTATGAGAAGACAACTTGATGAAATGGCTCTTCTTTTCAAAAAGCACAACATTTTTGTACCTACTAGTGTAAGGAAGGATGTCTCTAAAGAAGAATAAGATGAATAATACCAAAAGAAAGGACATGCACTAAAGGCTTGCTGCACATTAGCACCTATCTTCTTGATTGATTCTGGAGCTTCCAACCATATAGTTGCATCCATAGAATCATTCTCTTCTTTTCAGTCCTTTGATGGTCCTAGTATTCAGATGGGCAATAACAGTAAAGTCAAAACAAAGGGGAAGGGCTTTGTCTAACTTGAACATGGAAGGTTCAAAGATGTGCTATTTGTTTCCTCCCTATCTTAAAACCTGTTATCTATCTATCAGATGACCCATACTGGATCTCCAAAGCGAGTGATATTTGCTCCTAAATCAATGAAGATCATAAATATATCTACTGGGAGCATCATAGCAAAGGGTACTGCAAATCATACTTCAAAAGCATATGAGTTCTCACATTTCATGCCTCCTTCAGAACCAGTGCACTCTCAGCAGCCACCTGTAAGGGAAGGTAAAATCATTGCATCTATTTCTTTTATAGCTTCTACTAGTATTGCAGATCCATCTATATTAGTTTATGACCTTGAGATTCAGGGTGACTTAGATCTAGATTCAGTCCCTACTTCCAAACTGGAAGCTAGGAAGATGACTGGAAACTCACTTGACACTCAAAAAGGAAAGACTCTTGTGCTATGTCATGCTATCTTACCTCCTTTAGGGAGATGCAATAGATTCCCTGTAAGATGCTATATGGAAAGGGCTCAGTCTTACTACATTTAGAAGAATGGATATGATCATACACCTCTTCATTCAGCAAGAGATAAAGGTTACATTCCTCCTTCCTTCCATCATCATTTTTGGAGAAGGAGAAGTCTACATGCCAGGCCCTAGAATACCTATGCACAGCACACCATGCATGCTGCTTCACTACCTCACAGAGATGAAGATTGTAGCAACATATTTTCAAGTTTTTCAAACTTGAGACCTGATTCTACCTGTCTAGCTAGAGGGAGGGATTTTTTCCCATGTGGTTTTTTCCACAGCTCCTTGTATTAAGTAGTTACTTTATTTTACTTGATGTAATGGGTGACCTATGGTCTTAGTTACCAGGGCCCACAGTTTGTCCAAGTTACCATTCAGGGGGGGTGTTAGGATTATTAATCCTCCCTTGTCCAAATTTAGTCATATGTCTAAATTGGGAGTCATGTCTAAATCGGGAGTCCATCCAGTCTATTTATAGTCATTAACACCATTGGGTTCACTTGGCCTAATTGGGGCACATGTTTCAGTTACTAAAGTGTGGGGAACACTAATTGAGGCTCACTACCACTAATTGCACTTGATTGCATTAGTTTAGGAGCCTCCTAGACCAATCCCTACAATTTAGGAAGCCACTGGGAGTGTCAAAACCAACCAAGGTCAGTTCACTTCAGTTAATGACTAGTCAAGCTAAGTCAGGAGTTAGTTACATTCAGTTCTAGTCCTCTACATTTAGTTAGCGCTAGGTTTACTTGATTGCACTCATGTGGGGCGCATTTCTTACCTACCACAGTCAGTTGACCTTATTAAAAACTAAATGTAACACTTGAGTTGTGTTTTAGAGCTCCAATGAACTCCGGTTATGGTTTAGACAAGGTCAGTTAACTACTGAGTCCTCTGATAGTGATTTAGACAAGGTCTTAGTTACCTACAGTCAAGTAGAGTCTATCAATTTGAATTTCCTCATGTGGATTTGAATTTCATGTGGCTATTAAAGCCATTTTACTTCATTGTAATTATTATCTGATTACTTTTGATTAATGAAAGCATTCACAGTTGCAAGCCAGTTTTGCACTGTTTCATTCTTCAATTGCTGAGTAAATTGTGAGATATACTTTGTGAGTTGTGTATTTGTCTACAGATCTATGTGCTCAAATTTACAAAGGGAAGGCACGGGAGTGCCCCCAAAACCACATCATGATCCAACTTGATGACAGGATCTTCCTGGATTGGTTCCTCAAAACCTTGCTCCCACCTATAGCGAAGGACGTCGCATCCGAACATCCCCAATCTGAAGAAGAAGCCATCTTGAAAGCCCAGCAGTTCGATTTGATTTATGCACAGTCTGGGTACCTTTGCACTACCATTCCAGACACTCCTCATGTAGGTACATCCTATCGTGATGCACCGGGGGCATCCCATGCTGCAGATGGCATCATAGGCTCGGTCTCCCACCAACCACAACACCGTTCAACACCACCTGCAATACCACCAAACCAAGCAACACTGCTAGTGTTTCCTACCAAAACCAAACTCCGGACTATGCAAGAATGATGTCTCAGTCCAAAGCCACAACTTCTTATGCACAACCTACTCCACCGTAGCAGGTTCAGGACTTGGCTTGGCCAACACAGCAATACGTGGGGAAAATTCCCACATTTGTGGCACCGCCACCCACCCAAATATACTATTCACCACATGTGCAAGTAGTTCAAGCCCCCACCCCTACTCCATCTACTCCATTGGGACAAGTGTTTGCACAACAAAACCATCCCAACCAACCAGTCCCCAATAATCAACAAGGGCAAGCTAGGAATAATCAACCCCGGAACCAAAGAAACAATCAACCGTAGGGAGGTGGCTAGCCACCAAATCCTCCCAACAATGTTGTAGCAAACCGGCTAGCCCAAAATCCTCCACTACCAAATGCACCGAGACGTAATGCCCCATTGCATACAAACCAACCATGCACACTCTGTGAGGTCTATGGGCACTACACATTTGAGTGTCCCTTCATGGGTCATGCTAAGAAGACCATTTGGAACAAGGTTCAACATGCCACCAACACAATGGACCAAGACCAACCCAACTTGACACCACAAGGACCTCCTCCTATGGTGCTTCAAACCCCATTACCAGTCCAAGGATTGGTGGCAACCGCACCCCCTCCCCAACCCAATCCCAACGCTCCGAGGGCACCTCCCATGGCAGAAACAAGTGTCCACCACCTGCTAGCTATGACAACTAAAGAGTTCAATCTACAAACTCGATGAAATCAGTACGGAATCAACACCAAACCCGCTGACACATCAGCGACATCAACGTCTAAAACAGTCAATGCACCTCTTCAGTTACCCCCGTTCCCATTCCCCCCATATGCCGAGTTGATAATAATGCCACGGCTAGAGCTGCTGACAGCTACAACATCATGGATGATCTGGCCCAAACACCAACCGCCATGTCTACTCTTGAGGTACTCAAAATGTGCCCAATGCAGTGGAAAGCCTTACTAGCCACCCTTGGGGCCATAGACCCCTCTAACTCCAAGTTTATCACATTCGACATGGAGAATGGAGAACCGCAAATGCCATCAACCATTACCTTTCAAATCCCAATGTCTATTTGGAATTTGGTTGTGCACCAATGCATAGTGGATGAGGGGGAATCCATGTGTGTTATGTCTAACCTAGTCTGGCATAAAATTGGATCCCCAATTCTGCAACCATCCTCCACAACTCTGTGGGCTTATGATGGCCATCCCACTAAATCCCAAGGAATCCTCCCCCATGTCCCCATCACATTATTCACGAAGATAGTTCTAATTGAAATTGAGGTTTTCAATGCTCAATTGGACTATAACCTTCTCCTTAGAAGAAGTTATATGTATGCCATGAGAGTTGTTGCATCAACTGTCTTCCATCTCATGATGTTCCCCCACGAAGGGAAAATCATGACGGTTGACCAACTGACTTATCATGATCCATAAGGGCTAATGGCACCCACCAACGTTATCCCTATGATTAACACCATTGATCTGCAAGGGATAACCACACACACCAATGTCATCCCTACACTCAACACCATGGTTGACAGCATACCAGCCTCTCCATTGTTGAATGTGGGCCCTGGGTTGCTTTTCGATACTACCATGACAGCTCCTTTCCCCTTAGTGTCACCACCACCGACACCAAATGAGACTGTGGACTTGTGCATGCTCTCATCCAGCACCGCTGCACCCAAACAACAAGCACATTCGCAGCCCCAACCGCAACCACAACACCATCCGCAGCTGCAACATCAACAGTAGCCACAACATCATCCGTAGCTGCAGCATTATGCGCAGCCGCAACCACAACCTCATCCCCATATACAACCATCAGGGAGTTATCTAGGCTCCTCTCCAGTCCATACAATTCCCTTCCTCTTTCCCCCACCTGGTGTCATGAGCAAGCTAGTAATGGCCACCCTAAACCTACCCAAATTTACATTGGTAATTCACATGTGGTATCTTGATCCACCAGCTCAACCACCAATGCCCCAGGTATTCTTAACCCTCGTGCAACCCATTACGATCGAGTCTCATCCTCCACCCTACCCGCAAAAACCAACCATCGCACCTGCACCGCCCCACCCAAAAAGGGCCAGAGGAAAGAATACAAAAACTACCACTAAACCTCAACAGATCCCACCTTGCATAGTCTATGAAGTACAGGGCCATCCAACTCAAAACTGCCCTGAAATTCCTATAATCTGCACACACCTAGATGCCATGGATACAACGGAAAACCTTCCCGTGGTTGAACTCCCAAGCGGGCCAATAGTCAGAAACAAGTCATTGAGAACAAACCATGCGTGCACCATTTGTGGATTGTATGTACACTATTCTCACCACTGTAAAGAATTGTCTGAGTTCCGAATGGCTCTAGCCAACCTTCGACAACATTCCCTTGAATATGAGATCACCCTGATCAAAGAAGTTCACCTCCCACCTCCTTCTTCAGACACCATGTCCATTTACATGATGTCCATTTCTATAGACCTTCTTGTCTCCACCATCACCAACGGTCCATTAGACCTATCTCTTCCATTGTTTCCACAGCTATAGCCACAACCTCAGTCTCAACCTCAACCTTAGTTAATAGGGAAATAGTGGGGTTCATTCCCGATCAACATGATCCTTTTCCTTTTTCTTTTCCTTTCCCTTTTCCTACCATCCAATATCATGAGTAATTTTTCCTTGGAAACCATCAATCTATAGGATTTCACACTGGGATATCCTGTGTGGTATCTTGAACCACCTACCCTACCTTTGAGGCCCCAGGATGTGTTGACTCATGTCTAGCCAATTGAGATGATGTTGCACCTACCTCCAAGTCCATCAAATACTCCTCCTATCTCTAGTCCTGCCCCTCTTCCTCCATCAGAGACTGGGGGCAAGGCCGTAAAAACCACAACCAATACCATTTACATGATCTCTAGCACTAGTTTCCCTTCCATCTCATCGGATGTGGAAGATCCACTTGATCTATCATGGCACCACTTACGCGATGATGGAGATATATGTAAGACCATCTTCAGTTTTACCCCATTCATTTAAACCATGGTGTGGAATCAGTTCTTCCCATAAAAGACCAGATTCTGTCATCCCGCCTTGCCAGTGACCTTCATCTCGGCAAGGGAGCATACCTCTTCGCTGACTCAGATGGTCGACTCTTGAAGAAGCCATGCAACGGGCTCCACCTCAAGAGAGTCTATGCCTGATATAACCACTATGAGTCCCTTATAGTGTAGTTTTTTTCCCTTTTTTTTTGCAATGTTTTTACCACAAATCAAAGACCCCCATTCAGGGGCAGCACCATTAGCTACTAATCCAAAGTCACCCGGAACATGTTTGAGACACCTCTCACACCTTTGGGCACAAATTTCTCTCTCCTTATGAGACCATCATCTCATGTTTAACAAACAAATTTTGGGACCGCACCCTAGACGTTACCTCGATTTACGAGCCACACCATGGTGATGCAAGTGTCTGTGGACCTATACTTGCATCACACTTTCCTACTGCCACTCATGCAGGTTCTCGACCCACCGCCCATTAAGGAACACCATGTTTATTTTTAGCATATAGCCGTCTACTTCATCCATCGCACCTTACCCGGATCTTTGGACCATTGTCCAAAGACAAATTATTTCTCTTGCATGTATTTGGCATATAACTACCTCTACACTTGCACTCACATAAAATTTAGTCAAGTCCATCCACCGCAACTCACACACAGCTCTCTTGACCTCTATCTAAGAGCCACCTCGGTTTGCATGGCTCTATCGCACCAACTCGCGTGCCTCTTTCGCGATCTATCCCATGCATGTATTGGCATGTTTGAGAGCCATCTGGTACATCCATACTACACAGATGACCTTTGGACCACTGTCCACTGTCTCGACATGGGGCACCGCATGTGCCACCGCAATCGGTTGACCATAGTAGAGTTTCTTTTAAGCTCTTTTCTGACTCCTAAAAGAATGAAAAGATCGCCGAGCACAGCGGCTTCCTTTCCCAATCGTTAAAGTATAGGAAAGGGTGTCTACATCATCTTGTTTATCTCCTTTTGCGGACTATGTAGACCATCAAATGAAAAGGACCACCTTGGCATATACAATCCAATACCGTTCCCCTCTACATACTTTTATGCTTTCTCAGGAAAAGGGGCCGCACTTCACGAAAAATCTCACCATAGGTTGTCGTTAAGCTCTTTTCCATCCTTCTCATCAATAAAAGATTACCGAGCAAACTTGGTTTCATTAATTCTTTTAAAAGTATATGAATGGCCATCCAGTCAGTATAGTTTCAACCTTTTTCAGCCTGATTGGACTACCAATGATAAAGAAGTCTCTCATCCCCTACAGGATGGGCGAGCTCTCCTATGTATACTTTTATCCTTTTTCGGGAAAATGAGACTACCAATGAAAAAGATCCCCCACTGGAGTCTTCTTCGTGCTTTCAGACTCTCTAAAATTGAAAGCACCATCAAGCATTTACTTTCTCGGGCTCGCCAAAAATCCACGAGATCGTACCACAACGGTGTCTCTAGACACCACCTCACAAAAAATAGTTTGGGAGCATTCCCATTTTGGGTCGCCTTTGTTCAGAGTACTTTGTAATGTGTCTTCCTTGGATCCCATCAATATCAAAAGTATCTACCTCCCCCAAGTATTTCCCATCTACAGTGACATTCCCGGTATTATAGCTATGATCCCATTCCCATGACTCATTTTCACTTGCTTCCTGGTCCACCCTGTCATCATACTCTGAACAAAGGAAGTTTGAGTCTACTACACTCCCTCTACCCCTATTCAACTCTTTCCCTCCACCCCCTCCCCCATTCAGTGGGTCAGTCCACAGATTGTCTCACATCTTTCGGTTATCTCCCTCGTGCTTTTGGTCAAGGAAACATCATTGCCTTGACCTGGGGTAGGTCTCTCTCTTTCGACAAAAACACACATATTCTAGAGGATAGACCTAGAGGTCCCTGTATCTTGGTTTCATTAACCTCATTGATGAGGTCCTTGGACCACTTGAGAGGAGTCCTTAGTTCGTCTCGGGATGGTTGTTTCTCATGTGCTCGACTCCAACTACATCATCACACTGTTGATATTCGTATAGGGTATTGCTCCATTCAGTATTTGGTCGAAGACCCTGGATGTCACCTGACTCTAGAAAATTGATGATTCTTTTTTAGGGACCTAAATAGGTTATGTCCCTTATGATTTCTGGGTTGCATTGGAGATAGTGTTCAGAAGCCCCAGCAATGGTTCTATGTAGATTTATGATTGATTCAACATACTTGTACCATAGAGACTTTGACTCTCCATCAGTAAGTCCGTACAATTATGTATCGTTCCATATCCAACAAGCTATTAGTCATGAAGATATAGCATTCCATGAGACTGCCATAGGTCCAATGTAGCAGTTCTTCATATCAGTGTTGTATTCAGCCTCTAATTGAGGAAACTATTATTGTATCATCAGTTTTATATGATTGACTCTTGTATTATAGAACATAGATCACATTATTCTTTTGACATTGTTACAAGCATGGGGATGCCTGCCTCGTCCATATACATGTCACACATTATTTGTATCTCACCCATTGATGGGAACCATATTAATACAAAAAACAAAATCCACCATGCCCTAGCCTCAGAAGCACCACCTCTCCGCAGTAAATCCTATGATGTCCATCAGCCATACGATAAGCTCCTGCCCTCACACATCAGGGGGCAATTTGTTAACCCAAAAAATCCCTCACTCAGCTCTACATGGCCTACACCACCCAAGGACACCCATGTACGACCCTCATTTCACCCCATTGGACCCCACACCCTCAAGAAGGCTTAAAAATAGGAAAAAGGGCTTAAAAACCCCTAAAAAGATCCTAAATAGCTCTCATAGGGGCTAAAACCTCCAAAAAGGGGCTAAATCCCCTCAAATGAGCCTAAAACCTTAAAAGGAGCTAAATTTTGAGCGAAAGGGGATAAAAGCCCAAAAAAGGGGCTACAATACTCACCAAGGGATTAGAACCCTAAAAAAGTTATAAATAGAGGGGTGGGGGTCACTCTCAAGACACTTCTCCCTTGCATACTATTATGCTTCCCGATTGGATGCCTTCAGACCCTTTGTCTCTCAAGCCACCCACACTCCCTCTTCTCCATATTCCATTGATCCATAGCTCCCCCATCCAAGAGAGGTGCTTCTCCAAGCTATGGCATGGTGGCCCATTTCATCAAGAGAAGGTATACCAGTGTTATTTTATGTATTTTCTTTAGTATTTTATTTGTTTTCTAATCCATGGTTTATTTGCAAGTTTGTTTCTAACAAGTTGTTGCAAGTATTTTGGTTCTAACATTTGTTTGTAGGTTGCTAGAGCTAAACCCTAACAGTGTTTGCAGAGGGGTTTCCAGCCATTTCTTCTATTTTTGTTCTATTTTTGTTTCTGTCCATTTTTCTTACATTTCACCACCAGGAACCTACCCTTTTGTCCTATAGACGGAAGGTATCCATTCCTTCCCTGTAGCAAGGGATAAATCCCTGCTACAATCCCTACTGTTGGTACATGGGATTTTCTAGGCATCAACAAATGGGTGATGTGTATAGTCTACTATGTCTCAACACTTGCAGAGAAATCTTCTTTCATCTTGATGGATTAACCACTCCAAATCAAGCGTGGATGAAATTTGATTCATTGTAGAAAGACAAATGATATGAGAATTGATCAATTGGAAAATAAATTAATTTCTCTGATCCCTAATAGTTTTGATTCCATATAATATTTTTTTCACAAAGTTTAAATCTTTGGTACTTTAGCTCAAACAGCATGGGATAAAAAAAGAAAAATGAACAATTGATCTTGTCTATTCTTTCAAAATTAAGCTGAAACTACTCATTGTTTGTATCTACATTTGATGCAACCAAGTTGACAGTTCGAAACTAGAATATGCCTTCCTTAGAAAAATTCATGGAGCCTCTCCCCTAGTAGCAAGAAAAGTTGGTCCAAATGGGTGCCATTAAGCCATCAAAACAACAATCACTTGCTGCGATAGATTATTAATAAAGCCAAAGGGAAGAAAAGGGACCAAGAGAAGAATCTATCATATCAAAATAAGGAGAAGTCTAAACCACTAGTTGAGCCTTCGAATCCCTAGAAGGACAAGCAAAAGAATAAAAAAGATAGGACTAAGTGCACACACTTCCACGGGAGATTTCATCCTAAAAGTTCCTATATGAAGTAAACAATTGACATTATGGATCAACTTCTAGAAAAGAACAATCTTGTGCTTCCTAAGAGCGCACGAAGAAAATTCATGTACAAAAGATAAATAAAGGTGGCATGCCCTAATGGCAAGCACTTCACATACTTCTTCTTTTATTATTGAATCTTGAGAATCTAAGCATACAGAAGCCACAAGGGAGTCCTTCACTACTTTTGAATCCTTTTGTGGTCCTTCAATCTTGATGGGAGATGACTTAGAGATTCCATCCCAAGGTAAGGGAATAATTGATTTAGACAATGGAAGATTCAAAAATGTTTTGTATTTTCCTGTTCTGTTTGCAAATATTCTCTCTAGGTTTCAAAGGACACATAATGGAAGCCTAATAAAATCAATTTCACTCCCAATGAACTAGAGATTTATGAAATTTATACTAGAAAAGTGATAGCACTAGGATCTCAAATCACAATTCGAAGGTCTACAATTTTTCTCAATTCCTCCCCTACTCTTCTCCAAATACGGTTCTGACTCATGCCAATGATACCAACAAGTTGTGGAATGAAATGTTTTTCCAGCTTAACTATAATTATTTACAACATTTTCAAAAGTATTCAATGGCTGAAGGGTTTCTAGACATCAAGTTCTCAAAATGAAATTTTTAGGGTTGTATCCTCAAGAAGCATCCAAAGCGTAGATTTGAGAAAGGTAGATATGAGAGAGAAACTACACCTCTAGATTTAGTTAATTTAACATCATTGGTCCTTTTCCTACTATGTCCTTGAGTAATGCGTAGTATGTGTTAACTTTCGCTAACAATTACTCTAGATTCTGTATTGTTTATTTTCTCAAGAATAAATCAAAGGTGTTTGAATGTTTTCCTGATTTTAAAGCTTCTGTTGAGAATACTTCTATGAAAAAGATTAATTCCATTCAGAAATAATATGGTTTGGAATATGTTAAGAAATATATGCAGCAATTTTGTCCTCATGTTGGCATTTAAATACAACGTACTATTTCCTACACACCTCGAAAAAATGGTGTGGCAGAGAGGAAAATAGATCTTTGAAGGAGATGGCCACTAGTATGTTAGAGTACAAGTCTCTTTCTTGAAGGCTATGGAATGACATGATTAATTATTCAGAATATAATCAAAATAGGGTACCTCATAAATATTTTAAATGCATGACTAACTTTGAAGCTTGGATAGGGCACAAGCATGATATTTAACACCTTCAAATATTTGGATCAAAAGCTTGTGCCAGAATTCCTTCAAAGAAGAGAAATGATTCGTACCCTCAAATCCAACCATCCATTGTTGTTGGATATAATGAAAATGAAAAAGGTTACAAACTGTAAGATCCCTCCACTCAGAATATGTTCATTGAAATAAGTGTGTAGTTTTGAGGAATAACCATTGCAAACAATTCTAGTGGAAGGCTCTCCACTTGATTATGTAAGTGATACCTAAAGTGAATTTTCTGATTCCAATTTTGATGATGAATATCATCATGTAATTTCTTATCCTAATCCACATACAAGACCAAAGTAGGTGAAGAGACTCTTGAAATAGTATGATATCTTGCAAGTGATCCTAATGACAGTAGGAAAACTAGGTCCCAATTTAAAGACACACATTTTGCATTCTCTGCTAGTGATCCTCATTTTCCTTAGAGATGTTTTATGATGTTAGGATATGATTCAAATACATATGATAAGGAATCCAAAGCTCCAATATGGCATGATTCCATGGATGAAGACTTTTAGTCTCTTCAAAAGAATGGAACTTGGGAGTTAGTCTCTCTCCCTCTTGCTAGAAAATTTGTTCAATTCAAGTGGATATATAGAACCAACGTGGATGAAAATTATGAATCAATAAAAATAAATAAATATTCCTAGCTAAGGGATTCTCAAAGTACAAGTCTTGATTACACATAGATTTTTTCTCATGTAGTCAATATGGATTCCAATTGGCTGATACTGGCGATTGAAACATTCAAGCAGTGGGAGGTGCACCACATGGATTTTAAAAGTGCATTCCTCCATGGGGATATTGAGGATTAAATTTATATGCAATAACTAGAAAGGGACATTCACTATCCCTCTCATATGCGTAGATTAAAGAAGTCACTATATGGTCTCAAGCAAGTTCCCAGATATTGGTATGCAAAGATGGACATATTTCTTATGTCACAAAATTTCATGAGATGCAAATAAGATTATAATGTTTATTTGAAGCATTAGAGACTCCCATTTACTTATTTTTTTATATGTTGATGACATTTTGATCACTAGGCATTCCACTAATGATATTGCTTCTATAAAAATGGTTTGGACAATTCATTTTCAATGACTGATTTCATATTATTGAGATAGTTTCTTGGACTTGAATTTTCTTAGTACATTTCATGTATCAAAGTTTCTCAACCTGAATATGATTTAGATCTACTCAATAATTTACGAATGATAGAGTCCAATCCTGGTAAGTTTATATTCCTCTCTGGTATTAAACTTGAATATGGTGATTATACATCTGTAATGAAAATGAGTGAAACTAATTTTCCAAGTCATACCAAATGTATCATTATTTATGGTATAGTCCCACACAACTTAGGAAATATCACAATATGGGATTTCTATTGTTGGTCCAAGGTATTCCATCCAAGCTGGTGAAATGTGCAACTCTTATCATGTGAATGAATACGGTAAATTCAAACATGGTGGAAACCATTCGATTACCAGTCATTGATGTATACCATTAACAAACATGATGTAACCCACTGACGATGATAATGGATGTTAGGTTCCTAGTACATTCTATCAATGTGAATAGTTGTCTTGGATTTAACCACTTATAGAATCCATCAAGTAGGAGACATTGATGATTCCCACCATTTGATTGCGAGGAAATTTGTCATCGATCACTACAAGACCCAAGGTACTATATAGAATCTAAGTCCCATTCCCATAGTATAATGTGTTGATTTTGATGGGAAGAGATGCACTAAAGGGAGGCATTAGGGAATCCTCCATCAGCTAGCATGAGGACTTAAGTACCAGGAACTAATTTGACTTGGAAATTTTTTGTAGGACAGACCACCGAGTACATACCTCGCATGTACAAAATGCAAATAGAAAAAAAAGGGAACCCCTATGTAAAAATTAATAATTTCACCGATTAACAGGGGTGAGGCCTTCCACCAATGATGAAAATCAAATCCAAGTTATGGCAATAATCCCAAAATGTGGAGAGAGGTATTGATGTCAAACATTTTGGTAAACCACTAAGTGAATGATTTAATGTCCCAACATTGTACCCCTATTGAATGTGTCAGGAGGACTTGAACATATATTTAATGCTAGAGTTGAAACTCTAGGCATCATGGACAAATGACATTTTATGTGATTAAAAGTGATACTATTATATTTTGACATCCAATTGTTATGGAACAAGTTGTTAAATGAGGGTCCAAGCTTAGTAGGGGATATGAATTAAAAGAGTAAATAAAACTTAATAAGAGGAATTAAATTTAAGATTGAGAAAATAATGAATTATGAATTAAAAGAATGCGAGAAATTAAAAAGTGAACCCTTTAACTACTTTCTCTAAACAAAGAAAAGATAAAAAAAGAGAAAGAGAGGAAAAATATTATGGATTCAAAAGATACATGGTGTTTACTGTTTTATTTGGAACTAGAATCTCCATTTTAAACTTCTCTATTCCTCTTTGAGTTCACCAATGGATGGTTTGGATAATGATCCAATCGTTGTGGGAAAAATACATATGATTGAGTTGATGGTGGCTTAATGAATGGAGTGGATGCAAAATTGGATTCTAACACAATTGTTTTATATTTCTAACCAAAGTAATTTAGTATTTCACCTACCAAAACCCCAGTTTTGTCATTCCTTCCATCTCTAGGTGAGTGCTAAAGGTTATTTTTGGCCACTAGGCACATCAATTTTGGTATCAGAGTAGTTATACACATAGTGCATAGTATATTTGGATTCAATACTTATGAGGAAAGGTTTACCTTTCACCTATCCCATCAACAGATGTAGGTCAAGAACACCATTTTGGGGAAGATAGCAATTATTTGTGCCAAGAAATTGTTTGTCGAGTTGGAAGCAGAGGTCATGGAAGAAGAGGTAAACCAAATGCTAATGAGGAGATAAGGGAAGAGGTGAGAAACTTTTGGGTGAGTAGAATCCATGGAGAGAAGGAATCCTAGTCTTGATGATGTTAGTGAAGAAGGAGAATCTTTCAAAGAAGAACTAAAGTAAATCCAAAGAGAGACTCAAGTTTGGTCCATACTTGGTTTGGAGTGGTAAAAACATCCATATGAAAAAGAATATGTGGAAAAGTAGAGAGACAAAGAAACCCGTAGGATTCATCCATTCGATTATTCCACTTAGCTTTCTCAACAACAAAATTTGGCTCATTTTCTAAAGCCATAGAAACTTTACAGAGACCCTTACTATGCAATAGACTGACAATATTGGAATTTCATGCATGATAGTTGTAAGGAGACATGATCATAGCTGAATATGAATCCATTATTAGTTTTTGTTGCACTCATGGAGATGCTCTTTGCAATATGCAAAAAGTAAACTAGAATAAATACTTGTAAGCTCAATTAAGCTCTTCTTTTAGAGAGGAACTAGATGCTTAATGCACTCCTGAAACTCTCATAGATTGAATATATTGATAACCTAAGATATATAATACCATGTATAAATTTGAGCTATGACAACATGCAGAAGTACAATATAAATATATATCTACAGTATATTTCTCACAAGCATGCACAAGAAAAATAGAGAGGAATAATGAGACTGAACACAAGAGAAGTGAAGAATGATTGGAGAATGTTCCATATATATTTCAATGTATTATTGATAAACATTAGTGTACATAAATAATACATCCTGGAGATGTAAAATATATTTTCTTAGGAGACCAATCATGCTAGCTCATAAAACAGGCTTACTAAATATCATAAACCCCCATAGGTGATTGAAGCACTTTTGAATTCAGTAGAATAGATCACGATTTGGATAAAGAATGAGTGAGTGATGATGAGTGTCAAAAAGTGCA
>LPNX010749306.1:0-56269 GCA_001517045.1 Pseudotsuga menziesii | reverse complement strand
AGAAAAATCAAATTTCTCTTCACTTTCGGAAGCAATTACTGGTAAATTTTCTACAGAATTTAAAGGAAAATCACCGGTGAATGTTTGCATGGAAGTGCAGCAAAATTTTTCTTCAATATCAGAGATTCGAACGTCTTCTTTTGTTTCAGCAATATGAGAAGATGAGATATCAGAGATCTCATGAACTTCCAGAGCATCAGGAGAAGGAGTCACTGCATGGAGACTATCTTCAATTCGAATTGACTGTGTAGAAGCTTCTACTTCTTCTTCATCTTGAACAACTTCATCAGAGAGAGTGGAGGCCAAGATTTTTGGATCAAGGATGTTTGTGGTGCTGGATGTGCACCATGTGATTCCAAATCCAAAGGTTATTTCCAATCTTCTCCAGAGTTCCTGTGGATCTTTAATAGATCTACTGAGGTAGCGCATGCTAGGAGAAAGAGCCAGTTCCATTATTTCAAAAGCTTTATCCTTTGCTTTTAGCCAATCATTATCACTCTTAAAACGATTTCTACCGTATCCATCAGACACTGAAAAGAGTTTTTGTCTATTCAGAAATCCAATCATCTTCACCTTCCATTCAACATAGTCTGAGGATCGGGTGAGAAGAGAAACTGGTGGATTCATTTCGAAGTTGTACCTGCAAAACAAAAAAATTGATCCAGTAGGAGATCCGAGGAGGAGAAGTGCCTTGTCCGTCGAGGCTCTGATACCATGTAAATTTGAGCATATAGATCTGTAGACAAACACACAACTCACAAAGAAGATCTCACAATTTACTCAGCCATTGAAGAATGAAACAGTGCAAAAGGCTTGCAGCTGTGAATGCTTTCATTAATCAAAAAAAGTAATCCAGATAATAATTACAATGATGTAAAATGGCTTTAATAGCCACAAGCAATTCGAATCCACATGAGGAAGTTCGAATTGATGACTCTACTTGACTGTAGGTAACCAAGACTTGTCTAAATCACAATTGGAGTTCTAAAACACAACCAACTGTTACATTTAGTATTAAATAATGGTTAACTGACTGTGGTAGGTGAGAAAAACGTCCCACATGTGTACAATTAATTAAACCATTATTTAACTGAATGTAACTGACTCCTAACTTGGCTTGAATAGTCATCAACTGAAGTTAAGGACCTAATAGTTAACTGTCCTTGTCTAAATCATAACCGGAGTTCTAAAACACAACTAACTGTTAAGTTCTAAAACACAACCTGGTTAACTGACTGTGGTAGGTGAGAAAAACGCCCCACATGTGTGCAATTAATTAAACCATTATTTAACTGAATGTAGAGAGCTAGAACTGAATGTAACTGACTCCTAACTTGGCTTGACTAGTCATCAACTGAAGTTAACTGACCTTGGTTGGTTTCGGCACTCCCAGTTGCTTCCTAAATTGTAGGGATTGATCTAGGAGACTCCTAAACTTATGCAATCAAGTGCAATAAGTGGTAGTGAGCCTCAATTAGTGTTCCCCACACTTTGGTAACTGAAACATGTGCCCCAATTAGGTTAAGTTTAACCAATGGTGCTAATGACTATAAATAGACTAGATGGACTCCCAATTTAGACATGACTCCTGATTTAGACATATGACCAAATTTGGACAAGGAGGATTAATAATCCTAACACATCTAATAATAGAATTTGGAAATAAAATCATGGAGGTTGAGTTGGACACAAAAGATAGCAGTTACCTAGTTGACTAGCTTTATCTTATCCATTAAAAACTAGGAAGAAATTGTTTAAATGAAGAATTGGAAGGAAGGCACGATTTCTAATATGGGAAGTCAATAAAGTTAGAAGAATATATCCAGAATCACTATAACATAGCTCCTAGGGTAAATATAGTAAGTATTGACCAAGTGGTGCAAGTGGAGGCCAACTACCTAGTCTAGAACATAGGAAAAGAACAAAAAATGATTAATTATTTTATGCTAAGTATGTAGTGGGTTTATAATATTCTAGAAAGTGGTTACCATCAAATAAGGATTATAAATGGGATGAATGGAATACCTCCTTTAAGACCAACAATTGACTGTATGAATGGTTAGTAATGCCTTTTGGTCTCACTAACGTACCTAGTATTTTATGAGATTAATGAATGAGGTATTTGTAGGAGTGCTATGATATCATGTATAAATAGAAGCTATAATGCTTAGAGGAATAACAGGAAATAGATATTTCTACTAAGATAATTCTCACAAGCATACACAGGAAAAATAGAGAGAAGAATAAAGACTTAATCACATGAATGAAGAGATAAATATTGGAGTGTATCCTTCCATTGAATAATGATGAATAATAGTGTGCATAAATAGTACATCCCTCATAGGTAAAATGGAGTTGTATTCGAGACAAATCACCAAGCTCAGAAAGATAGACTTACTAAATATGATAAACCCCCATAGGTGGATAAAGCGCTTCCCAAATCAGTCATTGACCTCATGAATTAGAAAAATAATGAGTAAGTTGTCATGAATGATGGAAAAAAATGCTAATCCTAGAATATTGAGAGAAAATAATGCAAGATGGGTTGGAAACAAAAGATAGTAGTTTCCTAGTTGACTAGCTTTACCTTATCTACTAAAAATATGGAATAAAGTAGTAAAAGACATAATCTATAGGAAATATTAGTTACTAATTATTCTAGTCAATAAAGTAGACATGATCAAACTAGAATCAGGATTAAAGCGCTCTTGGGGTATATATGGAAAGTGTTGACCATGTTGTGCAAGTGGATGCGAACTATCTAGTCTAGTGGGTAGGAAATTAATCAAAATTGATTAAATATTTTATCCTAAGTTATGAAGTGGGTTTATTATATTCCCACACACCATTTAATCCTGAATTGATGATATTTATGTCTAAAATATAGGTTTATATAGGGCGCAACAACAAGGCTATGGTCACCCTTTAACAATTATTCATGTTTAGAAAAGTTAGGAAAGAGGAAAAACCACATTGGGAAAATCCTCCCTGAAGAAAGGACAATGCACAAAATTTGAATAACATGTCTTCAGTAGGTATTTATCTTCACCAGAATGAGATAAATGAACTACTTCTAGTGAAATACTTTGATGAAGAAATCATGAACTCCATGATCATGCGCTAGAGTGTAGAATCTGCAAGAATTAAGAGGAGAGACTCCTTCTATATTGTCACCTGATGAAGTAGGAGCATTATCTGAATAATTTTTGCTACTAATAAAATATGACCTGCAAACACAATATTAAATGAAAAATATATTTGTGCATACTCCTTCCTAAATTGTACAAAAATTAAGACAATTTGTTACACAATCAGTTCATTGGATAGCTACAAAATGGTGATGTGGATCACATATCTTTCTTCCAAACTGATGTAGCACCTTCCCAACTCTAATATGAGGCTGAAAAGACTCTGATATATTAGAAAAATTAGCATATGATGTTGATAATATAGTTGTCATTGATGCCAAAGGAGTTCACAAATGACAAAAGAATAACCAACAACATGATGAAATCAGTAAAATACAAAGAATCCATTACATGAATCATCATTGATGACAAAGGAGTTCAAAAATGACAAAGGAAAATAAGTGTTAGGGTCGAGCGACATGGAAAGTTAGTGATAGGGAAAATATTGATGCAAGAGGCAGAGGAAGATGAGGATTTGCAACAGAATTCATTACAAAGACTCAGCAACCCTCTGATCAAGGCAATCAATGATGCAGCTTGATTTTACATTTGGGATTTATCCCACATTAGTAGCATGGTTGAGTTCATAGGTTCTTATATGCATTGGTATCACTAGAATTATTCAATGCATATATAAAAGGTAGTGTGGGGGATCTAGGTGTTTGGAATCCATGACAAGATCGCCAACTTGGAGCCTGGGATGACCTCTCAGGCCCCCTACCTTTTTTCTTTTTAAGGATTGTGATCTGGATTTATGCAGGAACACAACAGAATACACAAATAACCACAGAAAAAAAATATGTAGTGGAAATAACACTTCATTTCATTAATCAATAACTAAAACTTGTTTACATACAAAATGGAAATAAACTAGCTAGAGTGCTGGTATCTTATCTCTGAGAAGAGATGTGGAGGCTACATGCCTCTGAACTTTGTGTTACAACGAGGCTCGAAGTCCTATATATTATTCAGAAACAATGGGAACCCTACACTTCCAAAAACCTAACCCGAGGAGGTGAAACGCCAGAATGTGGGCCCTGTTGGGTAACTTGGTACATCAATTTCCTGGGGTCGTAACTTCAGCATACTACCTTCATTTGACGTGCATGATACATCGTTAGAAATATCTATTCAAGGACTTGTTGCATATGCAAAATTTCCCAAATTTCTAAAAATTTTGGACCCTCCTTGTTGATTTTGTCGAAGGTCATTTGTTCCCACTCTGCTACACGGTTAGATTGTTTGAGGCCAGTTTTTCTTGCTTTTCGGGAATTCATTTAGGTCTACGAATGTTTTGGACTATAGGACTTAGTAGTTTTTATGATGTTTTATCATTGCTGAGGTTTGGCCAAGGTTTAAATGATATTTTTAGTTGTTGTTTTACTTCTCGGAGGCCAGTTAGCCATTGCGCCGATAATTAAATCCTTTCGTTGATCCTTCGTTTTATTGTTGAAAAAAGATCTCACTTTGCGATGTTTTGAAAGGTATTATGATCCTAATTAGAGGTCGAAGGCTGATTGAGGTCTGCTGTTACAGCCCAAGAGTAGACTAACTGCCCATCAGATTGCTTTTCCTTTCGCCGATGTCTTGTTCTATTTTTCTCCGATGTTGACTAGTCTGCGGATTTTCTTGACCGTATAACACCCACCGTTGCAGTTGCATAGCTCACTAACCGACCGATGTCAAGTGTTCCAATTCATCGATGGGGTTTTTTATGTGCCCGTTTCTTAATCGTTTTCTCACCGATTGTTATGAGATCATAACTATTTTAGTAAATGACCGTTGTGCCTTCTCTGCCCCCCAATATCATGCTACCCTCTTCCATAATAGATCAAGAGTCAAGAGGATTAGATAATGAAGTCCCGCAGATAAGAATCCATAATCTTTTGAAAGTAGAGGAATCTAGATCCAGGGCCAGAGAATTTTTTAAACAACAACAGGAGGTAGTGAAGAGTTGGTTTGATAAGCACAAAGCTGGAACAAAATATTTTGAAGTAGGAGATTTGGTTCTTAAGTGGGATCACCCTCATGATGAGAAGGGAAAGCACACGAAGTTCCAACAGTTATGTGTAGGCCCTTTCTAGATTGCAGCAAAACTTGGCCCCTCAACCTATAAATTGCAAGATTTATAGGGATTGGAGGAGAACTTACTAGTAAATGGTTTAGTTCTTAAACCTTATTTTTCTTGACTTTTTGTTTTATTTTGTTTTGTTTTATACATATATAATTGATTTGTTTTGTCATTTTGATTTGTTCCTTTCCTTTTTGTTTAGTTTAGTTTTCTTCTGATTTCAATAAAAGAAGCAAACTTTTGGTTGCATGGAGAGTATCAGATCCCTTGATAAACTGAGATTTTTTGGGCATTAGACTGTATCCTATTGTTTGAATCTGATGGATTTTTCTTCTAGTAAGTAGTTTTCCTAAATGTCTATGAACACATTGAAGTCTAGCGTAATCCCTGAAATAAGTCAGAATCAAAAGGTCTGGAATACTATTTCGAGGCTCCATCCATTTCACATCTAAAAAATCTAGGGGGTTACAGCAAAAGACCCATGGAAAGGTGAGCAAGGTAAACAGTATATTATATATAAATGATCCCATGCCAAGAATTGAAAGCTAAAGGATAATAAGAGTCAAAAATCCTAAGAAAGCAATATTTATCGAAACAAAGTACTGGATCATATGAGTACATATTGCCAAAAGTTCTTCTCCGTCCATGAGCTGGAAATTATTTGCATCTCTCACACAAAGGACACTATGGATAGATGATCCTGAATAAAATTCAGAAAGAAAGGCATGAGGAGGATCAAAAGGACAAAATTTCCACAAACGAAAAGTGCCAAGTGGCATGGGAATGGGGAACAAATGAATATTTGTGTTTACCATGTGTTACAATCCTGTGGTGTCTAAGCCGGAAGCTACCCAAAGACAGAGGTAAAATGAAATCCACCCACTTAGCCTCAAAAGAGTTATCCTGACTGTGAGATTTTGGGTGTCACTCCCTAAAATTGGACTATCATCAATGATTATAGTTATATATATTTGACATTATGGGAATCCAAACATCTAGAAGAATTCAGCGTGTCATTTTTACTGCTAAATAGTTTATTGCTTAAAGAGGAGTTTATTCAGAGATATGGGTTCACCAGTGAGCCGTCAATTGTTGCAGATGCAACTTTTCCTAGATTTCTAAAAAATTTGGACCCTCCTTGTTGATTTTGTTGAAGGCCGTTTGTTCCCACTCTGCTACACGTTTCGATTGTTCGAGGCCAGTTTTTCTTGCTTTTCGGGAATTCGTTTGGGTCTGTGAATGTTTTGGACTGTAGGACTTAGCAGGTTTTATGATGTTTTATCATTGCCAAGGTTTGGCCAAGGTTTAAATGATATTTTTAGCTGCCATTTTTCTTTTCAGAGGTCAGTTAGCCATTGCACCGATAATTAAAGCCTTTCGTTGATCACTCATTTTATTGTTGAAAAGCGATCTCGCTTTGCGATGTTTTAGAAGGTGTTATGAATCTGATCAGAGGTCGAAGGATGATTGAGGTTTGTCATTGTGGCCCCAGAGTAGACTAACTTCCCGTCAGACTACTTTTCCTTTCACTGATGTCTTGCTCTATTTTTCTTCGATGTTGACTAGTCTATGGATTTTCTTGATCGTATAACACCCGCCGTTGCGGCTGCGTAGCTCACTAACCGACCGATGTCAAGTGTTCTGATTTTGGGGGTTTTTATGTGCCCGCTTCTTAATCGTTTTCCTGCTGACTTTTATGAGATCGTAACTGTTTTCGTAAATGACTGGTGTTCCTTATTTTTTCAGGTTGAAATTTGCACATGAAAACCCAGCTCTGGTTTTCTCTTCTTTTAGTACTCATTTTATTGATATTATGGTTTATGTTTATTGAAGATAGTAAAAATAAATGATGAATTCTCGTTTGATCGCAGACAGACATGGCATATTTTCTCGAATCCCTTTGAAGATTATTGCGGTGGAGAATATGCAACTGAAGGACAAAGCATGGTAAAGCATAAGGCAATAGAGTTGTTGCTCGAGGAAAAGAAAATAATAAAGGTCTGAAGAGGGACTAAGGTATGGTAGAGCGTAATCATTAAAAATAAAATTCCTAGGCTTGGGTAGTTCGTCAGTTACCTAGCTTTTCTCATTTTTTATAAAAATCTTTATTTGAAACGTAACGTTGAATTATGAGCATTCGCAAAATGACAAGACTGGAGATTTAAATGGTTGGGGGGGTGACCAAAAGGTTTTGAGTTGGCTCTTGTATAAATATAGAAAAGATATAGGGAGGAGGGGATTTTTCCTAGTAAGACTTGCGATCTACTTGTTGTAAGATGAACTATTTTATTTTGCAATAATAAATTACAATTTTTCCTATTGGAGAAAGTGCGGCGTGGAATGTTCAAATGTGATGAAATGAATAATGTTGAAGGGGAACTATTTTGTTTTCAGTTGTGTTTCATTAACTGTAAAATCATTCTAACTTTCTAAAGCTATGTTCTTGTATGAATGTTCTCTGGTTTATTCTGTGATAATTTCCACTATGAGTAATGAATGTTTTTAACAGACGACGAGCTATCTTGTTGTGCATATCTTTATTCATGTTTATGTGTTTTGATTCTAAGAACAGCTATCTGTGATTTATCTTAACATATGAGCAGTAATACATTACTCATTAATTGATAATATTGCTCCCTAGGGACAGCTTAGTTAATACTGTTTTCAGTTGTGTGTGATTTAGATGTGAGAGAGTCTAAGACGAGAGGTAAGAACCTGCACATCACATTTTGACCACTCGTCGTATTCTTTATCAATTTGCATCTTAAATAGGAACTTGCATATCATACTTAAAGTAAAAAATACAAAAATATACACGGTGGACCGGGCCGCAACCGGTAAAACCCTTTTTTTTTGTTACTTGACCTACAGTAGCCGAAACGCAAACCGGACGGATTCCCCATACCAAACAATCACGGGCTAGTTGGGAACGTTGATTGGGGAGAATCCCTTGCTGTTGTTCCCTACGAATTTCAAGGCCTCAACAGGACTACATCCATATGCAACAAATATCAAGTCTAAAATGGACTCATATTTTCTCAACCATTCGATTCTAAAAAAATGTCGTTTAGGGCCTCAAAACGGATATGGAAGTTTAGGACCTGAAAACTACCAAAAATAGTAAATTGTGCTACAATTAAGGAAACTAGAAAACTAAAAGAAACAATAGTGGGGGTCCAAGTGGAATAGCTGGGTGGACACCAATATCCTCCTAGATCATTCCTTTGCCCTTAGTAAGCAATGGTCCCCATTGTGTTGAGTTCCTCCATGAGATGAGGAAACTTTTGCTGAACTTGGTCCTTGGTGAAGGAGTTGGCCTGCTTTGACAACTCGATATACCTGGATCTTCTACTGGTGGGTGTTCTTAATCTGTGTGTCCATAATTGGATCAGTTGTAGCTTTTTTTATGCAGTTGGGGTTTAACTCTCTTGGTGTGAGTTGTTCTGCCACGTCTGATGTGTCCAGTAGAGTTGGAAAGTAGGGTTGAAGGTGGTCCACATTGAACACTAGGTGCAGACCAAGGAATTGTGGAATATTGAACTTGAAGGCATTAAACTCGATAGATTTGGTGATGGTGTATGGACCATACCGGAGCAGGTGAATCTTGCATTGGGTTCCAACGAGGCGCTCCTTTTGCAAATGTAGCCACACTTTGTCACCCACATAGAAGTTGTGTTGCACCCGATGTTGATCATGTCCTTGCTTGTACTTAGCATTGGACCTATCCAATATGTCATGAACCTACTGGAGAATGTGTTGAATGTGCTCAATGAAGTTGTTTTCCTTGGAAACTTCAGACTAGATATGAGATGAATCATCCTCAATAGCCGCAAATGGCATCGCTATGTCAATGGGACATAGTGGCTGGAATCCCAAGCCCACCTGAAAGGGGTTGTGGTTGGTTAAGCTATGGAGGGCCTGGTTATAGTTGTGTTGTACATAGGGGAGGCTCTCATCCCATGTACGTGGATACTTTAAGTTGTACATGCACAAAATTTGTACGATCATCTTGTTGACGACCTATGTCTGGCCATTAGTTTGGGGATGGAAAGTTGTGGACTTTGTGAGCTTGGTGTCTAGTATTGACCATAGGCCAGACCATAATGTACTAAGGAACTTGTTGTCCCATTCTGAGATTATAGACTATGGGATCCCAAAGTGTACCCACACTCATTCAAAGAAGAGTTTATCAGTGGCTTCTGTTGTGATATTCTTCTTGCAGGATGCCATTATGGCCATCTTTGAGACTCTGTCAATGACCACAAACACACAGTCATTTCCATGCTCAGTAGAAGGAAGGCCCGACATGTAATCTATGGAGATGGATTCCCAAATTCGACTAGGGGTAGGAAACGGAGTATAGAGGCCTTGCTTCTTGTTGGATGGTTTGGCAATGGCGTAGGTAGTGTAGGATCAGATGTACTTCCCAACGTCCTATTGAAGGTTCAGTCAATAGAAATACTTATGCAGTACTACCACTATTTTCTCAAACTTGAAATGCCCAATGATCCGACTGTAGTGCACTTCCCAAATAATCTTGGCATGCTCGCTTGAAGGAACACAAAGGTGTCCCAGGTGAAATAGTAGTACATCCTAGAGGTGAAATTTTGGAACTTGGTTTCCCTCCAAGAGTGTCTGGTATGTGTGGCTGAATTCTGGATCGCTGTTGTAGAGAAGCAGCCAATCAGAATTTGCATTCCCATAAGAGTTGAGCATGGTGGTTATCACCACGATCGGTGGTCGGTTGAGGCAGTATGCAACATTATTGGTGTTTCCCTTCTTATACTTGATGTTCAAATGAAACTATTGTAGATATGTGGACCACTTCTGATGGTGATCATTCTATAACTTCCCTTGTGTCTGTATGAACTACATGGGTTGGTGGTCTGTGTGGATGATCATTTCCTTCCCCAAAATGTAATGCTTCCATTGTCGGCAAGCCTGTACAATGGAATACATCTCTTTGTCATTAGTAGGATATTTGTAGACTATGTCAGACAGTGTCTCACTGTGATATGCCACTAGATGCCCATGTTGAGTAGGGATTGCCCCAATAGCATAGTCAGAGGCATCTGTCTCGATCTCAAATGGTTGTTGCAAGTATGGTAATGTGAACACTGGGCACAACAGAGGCGATGTTTGAATTCTGCAAATGCCTTTTACTAAGTTTCTGACCAAAATAATTTTTCTTTCACTCCTCCCTTGGTGACTTGACTCAAGGGCCAAGTGATATGAGAGAATCCCAACACAAACCTGCGGTAGAAATTAGCAACGCCTAGAAAGCTGTGAAGCTCTATTACAGTAGTTGGGGCTAGCCAATCCTGAATGACTTGGATCTTGGTTGTATCCACATGTACCCCACACTCATCAATAATGTATCCCAGATACTAAACCTGGGTCATACCAAAAGTGCACTTGTCCAAATTGGCACACAACTTGTGTTGCTGCAATGTTTGGAGGACCTGTCAGCTATGGTGGAGGTGCTCTTCCCAATTCTGGCTAAAGAACAGGATGTCATCCAAGAACACTACTACGAATGAGTTGGTGAATGGCTGCAAGATGTCTTCCATCAGTATCATGAAGGTTGTAGGAGCATTTGTCAGCACAAGAGGCATGACCAGCCATTCAAAAAATCCCTCCTTGGCTTTGAAGGTAGTCTTCCACACATCGATCGGTTCGATCGGTACCTAGTGATACCCAGACTTTAATTCGATCTTACTAAAATATTTTTCCCCATTAAGCTGTTCCAAGAGGTCATCAATCTATGGGATCAGGTACCTATTCCAAACGATGATATTGCTTAGTTCCCGATAGTCAATACAGAGTCTCCAAGTCCCATCCTTCTTCTGTACCAACACGATCAGGCTCCCACAAGGCAATGAACTTGGCCGAATGTGAGCCTTCTGTAGAAGCTCCTAAATTTACTTCTTGATTTCATCATTCTCTAGAATAGAGTGTCAATAGATCAGTCCATTGGGTAGCGACGCACCTGGGGTCAAATCGATGGGGTGCTTGACCTGACAGTGGAGAGACACCTCGGTGGGTGAGGTGAATATGTCCCGGTACTCCTCCATTTCCTTGTTCATTTGTTGTTTTTGTATGGAGGGGCCTTGTATGGAGTTCGTGGCCATGATATTCTTCTTTGCCTGAGGGCAGATCATCAAGAAAACAAACTTATCGATTTTGGAAATGAGTTTACTGCATTGTTTTGTAGTAACCAAAGAGATAGCAGCAGGAGGCGGTACCTCTAGTATCCTGTACAAATTATTTCCCAACGTAATAATAACAGCGCAAGGCCGAGACTCATACACAATATGTAACTTCCATAAGTATGGTTGACCTAATAATACATCACAAACATCAAGAGGAGCAATATGACATAATACCTCATCGATGAAGGGCTTGATGTTGTAGGGAAGGTGACACTATTGGTTGACGCGGAGATCCCATCCTTGATGAAGCCACCCAATGGTGTATGAATGTGGGTGTGCTGTGGTTGGAAAACCCAACTGCTTCACGACCACTGCTAAAATTAGGTTCTTTTGGATCCCATTGTCAACAATGAACCATAGCGGGGAACCCTTTACCCACATCTGGGAGTGTAAAAGACGCTCCTCCTCCTATGAATCTTTTGGTTCTTCCTTTTGGATATTCATGGTAGCAACGGTGGCATTGGGCTCTGCATCGATAATATTATTCCCTCTGTCATTCCATTTCTCGAGTTCTGATTCAGTGTCAGAGTATGCATCTGATTTAGAATCCTTTATCTCAGCCACCAGTGACTGCTTGGCCCGACACTCACTTGTCATGCTGTGAGTGGTGCTCTTATGGAACTTACACAACTTTCCTGCTTCCTTCTTCGGCTTTGTAGTGTTGCTCTTTGCTTAAGGATTTAACAAGTTTGATTGATTTTCCATGCCTTGGCTGTGTCCTTGGTTCTATGGTTTGGGGGCACCTTTCCCTTGCTTCTGATTCACAGATCCAAAGTCTTGCTTTTTCTGTTTGAATTTTTGCTTAATTTTGCTAGCATACCAATATTCCATATAAGGAAAGGAGATGTCGAGGAACTCCATTTCCTCCTGAATGTGTCTGTGCAGACAACTATAGTACTTCAGCACCAAATTTTTCTCTTAATATTTGATACCAAACTTGGTGCACAGCATATGGAACAGATTCGTAAACTCATGCACATCTTGATCTCTTTGCTTCCGCAGCATAATCCATTGTATGTACTTGTCCTCATAGCTCCCCATTGGATAATATTGTCCCTTTATGGCATCTTGGAAATAATTCCAAGTGGGTACAGCCAAGAACAACGAGGGTTCCTCCTCATCCTTTCTCTCATAGTAGGTTTCCCACCAGTCCTTGACATGGGGGGCATCTTTGAGTAGAGAAAAAGTAATATTTTCCTGGTCAGGAAATTCATGAACCAAGAAATATCCTTCTAATAGATTCAACCATATATCTACGGTGTCTACATATATTCAGCCATCAAATATGGGAATATCAAAGTTTACTTATACCTTAAAAGGGGTTGCACCTCCAGAGTGGCTGCTAGATGCAGATGTGCCGCCAGTGGGAAGTCGTTGAAGGATCTGGGCGAAAATTCCATCGTCTCGTTTCTTCATTTTTCAAGGGCCTCCTCAAGAAACATTTTGATAGGATCTTCTACGCCCTTGTCTTTCTTTTCATCCCCCATGGGTGGCTGTCAGGATTTGCGAGGCTGATCTTGCAAAGGTTCAACCAGATCGATCCCTAACTCTTTATACCCCGCCCTCGTTGGGGACATGCAAAGAAGGATCGAGAAAGAGCAGATTGCTCTAATACCACTAATCTAGATTTATGCAAGAACGCAATAGAATACACAAATAACCATAGAAACAAATATGCAATGGAAATAACACTTCATTTCATTAATCAATAACTGAAACTTATTTACATACATAATGGAAATAAACTAGCTAGACTGCTGGTAGCTTATCTCTGAAAAGAGATGCGGCGGCTACATGCCCTTGAACTCTGTGTTAGAATGAGGATCGAAGGCCCATATATTATTGAGAAACAATGGAAACCCTACACATCCAAAAACCTAACCCTAGGAGGTGAAATGCTATAATGTGGGCCCCGTTGGGTAACTTGGTACATCAATTTTTTGGGGTCGTAAATTTAGCATACTACCTCCATTTTTCATGCATGATACATCGTTAGAAAGATCTATTTAAGGACTACATCCATAAGTAACAAATATTGAGTTTGGAATAGACTCATATTTTCCCAACCATTCGATGCCGAAAAAACATCGTTTAGGGCCTCAAAATGGCTCCGGAAGTTTAGGAACCAAAAACTGCCAAAAATAGTAAATTGTGCTACAATTAAGGAAACTGGAAAACTGAAAGAAACAATGGTGGGGTTCCAAGTGGAATAGGTGGGTGGACACCAATATCCTCCTGAATCAGATTGACAATGTATAGATCAATGGTTAGGAGTGAACCCGTAAGCAAATTGACAATGGTGAATAACTTCCGTATAAAGAAAAGTGAATATCTGCAATCCACATTTGATTATAGATCGACGAATAGGATTGAATCCATAAGGAAATATACAGTGGGGAATGATCTCTGCACAAAGAAAAGTGAAGGTCTGAAATCCACATTAGATCATAGATCGATGGTCAAGAGTGAACCCACAAAGAAATCAATGGTTCAAAAGAAAAGCAGAAGGCAGAAAGCGAAAAGAAGAATGCAGAAGACGAGAATTCAAAGTATAAAATAATATGGGTTTCCACAATATGGTGTCTGCTGATGGAATGCGGAAGGCAGAATGCGAAAGACGAGAAATCAAAGTATAAAATAATATGGGTTTCCGCAACCCAGTGTCTGCCAATGGAATGCAGAAGGAGGAAAGTGGAAGACAGAATGTGGAATATGAGAAATAAAGGTCTAGAATAATATGGGTTTCTACAACCTGAAGTCCACCAAGGGAATGCAGAAGGAGGAAGAGAGGAAATCACGAAAAGGAATTTTGAGAAATGTTACAATTCCACAATCTGCATCCTGAATTTATCTCTATGGTTAGGAAAAATAATTATATAAATTCAATGGTTTAGGATGGTTGCAGAAATGGAGAACATGGAAGGTCACGACTGAAAGATTCATGAAGGGCATGATCAATGATAAGGCACATTAGTGAAAAGATGTGTCCGCAGGGAGCATGAAGGTATTTATTGACAGAATGATTGAAGGAAATAATTGTCTCTGTGATCATGAGTGACAGAGTCCAAAAGTGAATGCAGTTCTATAACATACTAATAAAATTTAGTCCAGGGAGGCATGGCAGTGCTAGGGAAGGATACAAGTCTGCAAAGAGTGTTGTAGCATCCTTGTCTATTGTAGTAGGTAGAAACCCAGAGTGTTGTAGAATCCTTGTCGGCTGTAGTAGGTAGAAAACCAGGTTGTTGTAACATCCTTGTCTGTTGTAGCAGGAAGAAAACCAAGGTGTTGTTGCATCCTTTCTGTAGCAGCAGATAAAGCAATTTTATAGATTCATATTTTTAAAGAGTTTGATTTGGTGGTTTTCTCTTTGAGGTTTCCATGATAAAATTTATGTCTTAACCTGTTTGATTCATTGTGTGTTTTGTTATTTTAAAAAGGAAAAAGACAATACTAATTCACCTCCCCCTCTTAGTATTGTGGAATAATCCAACAATTGGTATCAGAGCAGGTTCCTTCACTACAATTTAACCACTGGAAGGAAGATCCCATTTAAAAAATTATATGGATCAATAAGAAGGATTAGCCACTAATTATTCACAGGAGAAAATTATGCATACTTGAGTGTGAGAATGAAGTTCCATCTGATGTCAATTGGATGGAAGGTTTGGGTAGCAACTGAAAAATAGTATAAAATAGGAGACTAAATACCTACATACCCAGAGGAACTAGGCCAATATGAAGGTAATGCCAGATCCCTAAATGCAATCTTGAGTGGATTGACAAACTCTGTATTTACAAAAGATATGCTATGCAAAACTACCAAATAAGCCTGGGATAAGTTAAAAATTATCTATGAAGGGAAATCTAAAGTCAAAGAATCCAAGCTTCAAACATATAAATAGCAGTTTGAGAGCCTTAAAATGAAATAAGAAGAAAATTTTGGGGAATACCTTCGAAGAGTATATGAGTTTGTCAATGCTATTAGAGGTCTTGGACGAAAATTAAAAGAAAGAGAAGTGGCGAGCAAGGTACTAAGAACATTTCCAATGAAGTATGACTCAAAAGTATCCACCCTAGAAGAACGAGATGATCTTGACCTTGTGACAGTAGATGACCTACATGGAATCCTCACTACATATGAGATGAGAACAAGATTAAATTAATCCTCAAGAAAAGAAGAAGATTTAAAGTCTCATCCAAAAACCAATCAGAGAACCTAGATGATGAGGAAGCTCTTTTTATTTAAAAACTGGAGAAAGGTACTGGAAAATATAAAGGAAATTTACCCATAAAATGTTTTAAGTGTGGAAGAATTGGACATTTTGCTTCAAAATGTACTTACCCTAAACAAGATGATAGTGATGAGAGAGAAACCTCAAAGTTCAAAACGGGTAAAGCAGGAAACAACAAGTCCTATGAGAAAAATAAGATTGTTTACACCATGGAAGATAGCGAATATGAATAAACTAAAATTCTATTTATGGGTCTAGATACTCAAGCTTCAAATAGTGACTTAGATGTGGAAGGAGAAGTAGTCTTAAGAGATCAACTTGTTAGCGCTCTTGAAGAAGTTAAGAAATGCAGAAAAAGGAACAAACAGTAAAATCATGTCATTAGTGAGTTGGAAGCTCAACAGAAGAACACAATAATGTGAAAGACTTCAAGAAGAGATCATGCAACTCAAGAAAAAGATTAATGAAGGATCTATCAAATCAAATTTTGAGAACATCTCAAGGATTCTAGATGACATCCTGAACAACCAAAGATAATCAAGTGATAGATTTGTCTTGGATTTTAGCAAAGAAAAGAATCCATAATGTTTTTCTTTCACTAATCAAGAAGGAAATAAGAAACGCTATGCTGAAGCACTAAAAAGTCTAGTTAAAAGGGAAGAGAGCAATAAGGCTTCACTAATCTCTCAATATAAAAACATAATTAATATGGTTCCTAAGATACCAAATAGATATCAACATATATTTTTGTGTCATTGTTACTCTTGTAATAACTTTGGTCATAAAGATTTAAATTGCAGAGCTTATGGGAAGGTTCGTGAATACAAGAAAAAGTCATCAAGTAACAAACCAAAATGAAAGCATAACCTTTTTACACTTCAAAAATATGACATAGAGTGTTACAAATGTAATAACCATGGACATATGGAAAGATATTGTAACCTGATGACTCCTATAAAGAAGACTGTTGCAATTAAATCTCAAGACACCAAACCAAAGAAGTATTAGAGGGAAAAGGAAGAAAAGGAAAGTTCATTGATTTCTCTATGTGCAACAGAAAACCAAAAAATATGGAACTTAGACAATGGGTGTTCAAAACACATGACAAGTGACCCAAAAAATTTCATAACACTAAAAGATAATAAGGGTAAAGTCACATTTGGATACAATTTGTATTCCAAGATAATTGGAAAAGGAACATATGTTTTCAATAAGAAGATCAAAACAGAAAATGTATTACTAGTAGAAAACCTCAAGCCTAATCTCCTCAGTGTAAGTCAAACATGAGATCAAGGGAACATTTGTATTTTTTACTTAGAAAAATGTGAAAATGGGAAAAAGGACTTAGGAAGAATTGTTTGCATTGCTATAAGAAATTCAAACAATGTATATATCCTAGAAAATGAAAACCAATGGTACTTAAGTATGGTTGATGCAATTTGGTTATGGCATAGAAGGTTGGGACATTTAAATTTTGACAATCTTGTCAAAATAAGTAAGAATGAAGTTGTAAGAGACTTGCCTAAAATTGTAAAACCTCTAAACTCAGTTTGTAAACATTGTCAACATAGGAAGCAAACTAGAGCTAGTTTTAAAACAAAAGAACATATGACCTCATATCCTCTGGAAATCGTGAACACGGATCTTTGTGGACCAACAAGAACTAAAATCCTGCAAGGAGAATCTTATTTCATGTTGCGCATTAATGACTACACAAGGATGAATTGGGTGAAATTTCTCAAAGAAAAATCAGAATCCTTTGAGAAGTTTAAAATCTTCAGAGCAATGGTTGAAAATGAGACATATATGAAAATCAAATTTCTTAGATCAGAGAATGGGGGAGAGTTTAATTCAAATGAGTTCAATGAGTTTTGTGAGATACATGGAATCAAGAGACAATTTTCAGCTGCAAAAAATCCTTAGTAGAAAGGTGTTGTTGAAAGGAAAAATAGAATAGTCCAAGAAGATTCCAGAACAATGCTTAATAAAGAAAAGCTGTCAGATGCATATTGGAAAGAAGAAGTATACACAGTTTTCTATATACTTAATAGAGGGAAACTCAGAGTGAATAAGGACAAGAACCCTTATGAACTATGGCATGGAATACCAACCTCGGTCAAATATTTCAAATTATTTGGTAGTAAGTGTTAAATTAAAAGGAACGAGGATGGCCTTGGCAAGTTTGACTCTAGGACTAATGAAGGAATATTTCTAGGATATTCATCCACCAAGAAGGCATATAGATGTTACAATAAAAGGTTACACAAGATTGTAGAAAGTGCAGATGTGAGAGTAGATTATATAAAACCAAGAAGAGTAAGAATTCATGACAGTGTTGAAAATACAAATGGTGAAGAAAAGGAAAACTTGCAAGAGGGACAAAATAATCATGATGAAGAAGAAGGTATAGAAAAAGAAGATACATAGGAAAGTGTAGAGGACTCCCCAAGCAATGATACAAAAAATCCAACTAGAAGGATACAAAAGAATCATCCAGTCACAGATATTAGGTGATAAAAATTTCAGAGTCAGTACAAGGAGACAACTACCATTTAATGAACAAGATTTACTCTCAATATTGGAACCTAAGGATTTTACAGAATCCAACAAAAGTGATGAATGGGTCAAATCCATGAATGAATAATTATATTAGATTGAGAAAAAGGAGACCTAAGAACTTGTCCCAAGACCTAAGGATAAGAGTGTTATACGGACCAAATAGGTTTTCAAGAACAAATTGAATCGGGATGGTCAAGTGATAATGAACAAAGAAAAATTGATACGCAAAGGGTATGCTCAAGTATAAGGGATTGATTTTGAAGAAACGTATGCTCCTATGGCAAGACTTGAAGCAATCAAAATGTTTCTACCACTCTAAAGCCATAAAATTTTTGAAGTGTTCAAATGGATGTCAAGTATGCATTTTTGAATGAAAAATAGAAGAAGAAGTTTATATTCAACAACCTGAAGGTTTCCTATTTTCATAAAATAGAGACTATGTTTGCAAACTGAAAAAAGGAACTCTATGGTCTCAAACAAGATCCAAGGGACTGGTTTTCAAGGCTCGACATCCATTTAAAACAACAAGGATTTAAGAGAGGGGCCACTGGAAGTAATCTCTACTTAAAAATCAAAGATGAAAATATGATCATTGTTGTTGTTTATGTCGATGGAATCATATTTGGAAGCGATTTACAAATACTAAGTGTAAACTTTGCTTCTGAAATGAACAAGGAAATTGAAATGTCAATGTTGGGTGAACTGACATCCTTCTTGGGGTTACAAGTTTTCCAAAAAGACAAAGGAATATTTATCTCTCAAACTAAGTACATCAAAGACATACTTAAAATATTTAAGATGGAAGACTCCAAACCTTCTAGTACTCCTATGATCACAGGTTGTAAATTAACCAAGGACGATGAGGCTCTAGAAGTGGATCATACTATGTATAGATCCATGATAGGTATCCTCTTGTATGTGAGAGCTACAAGACCAGATGTGATGCAAGATATAGGTTCAGTTTCTAGGTTCTAGTCAAGCCCCAAAGAAACGCATGTAACTGTAGTAAAACAATTTTTCAAATATTTGAAAGGTACTATGGAGTATGGGTTATAGTACCCAAAAATTCAAGACTTTATTCCAAAAGAATTTACTTATGAAAATTGGGAAGGAAGTGTTGATGATCAAAAAAGTACCAATGGAGCAGCATTGTTCTTAGGAAATTGTCTGGTTTCATGGTTAAGTAAAAAACAATCTTTAATTTCACTCTCCATAGTAGAGTTTGAATATATTATTGCTGTATCATGTTGCACCCAGGTCATTTGGATGATGCAGACACTAGAAGACTTACTTTTGAAGTATGAGCACCCAATAATAATAAATTGTGATACCAGTGCCATAAATATGTCAAGAAACCTTGTCATGCACTCCAATACAAAACACATACCAATTAAATATCAATTCCGGAGATAAAAAGTGTCCCAGAAGGTTGTCAAACTAGAGTATGTTGACACAAAAGAACAGGTTGCTGACATTTTCACCAAGCCACTACCCAAGGAAGCTTTTGAGCATCTTAGACGAAAGTTGGGAGTGATCCCCTTACAACAGTTATAGAAGAAGAAGTGAAATCTCAGGGGGAGATATGATGACAAGGGGAGTTATGAATAATACATGTAATCCTATATCAAAATGGGTGCAACAATATAGGTTATCCTTTGTCATTTTTGTCAAAGGAGGAGAATTCTTAGGTGTTTCCATCAATGGAAAAGTGATAGATTGTTGAGAATATAGTTGTCATTGATGTAAAAGGAGTTCAAAAATGACAAAAGAATAACAAAAAATAGGATGAAATAATTAAAAGAAAAAGGATCCATTACATGAATCATCATTAATGTCAAAGGATTTCAGCAATGGCAAAGGAAAATGAATGACAGGGTGGAGCAATAGGGAAAGTCAATGACAGGGAAAAGATCGATGGAAGAGGCAGATGAAGATGAGGATTTGCAGAAAAATTCATTATGAAGACTCAAAAAACATCCGATAAAGGAAATAAATGGTGCATATTTATTTTACATTTGGGAATTATACCACATTGGCAGCATAGTTGAGTTTGTAGGTGCTTATATGCACTGGCATCACCAGAATTATTCGATGCGTATATCAAAGGTAGTGTGGGGGATCTAGGTGTTTGGAATATAGGTGTAGATTCATATTTTTAATGAGTTTGATTTGTTAGTTTTCTCTTTTAGGTTTCTATAATTCCCCTTTTTAAAAATTTTAACAAAATGCCCAATTTTCCAATTTTTTCACAATTTTGGCTCTTGACTAGTTTTAGTGTCTTGGTCTCCAAATCAGCCCAATTGCTCCCAAATTCAAAGAAGGTGTATGAATGATATAATAACTTAATTATTATGTTCAGAGATTTATTATGTCCCTCCAATCACTTCTTCAAGTCTGTACTAAATTCTGAACAAGATAGATGATTTTACTGGCAATTTTGTGCTCAAACCCCCCTAGGGGCAAGTGGTAGAAATGGATTCCTAAATGTGCAGAAACCTAATCGAATTATTAAATTGAAGAAATTTTTGTATATAATAAATTATCGTAGACTCATATTCATAACCAATCGGCCTTGCATGGCTGTTATCACTTCTTTCAATCAAATATAAAAAACTAGTTTTGGACCCTTGGGGAAATGAGGTGTAGTTTGCTCCAATTGCTATGAAATTGGACTCAATGGCCAAAAATTCTCAGTTTATTAAAATAAATCCCATAATACACTTTAATTAAATTCCATTCATTCATAAATATTCAATATTTAATACATCCATTCGACTCCATCAAGATTAGAAGAGTTTACAACAAGGTAGTGGGGAAATGGCACTGTTTCTTCATTATTGAGAAATAATACATGCTATTTATTGGCCTTTATATCTGATATATTTATGAAATTAAATATCATATAATTTAAATCAGAATACAAAATACTAGAGCAAGAGAATCTCCCTCAAACAGATGAATAGCTCACCAAGTGCGTCTCACTCCATAGAGCTGAAATATGGTGAGAAAACTTGAGATGAAAGGAAGAAAAATATGAAATTGATATGTCCACGAGCTGATTTATATTGCACCTGTAACTTATAACTTCATTTAATTTCCTTTAAATACTCGAGTGGCCTCTCCAAACACCAACTAGGATGGGAATCTTTGACCCTCGAAATTGGCTAAGGCATGAACTAGTCATCCACTAGCTCTATCTCTTCACAAATGATCAAAAGGGACTTCTCATGGATGATCCCTACATTTTATAAACATTATTGGTATTCTAAGGTTCCAAATCCACCCATAAACCAAATCCAATTCTAATTGGTTTGGCTGTTCATGCTATGCCATGTGGCCTCTCTCTTCACCTTCCCTCTTCTCCCAAATTTGAGTAGGAGCCTCTTGGCCTTCTCCAAATCCCATGAGCACCCTCTAATATGCTATATTCAGGAATGACATGTAATATATGTCATATTTAAGCCTTCATATCTGAATTGTGTCATAACTGTCATATAATCTTCATCATTGGTATCATAGATGTCATAAATGTAAGGGGAATCTAGCCAAGTGTCCATGAAACTCCCATTTGGCTCTTCCTTTTCCCATGTAAGGTAAAATTCATCCAAAATTAGACCTATTAAGTATATGGACAAGTATATTAACCTTATAATCCATCAAAAGAATTAGGCTTCCCATAGATTCGAGATTGCAAGAGGAGGAAGACATTTAACACATAAATACTAGCTTGAGTGGGCCCCATAGTCTCCATGTGTCTTGATTATCCATAGCCATTTCATTTTTCACATAAATTCATTTAATTAACCCCTTAAATAAATATTTATTCCTTCTAATGTCTAAACACGATTTATTAGCTCCCTTATTAACTTCCCAATGTTTCCACCCAACTTAGGGAACTAGTAGGATTGATGGAATTTTCCTGCTATGCAATTATTTGAATGGGGACATTACAGTCCTCCCCACCCAATATTGCTTGTCCTCAAGAAATTTTATATTTGTATTCTGCAAAATATTCTCCTCTTCCCATGTGGCATCTTCACTTGGTAGATCCTTCAATTGCACCAAGTATTCTTTGATTGTTCTGCTCCTCAATCTTCTCTCCCTTGTCTTCAAAACCTTTTCCAGAATAAGTGTGAGATATCCTTCGTCATACAAATGAGGGAGTGTATCTGAAATGAAAATTTTCTGACCAATATATTTCTTGAGACAAGAAACATGAAATACATTATTAATTTTACTCCCTTCCAGAAGTTCCAACTCATATGCTACTTCTCCAATCTTCCGGATTACCTTGTAGGGCCCATAGTATCTTGGCTTTATATTTTCTACTCCATTCCTTTTGAGATATGTTTGTTTGTATGTATGCAACCTCAAATACACTAAATCATCAACCTAAAAGGTCCTTTCCTCTCTATTTATATGCATATTTCTTTTGCTGATTTTGGGCAACCTGCAAATTGTCTTTTAAAAGCTTTAAAATTTCTTGGATTTCTTCCACCCAATATTTAGATTTTGGAGCTCTACTATCACCAAATATCATATCAGAAAATGTAAGTGCATCATAACCATATAATTCTCTGAAATGAAACATCCCTATTGACATGTGAAAGGTGGTGTTGTAGCAAAACTCACCCAAGTGTAGTGATTTTGTCCAAGCTTTTAGTTGTTCTCCCACATAGTTTCGGAGGTACCCTTCCAACCATTTATTCACCCTCTCTATTTTTTCATCAGTTTTAGGATGGTATATTTTACTTGGAGTCAAATTAGTTCCCACCAATCTGAAAATTTCTTACAAAAAAGAACTCACGAATCTACCATCTCTATCACTCACAATGCTCTTGGGGAGCCCATGCAATCTGAAGATTTCTTTGAAAAAAAGGTCAGCTGATTTTATAGCACTAAACGAGGATGTAACAGAAAATAAATGAGAAAACTTAGTCAATCTATCCACTACCACATATATGCAATCCTTGCCCAAATATTTGGGCAAACCGGTGATGAAATCTATCAATATACTATCCCATTTTTGCTCTGGAATGGGTATCCCACATGTTGTAATAAACCAGCTGGGTATGTGAGTTATGATTTTTTTTTCTGACATACCTTACATTAATTCACATACTTATTAACATATTCCTTGAGCCCCTTCCAATAGAATCTTTTCCTATGTTTCCAATAGTTTTTGAAGAACCTTGGATGTCCTACTAGTGGGGAATCATGTGCTTCCTGCAAAAATTTGTACTTAATATCTGAATCTCGAACCAAATAAATTATGCCCTTATAGTATATCAACCCATTCAAAATTATATGGTTATAATCTCCCATTATTCCATCTAATACATCACAAGAAAACTTATCTTTGGCATATTCAACTAGTAGCACGTCTTTCCAATTTTTAGCAATGTCCATGAGAGAAAAAGAAGGTCTTCGAGATAATGCATCTAATACAATGTTATTATTTCCTTTCACATATTCAATATCAAAATCATAATCTTGGATCTTTCCTACCCACTTTTGTTTCCTTTCATTTAGATCCTTTTGGGTAAGGAAGAGTCTTAGACTATTGTGGTCAGTTTTCACCACAAACTTGTTGCCTACCAAGTATTGTCGGAATTTATCCAAGGCATGCATGATGGCCAACATCTCTTTGTCATATATGGAGTAAATATTTTCATGAGGCTGCAAGTTTCTGCTCTCAAAGGATATATGGTGTTGGCCTTGCTTTACGACAACCCCTACTCCTCCACCTGAGGCATCTCATTCAACAACAAAAGGCTTACAAAAATTAGGTAATGCAAGTATGGGACAACTACTCATTACCTCTTTCATTTTTTGGAAGTTCTTTTAATCCTCTTCATTCCACTTGAAATGATCCTCCTTAGTCAAATCAGTGAGTGGATAAGTCAATTTGGAGAACCCTTTCACAAACTTCCTGTAGTATGTACATATTCCAATAAAGCCTCTTAATTCTGTGATGTTTTTTTGTCATGGCCATTCTAAGATAGCCCTGATATTTTCCATTGTTGATGTATTTGTAACTTCGAAATGTATTCACTTGTATATCTTATGTATTTTACCCCGATGTTTATTCCGGGAAGTGTTTGTAATGTATTTGAGTCATGTCATGCCTCGATGTTCCTATTGGGAGATTCAATAATGTAAACAAGTCATGTAAAGTCATTGTGGGTAACCCTCCTATTGATCAAGGGTTAAAGTCCCCATAGTTGTGGGGCCCTAGGGTTATTAGACTCTCCTAAAGAAGTCGGCCCTAGTGAGTTATTGTCAAGTTAGGATTTAGTATAAATAAAGAGTGAGCCTATCTATTTATCACACATTCACTCACACTCAGTTGTAGCGCATAACTAAGAGAGAAGAAGTTGCCAATGTCGACGTGCCAATGTCGGGGTCATCTTTTTTCTTTTTTATGTTTTACAAGTCTATGTTAAGGCTCTAATACTGACATCCCAACGTCGAGGTGAGCAAGTTGGAAGGGTCTTTTTTTGTTACTATTTTGAAGTGCCTATTTCCGATTACCATTGTTGGTAATGTCAAAAATGACATGGTAATATCAAAATTGGTAGGATAAATTTGGGAAGGAAAAGTAATTCGTCCGATTTGTTAATTAACAATAATTAATGATTAAATAATTAAAATTAATTTGTAACTAGTATTTTTAGCTTATATTTTACTACACTTCCGCAGTTTTGAGTTTTTTATGACTCATTGTTATTTGTTTAAATAATTTCAATTAAATTTCCTTGTATCTATAGAACCTCTATAGTGCTCTAAGTGTATTTTTAGCTATAAATGGTTATTGTGTAGTTGTGTAACATTTGGGTGTGTTACACTTTGGTATCAAAGCTAAGTTTTCAACACTAAGCCTTTGGGAAATGTTGTTTATACATTAAAAATATTGAGCCCATTTTATTTTCATGAAATTATTGTATAAATTGTTGTATGTATGTGAATAAGGTAAATTATATCATGCATAAGAATTTTCATGTGAACTAAAAATTGTGGATGAATTTCTGATTGCTAGTGGAAACATATAATTGTTGGCCATTGTACATGTTGATTTCCAGTGCAGTAGGTAAGAAGTATCACAAGGATGGAAGAAGACCCAAAAAAGTACTTTGTTGAAGAAGTTGGCATGGGTATACAAAGAATAGAATCCAATGGTCATTAATTTGATATGGGATCCATGGAAGTGTTCATAGATTTGAAGGACATGTGTTGGTGCAAATCCCACCAACAAAACTTAGTCGACAGGGGTTCCCACTCTGTCGACACCCAACTCATTGTGATATCCCTGAGTCTGAACTACTGCGCGAAGGCATGTGTACATTGTTTATAGAGTTTGTTATTACTGTTTTCCTGGGCGTAGTCTAGTCTTGGTCATCCTCTTCCTCACTATAGGGTCTCTTCGTCCTGCGTGTTTTTCATTCGTGGTTTTGGGATTTGATCACAGCAAGACCTTCTCATGTCCTCTACCTCTTCTCTTTTCGAAACCTTTCTTCTCCCCTCATACAACCACTTTCTTCCTTGGATTCCCTCACAGTCTCTTCGAAACTTGCACCCATCTACCCCTTATCTGCCCATTCATCTCCCCACTTTAGTCGCGGTATCCACCGCCTCCTCACACCAAAGTTCTACTACTCTAGGTGCATCTTCAGTATACCCTTTTCGTAAACAAGCATTTTAATTAACAACTGTATAGACAATAAGAACCTACCTCTCGGTCCATTGAAAAATATCTTTCTGCTTCGCTATAGGATTTGGTAGTGTCAACTGTAAATTCAATGATATATCCTTCTAATATACTATCCAGCCAAACCTCAACAACTCACGACGCTCTGTTGTTAGTTTCTTACAATTCCTGGATCAATTCAGGGGTCCAGGATGTTGGTTCTCCACCTTGGAAATTTGTCTTCTTGTATGTGAATTGTGCCAACCACTCGTACAGTATGATGGGGAACTCATAGAAAAATTACTCATGAGAACCATCGTGTATGTATCTCTCCAACCAATTCTCCGTCATTAGTCCAGGGTTCTAATTTTCTGCTTCAACGAATTCTTGTAGCTTCTAATCAAACCAATCTTGAATTTCTGGTTGCATCAGATGCCACATCCAATCTTGAATTTTTGATCACGTCGAATGCCATATACCCTCCTCTCAGTCGCAACAAGGTCCTGACAAGGAAACCCTTTGTTGGGGAAAATCCCACCAACAAAACCCAGTTGACAGGGGTTCCCACTTTGTCGACACCCAACTCCCTACAATCTCCCTAGGCATTGGCCCATACTGGTTTTACCCTATTTAACAACACTCGCAGAGTAGATGAAGTCTCACCCAAGATGTTCAAGGGAGGGCTGACGGAACCAAGTTTCCAAAAAAAAAAAGGACTATGGGCATCAACAATTCATTTGTCTATCTATTAGATCTAGTCATTTGCATCATCACTCAGATCACATCATTCAACTATCACAAGAATAACCATGTTAATTGTGTAAACATATCTAATACTATGACATCATTCATAAGAAGTAAACATTGCATCATAGATCCATGTAACACAGCCACTTCATCATTGGATTTGCACAACAGAAAAACATGAAAGAGATAAAAAGATAGCAACAAGACAGTAATTTAGATCAATCTCCTTCTCATTATATTAACCCCGCACAATCAACTGCAAATTCAAAAATAGATAGTTCACATTCTACAACTTGATCTTCTCTACTATCTCTGTAACACCCCGGTTTTGACCCCATTTGCATTAAATGCATATGATGTATATATTGTAATTAATCATGGTGTGGAGCTATAGGAAAAATCCCCACCATTGATTTAATGTTATATGTTCAGCGATTAAAATCGATGCCGATGGTATTTTGTGGTAGCCAGGAACATTATAAATTGGACATCATGTAAATATGCATTTTAATTATAAATACCCACAACCAGCTATGTCAATGCAACAATAATGAGAAGGGGCATGATTTCCTAAGGATAAGGGGAGGGGGATATTCAAACCTTTGGGCCAATGAGGAAAATCCAAATGTCAAAGGGGGAACCTATCAAAATTTTCAACTACCTTTCTTGTCTTATTTACCCAATCATTTATTACTACCAGAAATTGGTTGGGTTGGTTATTGCATGGGATGGGCAAGGTATGGCAACCCAAAATTCGAATTGGAGAAGCCATCAGTTTTGGGGAAATGCGTTTTGACTTCTTGGGCTAGCAAAAACCCAAAAAATGTAGGCCATTCTACCATGCTTTGATGTTTTTATGTTTTCCTCACCATTTTTCCTTCACGTGAGCTCTCTCAGCCATTAAGAGCTTCCTGTGTGTGAAACCATTCATGTTTTTGGTTGTTACCTCACTTTGCTTAGGCTGAGAAATAGTTTTTGGTGATTATCAATGGCTGAGTTTCCTTCCCCAAGTTTTGTTACATTTTCACCATTTTTTTCAAGTTGGAAATCGTTTTTTTGGAAATGCCCAGTGAGTGGGAGAGGAGACCCACAAGTTTGGGTGTTACTGAGCCCATTTTGGCCACATTAGGGACAAAACATCTCTAGAAACCAAATTGCTGCTAAAGGGCCAGTTTTACCCATTCTAGAAATTCGTTTTGTTGCCGGAACTGTTTTTCCTCCAACCCATAAATCATATTGTGTTGTGAGTGCATATTTTGGCCTTGGCCTGATTTGAAGTGGGAGTGGAAATGGGGTCTGAGCTTGCTTTAAAAATCTAGTTTGTGCAAGAACCTCAAAGACATAGCTAGAGGGATGGATTTCTTCTTTACACCCCTTGAATAGCACTGGAAGGGAAGGCATAGCCTGAGGGATTGTGTAGCAAAGAAAGGGATGCTTCCTTATGTCGAGTGTGTGTGGATGTTTTAGAAGTCAGGCTAATTTTCGTGTCGGTGTCCATATCTCTTGGATTGAGCTCACTAGCTTAGCAGCCAACCTTTCTAGCTCCCTGTTAGCCTGATAAACTCAACTGTGTTGGCTTGGCTGAGTTTTGTGTATCCTTGGATATGCGTGACATGTTAGTTTCCCCTTATTCCTTGTGGAATCATGCCCAGCTCAAGGGTGGCAATGTTTCTAAGTGATTGATGAGCACACTGGACTATGGTTGGGTGGAACATTGCAGTGACGTAGCTAGTTGCGGGACATGCTTCTTTTAAGATAAGTATTCTTGTGTTTAATTCCTTGCAATTGTGTTTGTTTTATCTCTGCATCTGTATAGGTGATTATGATTTAATATGAACATGTTAAAATGTTGTTAATGAATGAAATTGTTTTTGTTGATTGATAATCATTTATGCATCTGTGTATGTTTAAGTTCAATGCATTTTATTTTACATTCGTGGGGCTAGATTTCTTGGATTGTTAGCATTATAGTCGCGTCCTCTCGCTAGTAGAAGGGTGGGGACATGACAGATTGGTATCAGAGATCTCGGGTTGCAGTAGTGGGCCTCTATGGGCCAAGAAAACTCAATTAATAGAGAGGTGAGGTAACCTCTATTGAACCCAGTAGCACAAAGAGAAAAAAAATCAGAATTTTTCTAAGTATGGGATGTTCTCTATGTCGATTGAGAAACCTGAAGCAGAACCACAATGGTGGATGAAAATACGAGATCCTTCCGATGCGGCGAAGACTTTGACAGTTTCTTCCCCAACATGACGGGCGTAAGATGAAGTTCAAGCCGCTATAGCGGCTGGGTCACGCAAAGGGAGCCGATAGGGGCAAGCCGATACATGGGAGGAGAAAGAAAAGCATTGAACCAGCCATGGAAAATAATTGATGGGGGAGCCGAATCGTCGAATGGGTCCGAAGGAGATGGCTGCAACGTCAGTCAGAAAAAGAGGAAAATTTCGCTGTGGAAGAAATTTTACCAAAAAAAAAAAAAATTCTAAGTGTTGGATAGTGGCAGAAAATTGAATTCCGAGTCGATATAGCTGCTGGAAGTGGAAAACCTTTCCACAATGGCTGACAAATAACAAAGATGGAGACGACAAGACATTGTGGTAGCTAGAAGATGAAGAATATTCCGCAACAGCACATGGAAATTTGGGTTTGAGCAGATGAACGTCAGGTGAATGGGGCCAACGAGCATCGGGTAAGTCGAGCTGACATAGCGGGTGGAAATCTGGGAAGCTCTTTGATGAGCATCAGCTGGGATGAGCGACGAAAAGAAGAGAAAATTCGAGCCACAATGATGGCCAAAAACCAAAAATCGAGCTGCTACGGCAGTGGAAGAGAAAGGAAGATCGAGCCGCTACGGCAGCGGGTGAGAAGGAAAGAAGGAGCTACTACGTCGGATGAAAGATGAGGATTGATTCGTTGTAGCGGGTGGAAGTAAAAAAATTTCTAATGTAGCGGGTGAAAAATTTTGAAAATTTTCCAAATAAGAGGAATTCAACAGGGATTTTTGGTGGGATTTCAGGCGTCAGAAAAATGGAAAATGGCAGCGAGGTTATGTGCCAGATTGCACAAAATCGAATAATGAAGCCACAAGGGGGAAATCCCCCTTGACCCCCATTGTCCCCTAAGACAGTCGTTCTTTGAGAAAGAAAATTCTGTGTTTTGAGAAAAGTTGTCATTATATGATTTTTCCAAGAGAAGGTAAGTAATTATGATTTGTATAAATGTTATACAGCTAACAGTTTTGTTACTAACACATTTTGCAGAATTATAGTCACCTTCAAGGGCAGTATTCCAAGTAGTGCAGTTCGGTAAAGTAAGCTGTGGTTTAGCCACGAGAACCCATGATGGATATGATTCTTGGGACTCCTACAAGCATGCAAGAGATGCCATGGGGGAAAATTTCCGAGTTGGAAATGATGACATAGAGTCTAATGGAAGGATATTTCAAGAGACTCTGTTGGACATTGCAGCTACCATGAGAAGCTTGATTAAATCCCAGGAAGAGAAGCATCCGAGTTGAATGCTGCTATGTTGTAGAGTTTGACAGACTTGCAAAGAAAGATGGACTCTAGGCATGGTACAGCAAAACCAGAAGGTAGTAAGAGAAGTACCAGAAGAAGAAGAAGGAATTCTAGTAGATCATCTAACTTAGAAGAATCCAATGGATATTCAAGCTCTTCTTCTCACAAGAGCAAGAGAAAGAGGCACCACAGGGTGTGGAGAACCTCCTGCATTAAACAATAAGAATGCATGATATAACAGAAATTATGGATCACAAAAGAGATTTTATTAATCGCAGGCCACTTCGAGGGGGCAACCTCCTTTGAGCAAGCTCAATACAAAATAACTCTTAGATGCTTTCATTAGACTCAACACATACTTATATACTAAGTCTAATCTAAACAACTATTAATCCCCATGAATGTGGGATAATGCAACATATTAACTGGACGACTTAGCAACTATTACTTGCTCCCCATGAATGTGAGATAATACAACATACTAATGGGACGACTTACAAAGAATATGCGTTTGACACAATATACTAACAAAATAAAGAGGGGGTTAACACAGGTTCTTAACATCCCCTCCCTCTTAGAAAAATATTTGTCCTCAAAGCTTTAGATGTGGAAACTACTGTTGAATCTGAAGGAGCGGTTCCCTTGTAGCATCCTCTGGTTGCATGTCGTGCCACTGAATTAATAAGTCTGTTATGGACCAAGAGTGAAGCTGACGAGTGTGCTTATTGAGGATGGCCTACGGTTCCAAAATGATGGAACCCTCTATATCTAGCTCTGGTAAAATAGTTTGTGCTCTGATGTTGGTGCCAATCACTTTCTTTAGACAAGAGACATGAAAGACTGGGTGAATGTGAGAAGGAGGAAGTTCCAATTTATAAGCAACAAACCCAATCTTCTGAAGAACTTTATATGGCCCATAGAACTTTGGAGCTAGCTTCTGATGCCCTTTGAGTTTCAAGGATCATTGCTTGTAAGGCTGCAGATGAATAAAAATCATATCACCGACTTGAAAGGTGCACTTAGACCAGTGTTGATCGGCTTGCCGCTTCATGAGATTTCTTGCCCTGTGAAGATTCTCTTGCAGAATGTGGAGAATCTGATCATGGTTTCGAAGAACCATGTCAACTGTCTGAACTGGTGAACTATGGGGGTTGTATGAAAGGAGCACAGGGGGTGGTTTCCCATAAATAGCTTCATATCGAGTGATTTAGATGTAGTATGGTAGAAAGTATTGTACCACCATTTAGTGACAGAGAGCCACTTTTCCCATTGATGTTGTTGTTCAGGGGTGAAGCAACGAAGATAAGTTTCCAACCATTTATTTGTGACTTCAGTTTGACCATCTGTTTGTGGGTGATATCCTGAACTCAATTTCAGTTTGGTGCCAATGAGGCAAAAGAGTTCAGTCCAAAAATGACTTGTGAAAGTTGCGTTGCGGTCTGAGACAATGGAAGAAGGGATTCCATGAAGACGGAATATCTGGTCCATGAAACTTTGTGCAACTAAGGCGACAGTATATGGATGGCTAAGAGCACAAAAATGACTATATTTGGAGAGTCGATCAACTACAACCAAGATTATGGTCTTCCCTCTAGATTTAGGGAGCCCTTATATGAAATCCATCGAAATATCTATCCAAATCCTTGTAGGGATGGGCAAGGGTTCTAGCAAGCTGGGGAGGAGTGTAGTTTCACCCTTGTGGGGCTGGAAGGTATCACATTCAACAACCATCTATTGAATTTCTCGTTTCATTCCCTTCCAAAATAAGTTACGTCATGCCCGCTCATACGTTTTGAGGAACCTAGAGTGCCCTATCACTGGAGAAGCATGGAGTTCATAGAAGATAGCCTGGTGAATATCTGTGCTCTGGAGAAGCACCAAGCGACCCTTGTATCTCAGAGAAGAACCATCCTAAGAGTAATGCGGTACAAGAGAAGGATTACTGGCCAACTGTTGAATGATTTGAGATAAGGAAGATTCATTGACATAGCCTTGCTGAATATATTGTAACCAATTTGGAATAGGCATAGAAATAGCTAAAAGAGAAGCATGGTCATCAAATGTGCGGGAAAGAGCATATGCCACAAGATTGTCCTTACCATTCTTGTAAGTGATCTCATAGTCATAACCCATGAGTTTGCTAACCCATTTTTGTTGTGTTGGGGATGAGACTCGTTGTTCTAGGAAATATTTCAGTCTCTGATGATCATTCTTGATGTTGAAATGATTCCCTAAGAGGTATGGACGCCACTTTTGTATGGCTTGCAAAATAGCCATAATTTCCTTCTCATATGTAGAGGCGACTAAATTCTTACCAGACAGGGATTTGCTGGTGAACGAAATGGGATGTTCATATTGGAGGAGGACAAGACCAATTCCATTGTTGCAAGCATGACTCTCAATAGTGAAGGGCTTGGAAAAATCAGGCATAGCTAGAATAGGTGTGGTACACATAGCTTGTTTCAGTTTCTCAAATGCACACTCAGCAGTAGGTGTCCATGCAAAAGAATCATTTTTCAGTAGAGCTATTAATGGAGCTGCAATCTTCCCATAATCCTTGAAAAACTTGCGGTAGTATCCAGTAAGTCCCAAAAACCCACGAAGGCTCTTCAAGGTCTGAGGATGTGGCCAATTTTTCATGGCATCGATTTTGGCAAGATCAACACGAACCCCTTGTGCTGAAACAATATGCTCGAGATACTCTACTTCCTTCTTCCAAAAAACACATTTAGATTATTTTGCATAGAGATGATTAGAAAAGAAAATTTGCAGTACAAGATCCAAACGTTGAAGATGCTCAGCCTAGGTTTTACTATAGATGAGGATATCATCAAAGAAGACCAGAATGAAGTTTTGCAAGTAGGGCCGAAATATTTTATTCACCAATGCCTAGAATGTAGAAGGGGCATTTGTGAGGCCAAATGTCTTGACTGAAAATTCATAATGGCCATCATGTGTGCCGAAAGTTGTTTTAGGGATATCATCCACATGGACCCGATTTTGGTGATACCCGAAACGAAGATCCAACTTGGAGAAAAAATGAGTACCATGGAGCTCATCTAGAATCTCATCAACAATTGGAATTGGAAACTTATCCTTTATTGTGATGTGATTAAGTGCTCGAAAGTCGATGCAAAGGTGCCATGACCCATCTTTTTTCTGGACTAGAAGGACTAGTGAAGAGAAGGAACTAGTTCTAGGGAGAATAACACCTTGCTTCAGTAAATCACGAACAAGCATCTCAATTTCTATCTTGTGGTGAAATGGGTAGTGATAGGGCCTGATGTTGGGAGGGATGCTTCTAGGAAGGAGTGGAATACGACGGTCCTCGGGTCGAGAAGGTGGCAATTCCATTGGCTCAGCAAACACACATGCATATCGATTCAAAATTTGTTGGAGATCCAATGGAGTAGTTGAGACTCCTCAAGGTTGCATCTGAATGAAATGGAGCTGAGCGATGCCACCATGTGAACTTTTCTTAAGAATATTTTCCATTCGATGCGAACTGATGAGGTTGAGAGACCCTGGTTGTAAGCCTCGCAATGTGTGTTTGGTACCATTGATTGAAAACTACATCCAAATTTTAGCAAAATCCCATAAAATGGGTCCAAGTTTGCGTAACCATTAAGCGCCCAAAACCACATCACATCCACCTAAGGGAAAGGCAAACATGTCAGAGCGCAAGTTATAATCCCCCATAGATATGCACACATTATGAAACTTCCCTTTGCAAGGTAAGGTGCCCCCATTGGCAATCATGACTTCAAAGCTGGAGCAAGGTTCTATGAAACAATCATCCTGTTTGGTGATCCTTGGGTCAATGAAGTTGTGAGTGCTACCAAAATCAATGAGTATTGTAAGAGGGAGTTTTTGAAGAACGCTCTGACCCACATGGTTTGTGGGGTGGTGACTATAGCTAAGGCATGGAGAGATATCTCTGGTTGGTCTTCTAGAGCAAGAAGTTGTTGAATGTAACCATCATCATCTATTGGATCCTGAGCATCATAAAAAATTTCAAGTGTGGGTGGAGAATCCACATCCAAAAGATAGAGATTTTGCTCAACACATCTATGTCCTCGGGTCAATTTCTTGTCACAATTATAACAAATCCCTTTTTTCCAACATTTCCGCATCTCTGCTTCAGACAAATGCTTGATAGGAGTGGTTCTAGGAGCTGGCGGATTTTGGGTTCTTTTGGGAACCATAGGTCTGAATGGAACAAGAGTGGATTTGGAGCATTCTTGAGCCCTGATCTTGTCCTCTACTAGCTTAGCCAACCCTAGGGATTCCATCATTTTGTTTGGGCAGAACATTTTAACCTCAGATCATATGGCATCCTTCAGACCACTGATAAAACAACTCAGGTAGAATACATCAGGCAATCCCTCAGTGTGATTGGCTAGTTTCTCAAATTCTGTCTAATACTCCCGCACAATGCTAGTTTGGAGAAGTTTGGTGAGTGCTCCTGTGAAGTCATCAAAATCACTAGGGCCAAATTGCTGCAAAAGGAGTTGGGAAAAATCTGTCTATTTTGGCTCTACATGAGCCTTGATGTACCAACGAAACCATTGAAGTGCTGCATGTTCCAAATGAAAGGATGCAAGTGGGACTTTATTGACATCAAAAGTGTTATGCAAACTGAAATATTGTTCTTCCCTATAAATCCATCCAGTCGGATCATCACCATTGAAGTGAGGAAAATCCAGCTTCGACGCGCGGAAGTTGCTAGATGACGAGAACCCAGTGTCTGCAGAAGACTCGGCCTGGCGACGGTTGTTCGTAGGTGAATGTTGATGATGGAGGCTGAGAAATTTTTGATCTAGATCTTCAAGTTTGGACTTGATGGCGGTAAGTTCTTCTTCCATTTGTTTATTTGCTCCAGCGCAGGTGACAACCATAAGCAAGGTTTTTATTTTAATTTTTTATTTTTAATTTTTAATGGGTAGAAAAACAAAAAAGGATAGGGTTTGAGAAAAGGATATTTTTTATTTGGGAAAAATTCAGGGGGGTAATTGGGGTTTTACGGGGTTTTGGACACTTTCTTAAAGACAAGAAGCAGAAAATGTGAATTTTAGAGGTGGGATGAAGGAATTGGAAAATTTGTCAAAGAGGGACAATGCAGGAAAAATGGAAAATGAACACCATGGAAAAATTTGAAGGTGATTGGGTGAGAATCAAAGAATTTATGACAAACCCTAAAAATTGACAAATGTGGAATTTCAGCCTTTAGGAAGTGAAATTGGGGATAGGGTGCTCAATGAAGGAATATGCAGAATGGTATTAGGGGGGTTATAGTGAAGTTTCAAGTGAAACAGAGCTAAATCAAAGAAGATATGGATAAAAAACAGAAATTTATACTTTTTTATTTTTTTTCTGAAGAAATGATCTATGGCGGTGCTAGAAAGTTTTGCTTTATCAACAGGAAATGGAGTGAATGATCTGTGACAATTCTGGAATGCTAGATGTTATCAACTGTAATTAGATATGGACCCCAAGTATATTCAGCTTCCTAATGGTTCAAAGGTAGTCACTCAGCCACCAAGGTTGTCTCAGGCTTGAGTATTGGGGCAGTACCCCTCACTTCACGGTGCAGGTAAAACTACTAACCACTTGGCCAAAAACGAAAACTCTTTGGTTTTCCTCACGGATGGGAATCTAGTCAATCTGGTGGGGGTCATTGCCCTTTTCGCTTGGCAGGTCCTCTCAGTGGCCAGCTACTTTGGGGTTCCTATGGTGCACCTCACAATGAGTTTTAGGGCTATGCCCAAGTACTTCCCACAATTAAGCAGATAGGGTTTAATCCCTGATCTGGATGAATAATACCGCTGCAAGAAGAAGAACAATTGTAAGGCTCATAATCCCAGGAAGCATGACATAAAAAAAATTTCCATAAATTCCACCCAACGAGCCCAAGAAAGTGCTATGATACCGGATGTGGAGAACCTCCTACAATAAACAATAAGAATGCATGATTTAACAGAAATTATGGATCATAGAAGAAATTTTATTAATCGTAGGCCACTTCGAGGGGGCAACCTCCTTTGAGAAAGATATTACAAAATAACTCTTCGATGCTTTCATTAGCCTCAACACATACTTAGATACTAAGTCTAATCTAAACAACTATTACTCCCCATGAATGTGGGATAATGCAACATATTAACTAGACAACTTAACAACTATTACTTACTCCCCATGAATGTTGGATAATACAACATACTAATGGGACAACTTACAAAGCATATGCGTTCGACAAAATATACTAACAAAATAAAGAGGGGGGTTGACATGGGTTCTTAACACAGGGATCACTCTTGAGATGAATTCAAGAAGGCTAAATATCCTATGTTTGATGGTGAAGTAAAGACTAGACAAGAGGCTAAAGCTTGGCTTCTTGGGATAAAGAAGTATTTCCAAGTTCAAAATTATTCGCAAAAAATGAAGGCCAGGGTTGCAATATTCAATATGAATGGAAGGGCATCCATTTGGTGGGAGCACTTCAAGCAAGTAAAGAGGATTAGTGAAAGGAGAATTAAGTGGAAATAATTCAAGAAGTATTTCAAGTAGAAATACCTCTCTAACAGGTATTATGATGACAAAATTAAGGAGTTCCATGAGCTGAGATTGGGATATCAGACCATGGAAGAGTATGCAAATAAATTCTTGGAATTGTTAACGTATGTCAGGTACATCAAAGATGAAAAGGTGAAGATCCAGCATTTTTTGAGTGGATTGCCTCAGTCTTACAAAGACAGAATTGATTTTTATGAACTTAGAACCCTGGAAGAAGCAATAAGGAAGGCTAAGTACTAGTATGAGCAAAGAAAAGGAAAACCTGATTACCAGAAGACATGGAAGGAAAAAAGGAATGAGAATTCTGACCAAAGGAAGAAAGTTTTCAAACCTTTTAACTTCAGGAATCAATAGAAATAACTGTCACAAGTTGAGAAGCAGTCAACCAAAGTTATAGGAGAAAATCCTAAAGAGCCAGAGCAGAATAGAGGACCACTCCAATGTTGGAAATGTGGAGGACCCCACATGTGCAAGAATTGTCCACTTGAGAATGAGAATGCAAGGCCAGATTACAACATTCAAGAGGAAAAAACAATGGGTCAAGTAGAAAGAGTCATCCCTAGTATTTATGCAGCACTGGAGGACCACCAGGCAGATTACCAGTCAACTGTGGTTAAAGTTGTAGGTAAGATTGTTGAGCAATCTGTTTCTATTTTTATTGACCCTGTTTCTACTCACAGTTACATCACTCCTATAGTAGTGGATACTTGTTCTTTCAAGAAATTAAAGCATATAAAATATTGGTTAGTTCAACTAGCCACTGGAACTAAGAGAAAGGTTAGTGAAGTGGTAGAGAAATGTCCATTGGCTATGAATGGATTGATCACTTCTATAGATCTGAATGTTCTACTGCTTGGTTCCTATGATGTTATAATTGGGATGGATTGGTTAGAATATCATAGGTTAAATATTGGCTATTATAATTAGAGGCAGCCATTTGAATTGGGGAAAGGATTGGAGCATGAAGAGGAAGACAAGTGTCATGATAGTTACTAAACCACTAAGATGAGTTGGAGGAATATCATGGAGGGAAATTAGGCCTTAGGATGCCTCATGAAGTTAATAAAAGGATTTAATAAGGAAGGAAAATATATTTTGATCATTTTTTAAATGGCCTTTGTCATTTTGGAGAGATTTTGCTTGTCCATTGCATGGTGAGTGTTCACTTTCCCTGCTTGTGAACAGATTTCGAGGGAGTTGGATTCCTTTATAATTTGTTTGATGGAGAGGCCATTCATACCTCTCATGGGAGCTTAATGAAGTAATTTTATTTTCATTTTTATGTTCCATACAATCGAATTCTCATCTATATCCCCATTCTCTCATTCCTTCTTCTCCATTCCCCCACACTCTCATTTGATGGTGCACTTGTTGGAGTGATTCTTATGCCTTGACGAGGATAGTTGATGCCCAAGATTTGATACATGATTCATGGATATTTAATATCATCTACATATTCTTTGTAAGTATAAATCTCATAAATATATGTATGAAAGGCTCACATTCCCTGTGCTCTTGAATAACTACTTTTCATGGATTTGGCTTCAATATTGAAGTAACTTTATATCAAATTTGTATGAGGACATTTATATGAGTTTTATGATGATGGGGAATCAATATATGATGTATGGATCTGTAATATTATGTCCAAATTCTCTTTAAGTCTAAATATCAGAGATACATGTATGAAAATCTTGCATACTCATGCCCTTGTATCACTAGTCTTCATGGATTTGGATTCAACCTTGAAGTAGTTTTATACCATATTTGTATGAGGGATATTATATGAGTTGGATGATGTTGGAAAATCCATATATGATGTATTACTCTATAATTTAATGTCCATATCCTCAGTGGGTCGAAATCCAATAAACTTATGTGTGAAAAGATTGGATTCTCATGCCATTGAATCACTAGTTTCCATTACTTTACCTTCAATCTTGAAGGAGTCTTGTATCAGATTTGTATGAGGGATGTTATTTGAGTTTGATGATTTTGTGACAGACATATATGATTTTTTACTCTTTAATTTCATGTCCCTATGCTCTGTGGGTCAAAATCCAATAAATCCATATGTGAAACTCTTGCAATTCTATGCTATTAATTCACTAGTTTTCATGTATTTGACCCCCATATTGAATGAGTTGTATACCAGACTTGTATGAAGGGATTTATATGGTATTTAATACTTTTTTGTAATCCATTGGTATGTTGTATATGGTCCCTATATGTCATATCCTGGTATGAACCTTTAACTCCACCTTTCATATGTCAAAATCGATGTAGAAAGATAGATGATATGAGAGCCCATTAGCTAGAAAATGAATTAATTTATCTGAGCCCCAATAATTTTTATTCCATACATGACTTTTTCACAAATTTTAAGTCTTTGTCACTTCAACCCAAAAGGCATGGGATCGAAAATAAAGAGGAACAATCTATCTTGTCTATTCTTTCAAAACTATGGCAAAAATATGCAGTGTTTATATATACTTTTCATGCAACTAAGCTAATAGTTTGAAACTAGAAGATGCCTTCCTTAGTAGTATAAATAAGGAAGCTCTTTGAGCACAGAAATAAGGGTGCTTCTTTCCAATCTCTTTGAGCATAGAAATATAACTTTAAAGCAAACTAATTAATTCTCTTCTTTAGGTCCGATAGACCAAAGTTTGGTCTCAGGGGACGTTAACCATCATCATCATCATAATGGATTACCTCAGTCATGAGAAATAAAAATTGGTCCAAATGGGTGCCATTAATCCATTAAAAGACCAAGTACTTGCTACTAGATATTCTAAGAAAGCCAAAGGGAATAAAAAGGCCCAAGAGAAGAAGTTGGTAGATGAAAGAAGGAGAATTCCAAACCACCATTTGAGCCTTTAAATTCCCAAAAGGACAAACAAAAGAATAAGAAACATAGGAATATGTGCACATACTGCCACAAGGGATTTCATCCTAAAATTTCACGTATGAATAAAACCATTGACATGATGGATCAACTTCTATAAAATAACAATCTTCTGGTCCATAAGAGTGCATGAAGAAAATATGCAAATTCCTGTACAAAAGATAAAGAAGGGCAGCATGCACTAATGGATATAACTTCACATAATTCTTTCATTATTGACTCTAGAGCATCTAGGCATATGGATTCTAGAAGGGAGTCCTTCACTATTTTTCAATCCTTTCATGGTCCTTCAATCTTGATGGGACATGATCAGATATTCCATCCCAAGGTAAGGGAATAATTGATTTAGACAATGGAAGCTTTCAAAATGTTTTGTATTTTCCTACTCTTTTTGCAAATATTATCTTTTGGTATTAAATGGCACACAATGGAATCCTAATAAAGTCACTTTCACTCCCAATGAACTAGAGATTTTTGAAATTTATACTAGAAGAATGATAGCACTGTTAACACAAAAAATTGTTCACTTAGATCTCCATGCTCCAAACCATAATTATACATCATAATCCCACCATTATTTCCTTTGTTTAGACCTTCAAAATTAAAATTTCGCCAAATATGGTCCAAAACATTATTATTCCTTCCCCTTTCAATACATGGAAGTTGATCATTTATTGTGATTTATCCCCACTCTCTCCAAAAAAGACCAAAAAATGATAAAATGAGAATGGGTCAAAAATCATAGATAAATACCATGGTTTATTACCATGGGTCAAAAAACCTTGGATCATCATATAAATACATTGTGAATGTCTCCCCACAAACATTAAATTACATGACATTACTTGTCACCTTTTTCCATTGTTCCCATATTTTTGCCATATCATTTTCCATGGTGTATGTCGATATTTATTCATACCCTCTTGGATCTATTCCCCCTTTTGACCACCATTAGTGGAGACGAATGGAGAACCAAACCATGGAGTCGGTTGACCATTTCCTCAAACGGCTACAGTGGCCCATATTATTGAAAGGTATGCATGTTCTTGTTTTTATTAGTTAGCAAAAATATATAAAACATCATAAAAATATTTATGTTGTTACTACTTATTATTGCAAGTCTAGGTTGAGAAATCCCTTGCACCATGAACTCTACCCTATGATCTGTTTGATTTATGGTAGGTGCTTTTGCACATAGTAGGGGAGAAACCCCCACTATAGTTTTGGTGACTCCATTGTCTCGATCCCCAAGGATCTATGTTTTTGTAGGTGTTTATATTGGTTTTTCCTACTTGCTTAACTTTAACCATCACATATATGACCCCCTTGTGGTGGATCTGAACCAGTCTTGTCCTAGTGCCTGCTCCCCTGACCCAAGTCGACGATTTATTTCTCAAAAACTCTCAGTTTTAGCTGGATCACACTTATCCGACAGAAATTTGCAACCTAGGTCACACCTTTTTTCTGTTGGGCTTAGGGCAGACCCGGGTTCTATACTTTGTCTTCGCACCAACAAAAGACCCACAGTGTTGGCCCTTTCAGCAACAACTTGTGAACAGGTTGCAGTCTCACCTGAAACAGCTATGGGGTGCTGCAGAATTAGGTTTCTGCAAGCAGAATAGGGATATTACTGTACCTTTAGCATTTAACAAATAATAATCATATAATACAGATCTTCGACAGTCACTTATATAGCTTCACGGTTAGATAAACAAACAGTGTCTTGCTTAACCCTTAACTGGGAATTCACGGTGAAGTTAGTATTTAGCAGTGATCTTACTTATTATTTATATACTTATTAATGCATACAAGAACATAAAAGAAACAACAAAAAGGAACCACAACACAAGATATAACGTGGTTCACCCCCAGTTTAGGGGCTACATCCATAGAACTGTGTTTTATTCAACTCTTTACAAAAACCACAGTTCTGATCTATGCACTCAGCTGCAGATCCCTTCAATTCCTCAAGTTGTGCACTAAGCTGCAGATCTCTGCGCACACAGCTGCAGATCTTCTTAATCACCCAAAAACCCTCTACGCACATAGCTGCAAAGGTCGTCCACGCACACAGCTGGGACTTAACCTGTCTTACAAAACTAGCCTTAGCTTTGCATCAAATCATCTTACATCAAAAGCCTAACCTGACTCTTTTACAAAAGTGCTTATTTATACAAGTGCACTTATTACAAAACCATGGGCTTAAACCATGGGAACCCCGAACCCTAGACCCTGGACTTAAACTGTGGGTTTATTACAAATAGAGGGCTTTGACTCAACCCCAATACCCCTAAGACTATTTTGAATCGCAACTCCGCTTACAAACTCCCACAAAAACCACGGAGTTACCAAAATTAAGGACCGTTAAGGTGCACGCCCCAACAAGCCCCTAAGACTCACCAATGTCCCATCCTGGGACACTTAGCTGCTTGTCTGGTAGTAGAATGATATCTTCAGCTGCTTGCTCCTTCTTTATGATCTCCTTACGCACTCTGTTAGGCTTTGTATCTATCTTCATCTCTGTGACCATCAGCTTTAATTTTCCTGCCCTCCTGCTCCCTTATCTGACTGTCATCATTGTCATCCTTTCTGCTACTTCTACCACAGGCACAGCTTGCTTAATCCTTCATCCTTTCATTCTTAGCATACTGCCGATGTTCCTTATGCTGCTATCTTCCTTCACAATATTTATGATGGTCATGGGAATTGTTGAGCCTTATAAAGCTATCAGCGACTCCATCCCTCGAACTGCCTCCCGTTCATGTCCTATCGAAAATTTGACCATCCACAACTTTGGGTCCTTAGCAGATGGGGCTCCTGTGATTGCATGCCAATGTACTTTTGCATAAGACAAACAACATGCCTCCACTCCGCTGAGCCAGGAGGATACATCTCGGGATCCTCCGGAGTCTTTTCTAAGGGCTTGTGCCTTTCTTCGTTTCACTTAGAGTGAACTTCTGCCTTAAATTTCTTTCTAGTTGATTGTATCTGCATTGGCTGCTTCGGTGCTGGAGACATCTCCTCGCAGGGTGGATTTCTCATAAGGTTCTGTAGACCTCTCTCCCTAATCTCTCGTAACAATTCCTGGACTTTGCAATCATTGGACATAGTGCTAACTGTAAAATCAAAGAAATGCGCAATGCAGGAGTCACCGGCCTGTGTGGCTTCTTATAGAATCCCACAACAAAATCTGTCATGATGGTGCATGAATGACACAAAATATGCTGGAGCGGTGGTAAATCTTGTCCACACGGTGCTAGATTTTCCCAATATCTCATCATTACAGGCTGTTAAGGAAGTTCATGTGCCGGCGTCACCAAGTCTAGTTTGTCCCATCAGTCACATTTTAGGCTGCGACACACCTTTCATCTTTGACATAACCACTAACTTCAGCTTCGCCTCAATGAGTACCTTCGACACAATATTAGCCTTCGCCCCATCCTGACCCAAGCGGCAACCAAACTTCAACCTTCGAACTTTGACAGTATTCAACACTTCGTAGCTTTGAGAACAGCTTCATTATAGTCTAGTACCCAATTCCAACTATTCTTGGTACTTAGACTGTCCTTCGTGCTATTAATTCGGATTAGTGGGGGCCCAGCTTGTCCCTGTACTTCTTTAACCTACTTCCATTCACCAGGGAAGGTAAATTTTCTCCATTCAATTTAGCTAGCTGGACTGCACCACCATTGGTAACTCTCTACACTATGTATGGTCCTTTCCAATGTGTCTTGAACTTACCCAGGAATTTCATGAATTTACTTTCATATAATAGGACAAGATCACCATTCTAGAACTGCTTCTTCTTAATGTGTCTATCATGCCATTCTTTTTCTATGGCTTTCTGTACTTACTGATGGAACCCTGCGATGAATTTGTCTTCGTCAAGTTCTAGTATATTTGCCAGCCTTTCTTTCATCATAGCTGGATCATCCATCTCTGTGAAATTAGATATTCTTAGGCTAGGAACAGTGTACTCCATGGGCATGATTGCTTCTTGTCCATAGACCAACCTAAAAGGTGTATGGCCTGTCAACTTCTTGCAGGTAGTTCTATAAGCCCATAGTACTGCTAGAATTCTAAGATCCCAATCATTTCTATTAACATTGCAAACCTTCGTCAGAGAATGTTCAAGGATCTTGTTAAAGGCTTCAACAGTTCCATTTGCTTGAGGATGATAGGTAGTACTCTTCTGATGATATACTTGAAATTCTTCAGTCAATACTTCAATAGTCTTGTTTAGGAAATGTGATTCTTGATCACTCATAAGAATTCTAGGACACCCAAATCTTGACAAGATGTTATCGAAGACGAACTTCATAGCTGTAGTAGCGCTACAGTTCTTGACCGATTGAGATTTGGCCCAACGAGTAAGGTAGTCAATTGCTGTAATAATGTATCTTGCTCTGGATTTATTCACAAGGGGATTGATAGGTCCAACAAAATCAATAGCCCACTTGTCAAAGGCTTGTAAATTTACCTGTGGAACTAGAGGCATCTCGTCCCTCTTGGATGGTTTGCCTGTCCTCTGACAGATGTCGCAACTGTGGCAATACTCTCGTGCATCCTTATGAATTGTGGGCCACCACAATCCGGCTGTTAGAATCTTCTGTGTTGTAGCTTTTCCTGCGTAATGACCTCCTGCTGCTCCAGAATGTGCCTCAGCCAAAATTAATGGTTTTTCATGCTCCAGGACACATCTGCGCAGTATTTCATCTGGTCCCATCTTATATAGCTGTCCTGCTATTAAGGTAAAGTCGGTTTCTCTAACCACCAGCTGCTTCTTCTGCTATGTTGTCATTTCGACAGGTGCAAAACCTATAGATAAGTACTGAACAATATCCTGAAAATAGTCATCAACCATCTGGCTGGCAAACAACTGGGCATCAGGAAGACCTTCGTCTAAACTAATGGGCTCTTCTCCTGACTCGAGCCTCAACAAGTGGTCAGGACCTAGGTTAAGTCTTCCAGGTTTGATTATGATCTCAAAGTCATATTCCTGAAATAGAATCAACCATCTGCATATCCTTCCACCTAGCACAGGCTTGTTAACCAAATACTTCAAAGCAGAATGGTCAGTGAACATCTTAAAATGAGATCCTAACAGATAGTGTCGAAACTTCTACAATGCATAAACCATAGCTAGACCTTCTCATTCTGTCATAGTATAATTCTTTTCTGCTGTGGACAATTTTCTACTTGCAAAAGCAATAGGGTGATGAATATTACCTTCACCTGACTGAGCCAATACTATACCCAGAGCAATGGAGGATGCATCGACATGCACATGAAACTCCTTATTCCAGTTAGGGAATACTAAGATAGGGGCAGTTACCATCTTTTTCTTCAAAATATCCAAGCTTTGTTGACACTCAGGTGTCCATTCAAACTTAATATATTTATTCAACTGCTTTTCCATAGGGGCTGTGATCTGAGCATAACCTTGAATGAATTTCCTGTAATATCTAGTATGACCAAGTGTAGTGTGAAGTTTCTTAACAGACTTCGAAGGTGGAAAGTTCACAATAATGGCTATCTTCACAAGATCCATCATCAGTCCTTGCTTACATACAATATAACGTAGCAGAATTCCAAAAGGTGCACAAAAGATACACTTTTTCAAGTTCAAGGAAATCCGATGATGTCTACACTTGTCTAGCATAAGTCTTAAACTAGCTATATGGTCTTTTAGTAACCCAAAGATAGTCCAATCATCAAAATAAGCTTCTAAGAATTTATGTATAAATTCCTTAAATGCAGAGATGACTACTCTAGAGAACATAGCAGGTGCATTCTTCAATCCAAAGGGCATAACTGTATACTGAAAGGATCCCATTTCTGTAGTGAAGGTTTTCTTATGTCGATCTTCTGGAGAAATTCTAATCTGATGGTAACCTGAAAATCCATCAGTAAAAGAGTACACTTCTTGACCTTTGACATTGTCTAAAACTTCATCTGTAAAGGGAGTAGGGAAAGGATCATGTAAACATGAATCATTCAACTTCCTCAGATCAACACAGATTATGATTTCTCCCTTAGTCTTCTTTTCTTGCACCACCATAGGACTGACCCATTCAGATTCTTCAACCGGCTCAATGATTCCTACAGTAAGCATCTTATCGAGCTCCATTCTAACTTTTTCTTTATACTTAGGGTTCATCCTATAAGGGCGTTGTTTCACAGGATTCACATCAGGTTTCAAAGGGATCTTTATTACTCCTATATCACCAAGGATACCTTTCATCTCTAAAAACTTCATTGGAAATAGGTCCTGATACTCATGGAGAAGTTGGGTCACTTTGCTCACCATTTCTTCATCCCAATAATCTCCAATGATAGCATACTTAGGATTTTCTGCTGATCCAATGTTTACTGTCCGCGTCTTCAAGGGCTGAGTCACTTCAGGTGCTTCAATTGCTAGTCCATGTACTTCGCAGTGTCCTTCTGACTCAGGAATGTTAATGTTGCGTAGATCATCATCCTCGTCAATTGCGAGGTTATAACATTCTACTGCATTAGATTCTTGTTCCTTCCAATCAGGTTGGTATTATGCTATTTCTTGATCATCAAACACTTTAGTATGGATCAACCTAATAGCTGCGTCCAAAGTAGGACAAACCTCATTAATAGAAAATGTCAGCACAAAAATATCAACAAGACTATCCCAACTTACAGTACCATGGCAAAGCTCGACCTCTGCATACCAGTTCTTTGCTATAGGTTCCAAGGTGTGCACAAACCTATGTACCCATTCGTCATGAGGTACATGCTTCCATGCATCGTAGCATTGCTCCAAGTGTCCCTGAGGACTAGTCTTAGCATTAAACCTGCTTCGCACCTCCTGAGTTTGATCCCTGAATCTTAGGAAAAGGTACTTTTGGTACGCTTCCAAACTATGAATGTACTTTTTATGACCATTCCACCATCTGGCTGCTATGGCTCTGAATGCTGAATCTAGAATCTCCATTTTCTGTGAATCTAGTACCTGCTCTGAGAATTGTATAATAAAATCTGTTGGGTCTGTCAAGCCATCAAAGGTAGGAAAGTCTCTTGTCTATGAACCAAGCCATCTGAGAGACTTGGTAATTCTTGCACATCGATGTCCATGTAGTTCATAAAGTCTATTCTGCCAATTCTCTAGACCGTCATCTGAATCTGTCATGCAGGAGCTGTCACACTGCCAATCCATGATACCTTCGGTAGTAGTATCAACATAATCTTCTTCCTTAGCTGTGATGTTGTAGATATGGTCCAAAACATCATGATCTTCATCTCTGAGTGGTTATGTGTACCTTTCTCCTTGAGAAGGGTCAAGTGGTACTATGACTCTCAAACCTTTCCCTTCGAAATTCATCTGTCTCTTCTTAAGGTTAATGACTGTAGCATTGTCTATTTCCCACTCAATTCCTAGCAAAGTTGGGTAGGGGTTGTTATCATCAATTATCTCAATGACTTCAAAGTCTGCTAAAGTACTGACCCCATCAATATCTATTGGGACACTAGGGAATCTTCCTAAGGGCACAATCTTCTGCTAAATGGCTAATCTCAACTGTATAGGAGACCATTCAAGGGTAGGTTTTCCCATTTGTTCCCATGTTTATTTAGTTAAGACATTTAATTTGGATCCTAGGTCCAGAATGACATCAGTCATGTCATATTCTCCTATTTGAGCATGCAATCTCATTTCTCTTCCAGTTCTTCTGACTCTATTAACAGTTTTTTCCTTACCAAAGCTTCGCTGAGGTTCGCAAGAAGCAATAAATTTCTGTAACTCATTTAAAGCATTCTGATTTATTAAGAGCTTCATGCAACTTTGTAAAAATGAAGACAGTGTACTTACTTTATCCGTTGAAGCTTCTTGAGACTGTGACTGCTGCTGAGGCTGCTGCGCAGGTGCTACTAGTGTGCTTGGATCAGCAAATTCATTTTTGGCTTCCAGAAATTTCTCTTTTTCTCTTCCCACATCGAAGGTTGGAATTTTCTCTGGGGCCTTACGAACCCAAGCCTCATCAGGCTTTTTCTCCTTATTCTATATTTGCGTCGTGGAACCACTCCTTGTAACAACATTAATGGCTGGAACAGGTCTTTTCTCTATAGAAATCATCTAAATATTCGGAGTAGGAGCACTATTTATTTCTTGTATCTTGGCTATTAGCTGCGGTCATTGCTCAATCACATGGTCGACTGCTCTGTAATATCGACATGTCGTAGTTGGGTTCCGACAGTCTCTAGCTAGATGTCCTACTTGATTACAATTATAGCACACCACCTGGCCTTGACCTCTTCCAAGCATACCACCACGACCATGACCTCCAAAAGTACCTCGACCTGAGGTACTACCACGGTACCCATATCCATCATTGCCTTGTCCATAATTTTGTACCCTATAAGCATCATAGGTTCGTTCTCTCATGAGGTCAAAACTGAGACATTCATCCTCGTTGTGTCCAACTGACTTACAGAACTTGCAATAGGGGTTCTTAGGTACTTGCACATATCTCTGCAGCAGATAGCAGTCTTCAGGTCGATGCTGGCTAGTTGTCCTACAGATCTCACAATATATAACTCTAGGATTGAATGGGTTTGGCACACCAGAATTCAGGTAATTTCTTACCGTAGGAAACTATTCCTTGTCATGTCCTTCTATCTGACATCGTGTACATCAAACCTCTTCTCGAACAGCTTTGCCTTTCTTCATGTCGCACAGCTCCAAGGCCATTGCTGCTAAATGCGCTTGTATTTGAGCTATACCAAAACTATCTTCGACAGGAGCTGTTTCAAGCTTCATAGCAATTTCCAAAGCCTCTTGCTGATCAACAACCTTCTGTTGCATGAGTGGAGTCCTGATATGCAGTAACAAAGCTACAATGAACCATTCCTTATGCTGCGCTGGTCCAATAGTGAAACTGAATTGATCTAGCAGAACTTTGAACCTCTGATCAAAGTCCCACACTGATTCTCCTCGCCTCTACTGAATTTCCTTTAGTTCAGTGATGCACTGCGACTCTGATTTAGGCTTCTTAAATTCCTTTATCATTTCTGCTTTTATATCATCCAAGACCTGGTTCTGAGTACTGGAAAACTTCATGAACCAGGTCAAAGCGTGGTCTCTAAAAGAAATAACCAGTTGCGCTCTTCTTGTATCTTGATCCGTAATGTTCTTGGCAGTCCACATGGCTTCACATAAGAACCAAAACTATTCTAGATCCTCTGATCCAGTTCCTTTAAAGACTGGGAGCTTAATGTCATCATTCATATGGGCCATCACGGATCTAGGGGGGGAGGGAGGGGGACTGGTAGTAGGCAGGGGGGAACTTACGAGGGTAGACTGTCCTATGACAGGAATACTCATGCTAGGGTTGCTTTCAGACTGTGATGGGTTCTCAGGGATAACAGGGCTTCGCTGCGGGATTACTGGAGGGTTTCCAACAGAAGGGGTTTCATCAGGCATCGGGTCTACTGAACTTACAGGGGTATACTCGATATTCTGACCTAGGGTATAGGATCCAAAATTCCTCTTGTCTCTTTTACCACTTCACAGCAAACCACTTTGCTCGTCGAAGTCACTTTCACTTCCAAACATAAGTTAGTACTACTATATCTAATAGTCTGATTCAATGAGCAATATACCTTTTTCAGCCAATAGCATTTTAATTTTCAAATTAAATGAATTTAAGTACTTACCCCTTGGTCCTTTGAAAAACTGTCGTTCAGCTTCGCTGAAGGAAGTACTTGTGTCGATGGCAAACTCCGTCACAAATGCTTCAAGGGTTCGCGTTGTCCAAAAATCAACAGCTCAGGATATCTCGTTGTTCACTCTTTTCAATATATTAATTCTTGCGGGGGTCCAATAAGAAAACTAACCTTCTTGGAAGTTCGTCTTTCTCTCTGTCAACCTAGATAACCATTGGTGTAACTCTATGTGGATACTACCAAAGAAAATTTCATAAACATCAGAAAAAACATACCTTTGTAAAAAGGCATCTGAACTGCGACGCAGATCTTTGTTCTCTTGTTCAGCAAATTTCAGATAAGTCTCTTCAATCCAATCACCAAATTCTTTCACTGAGTGTTTCCAAAACATAGCCCTCTAGGTACGACGTAAACCCCTCTTGAGCAGATACTGAGTTCAACCGGCAACGGAACCAATTTGTTGGGCTTAGGGCAGACCCGGGTTCTATACTTTGTCTTCGCACCAACAAAAGACCCACAGTGTTGGCCCTTTCGGCAACAACCTGCGAACAGGTTACAGTCTCACCTGAATCAGCTATGGGGTGCCGTAGAATCAGGTTTCTACAAGCAGAAGAGGGATATTACTATACCTTCAGCCTTTAACAAATAATAATCATACAATACAGATCTTCGACAGTCACTTATATAGCTTCGCGGTTAGATAAACAAACAGTGTCTTGCTTAACCCTTAACTAGGAATTCACGGTGAAGTTAGTATTTAGCAGTGATCTTACTTATCAGTTATCTACTTATTAATGCATAAAAGAACATAACAGAAACAACACAAAGGAACCACAACACAAGATATAACGTGGTTCACCCCCAGTTTAGGGGCTACATCCACAGAACTGTGTTTTATTCAACTCTTTACAAAAGCCACAGTTCTGATCTGCACACTCAGCTGCAGATCCCTTCAATTCCTCAAGCTGTGCACTAAGCTGCAGATCTCTGCGCACACAGCTACAGATCTTCTTAATCACCCAAAAACCATCTGCGCACACAGCTACAGATCTTCTTAATCACCCAAAAACCCTCTGCGCACACAGCTGCAGAGGTCGTCCATGCACATAGCTGGGACTTAACCTTTCTTACAAAACTAGCCTTAGCTTCGCATCAAATCATCTTACATCAAAAGCCTAACCTGACTTTTTTACAAAAGTGCTTATTTATACAAGTGCACTTATTACAAAACCATGGGCTTAAACCATGCGCACCCCGAACCCTAAACCCTGGACTTAAAACATGGGTTTATTACAAAAAGAGGGCTTTGACTCAACCCCAATACCCCTAAGACTATTTTGAGTCGCAACTCCGCTTACAAACTTCCACAAAAACCGCAGATTTACCAAAATTAAGGACCGTTAAGGTGCGCGCCCCACATTTTCCCGATAAGCATGACCTAGGTCATACCTTCTGCCTTGTCTAGAGGTCGTGGCCATGATCTTCTTCTTTCCTTGAGGGCAGATCATCAAGAGAACAAACTTCTTGATTTTGGAAATGAGCTTACTGCATTGTTTTGCAATAACCAAAGAGATAGCGACAGGAGGTGGTACCTCTGGTATCCTGTACAAATGATTTCCCAACATAATAATAACAGCGCAAGGCCGAGACTCATACACAGTATGTCACTTACATAAGTATGGTTGACCTAATAATACATCACAAACATCAAGAGGAGGAATATCACATAATACCTCATCAATGAAGGGCTTGATGCTATAGGGAAGGCGACATTGTTGGCTGACGTGGAGATCCCGTCCTTGGTGAAGCCACCCGATGGTGTACAGATGTGGGTGTGATTGTTTTAAAAAACCCAACCGCTTCATGACCTCTACTGAAATTAGGCTCTTTTGGCTCCCATTGTTGACAATGAACTGTAGCGGGGAACCCTTTACCCACATCTAGGAGTGGAAAAGACGCTCCTCCTCCTCTGAATCTTCTGGTTCTTCCTTTTGGATTTTCATCGTAGCAATGGTGGCATTGGGCTCTGCATCGATAATCTTCTTCCCTTTTTCATTCCCCTTCTTGGTTTCTGATTTAATGTCAGAGTATGCATCTGATTTAGAATCCTTTATCTCGGCCACCAGTGACTGCTTGGCCCAATACTCACTTGTGCTGTGAGTGGTGCTCTTATGGAACTCACACCACTATCCCGCTTCCTTATTTGGCTTTGTAGTGTTGCTATTTGCTTAAGGATTTGACAATTTTTATTGATTCTCCATGCCTTGGCTATGTCCTTGGTTCTGTGGTTTGGGGGCACCTTTCCCTTGCTTCTGATTCGCAGATCCAAAGTCTCGCTTTTTCTGTTTGAATTTTTGCTCAATTTTGGCAGCATACCGATATGCCATACCAAGCGAGGAGATGTTGAGGAACTCCATTTCCTCCTGAATTTATCTATGCAAACAACTATAGTACTTCAGCACCAAATGTTTCTCTAAATATTTGATACCCAACTTGGTGCGCAGCGTATGGAACAGATTCGTCAACTCATGCACATCTTGATCTCTTTGCTGCCGCAGCGTAGTCCATTGTATGTACTTGTCCCCATAGCTTCCCACTGGATAATATTGTCCCCTTATGGCATCTCGGAGAGAATTCCAAGTGGGTACAGTCGAGAACAGAGAGGGTTCCTCCTCGTCCTCCTCGTCCTTTCTCTCATAGTAGGTTTCCAACCAGTCCTTGACATGGGGGGCGGCTTTGAGTAGAGAAAAATTAATCTTTTCCCAGTTAGGAAAGTCATGAACCAAGAAATATCCTTCTAATAGATTCAAACATCTTGTGTAAATTAAGGCCAGCAATAGATTCATTTTACTCACAACAATTATCAATTGATCATGCAAAATCACTCACAAAAGAGACTGAATATGGAGCTGTAACACTAAATTGTATTAACTGAGTGTACAATAGACAACCCTGTAATAACATAGGTTCCTGAATAAATATAATACATCAATAAATCGAATGCATGAGGATGCATCCAAATCTAGCATAAATCAGGCTTACCAAAAATAAGCAAATCCCCCATAGGTGTAAAAAGCTAATCCCAAATCTGTCATGGAGCTCACGAATTGGAAAAAATGCATAGGCAAGCTAAAGAGTGGTGGAATGGTATCTCATACATGCTTTTGCATGGAGAAAAGAGAGGAGGATGTGTAGGACAAAAAACAAGTCAACCTCACCTAGTCTAGCTTTTCCTTTTGCCTTAAAACACTGAAAAAGCAGGCAATAAAGCAGAAAAAGCAGAAGGGCGCTTAGGAGGCCAGGATAAAGTAGAATTGATTCCTTTAGCTCTCCCATGCACTACATGAGTCAAATAAGGCAAGTTTGACCATTATAGATAGGCAAATAACAACTTGCACAAGGTGGGACACATGAACTAGGCAAATAAGACAAAAATAATGGAATTAATGTCTAAGTGGGTAAACTATGGGTTGATTATTCTAACACCCCCCCTTAATCCTGACTTATGATTAATATATCAAAAAATTATAGGGCCTAGAAACAAGGCTTAGTCACCTTTTACATACTGCAAATCCATTTAAACAAGGAAAGAGGCAAAACCAACTTGGGAAAATCCTCCCTTAAACATGGACTGTAAAACAAAATTGTAGAATCTTGTATTCACTCATGCTTTCATAGCATGATCAGAAATCCATAGCAGTGATTTGAGATTGCTGAAGGTCTTCTCACAAAATGCTTTGGTGAAGATATCAGCTACTTGCTCTGAAGATGAACAGAAGAGTAGGTGAATGGTGCCATCATGCACAAGTTCTCTGATGTAGTGCATGGATCTCAATGTGTCTGGTTCTCTGCTTCTGAACTGGATCCTTGCATATTTGAATGGTACTTTGGTTATCATAGTAGATGGTATTTGAGTACTCAGGCTCGAATCCACACTCTCCAAGTAAACCCTGCAACCATAAACATTGAGTTGTTTCATTAACAACTCCTCTGTACTCTGCTTCTGTAGATGAGAGTGCAATGGCACTCTGTTTCTTGCTTGACCAGCTGATTGGACCTTCTGCAAGCATAAACACATATCTTGATGTGGACTTTCTATCTGTGCTATCACCTACCCAATCACTGTCAGTAAATCCAATCAATTCAAGATCAGATTTTGCTTTATAGAAGATCCCATGTGTCCTTGTTCCCTGAACAAAGTTAAGGATCCTTTTGGCTGCTTTCCAATGGATCTCTTGAGGCTGATCCATGAATCTAGAAGCCACACTTACTGCATAACAAATATCAGGTCTAGTATGTGTCATATACAATAAACATCCAATCAATTGCCTATACAGTGTATTGTTTACCATCGGTGAAGAATCAGCTTCTTCCAGCTTCACTCCTGAAAGGAAAGGAGTTTTGCTTGCTTTGCAATCCTTCATTTTGAATTTGTTCATAAATTCCAAGGCATATTTGGACTGGTGCATCTTTATTCCAGCTTTGGTTTGAGAGATCTCAAGCCCCAAAAATTGACTTAAGAGCCCCAAATCTGTCATAGAGAAGGCTTGGTTCATAGCTCCTTTTAAGGAAGCAATCTCAGCCTGTGAGCTTCCTGTAATGAGGAAGTCATCAAAATATAACACAATGATCATTAATGAACCATTAACTAACTTCAAATAGACATTTGGATCTGATTTGCACCAAACAAAATTCAATGATAGCAATAAGCTATCGATCTTGGCATACCAAGCCCTGGGGGCTTGCTTTAGCCCATACAATGACTTTCTCAACCTACACACAAGAGAAGGGTTAGTAGAAAAACCTTGAGGCTGCTGAATATATATCTCCTCAGTGAGATCTCCATTTAGGAAGGCACATTTTACATCCATGTGATGTACCTCCCATTGCCTTGAGGCTGCAATGGCTAGAGCTAGCCTGATGGAATCCATTTTTGCCACTGGGAAAAAGGTCTCATTGTAATCTATGCCATGAACCTGTGAGTAGCCCTTGGCTACCAATCTGGCCTTTTACGTTAGTGGTGAACCATCAGCAGAAAAATTTGGTCTTATAGACCCACTTACACTGTACTAGTTTTCTCCATGGGGGAAGATCCACTAGCTCCCATGTGTTGCTCTTCTGGAGTGAGCTGAACTCCTCCTTCATGGCTGTTTTCCATATTGGATCTCCTTCTGCTTCTTCATATGTTTGAGGATCATACTCCACCATCAAATAGCATTTTTCAGCAAACATAGGATCCTTCATGCATAGACCATTCTCAAACTGAGATCTAGTCCTTCTTGGGTCATTGGGATCCCCAGCTAGCTCACCTACTGCATGTAGTGTCTTAGCTGCCCATTTTGGCCTTGTGGGGATGTTAGGGTCTGAAATAAACTCATATCCATCAAATAAATCAGAATCATCATGTTCAACAAACTCTTTACTTACTTCTTGATGTTCAGGTGGTGAAGAGGCTTCACCAACTTCCACTGCTGCAAGGGATTCTTCTTCAAAATGAACACACCTTTCAATGAAGGCTTTGTTTTTGCTCAAATTTATCAACTTGTACCCTTTTGAATCTTCACAGTATCCAACAAAAAGACACTCTTGGCTTTGGGGCTGCAAAGCCTTCCTCTTCTCTGTCGGGATTCTAGCCCAAGCCTTTGAGCCAAAAATCGTGAAATGGGTCACATCTGGCTTGTGCCCACTCCATCCTTTGAAGGGAGTCATACCATCATGCTGTTTGTGAGGTACCCTATTCTGGATATAGGCTGCATAGTTGATAGCTTCAGCCCAGTACTTTGGTGGCAAAGTTTTGGCCTCCATCATGCATGTTGCCATCTCCTTCAGTGATCTGTTCTTCCTCTCAGCAACACCATTTTGCTGTGGTGTGTAAGGGGTAGAATGCTGCATATGAATACCTGTATCTGCACAATAATTAATAAACTCAGACTTGACATAATCACCACCATTGTCAGATCTGAGGGCCTTGAGTTTTCTTCCAGACTGGTTTTCAACCAAAGCCTTAAAGACTTTGAATAGGCCAAAAACTTCAGACTTGTGTTTCAGGAAGTGAACCCAGCAATACCTAGAAAATTCATCAATAAAAATTAATGCATACTTGGCTCGACTCATGGACATATGAGGGAATGGGCCAGCAACATCACTGTGGATCAGCTTGAGGGGTGCATAGGTTCTCTCATGACTAGCTCTCCCAAATTTGTGCTCTGGGTGTTTTCCTAGGATACAACCTTGGCAGACTCCTTTGGAAAATTTTATCTTGGGCAACCCTATGACCATCTCTTTTTCACTAAGATCAGAAAGATATTTGTAGTTAAGGTGGCCAAATCTCTCATGCCAAAGCTTACTAGCTTCATTAGCATGAGTGAGAAGAGCAGAGGGGTTTGAGTAAGGTAGGAAGTGTGAGAACATGTATACCTTTTGATCATGATTTGCATCTCCTTTTGCAATGAATATACCACTTGAGATATCTGTGATCTCAAATTCATCGGGGGAGAATATGACCTTCTTTGCAGACCCAGTGTAGGTCATCTGGTACACTGACAGGAGGTTGGAGGCGAGACCAGGCACATACAACACATTGCTGAACTAACCATGATCAAGATCTATTCTTCCTTTGCCTTTACTTTCAGTGAGAGAGTCATCTCCCAGTACAATAGATGGTCCTTTCAACATATCCAGTGAGGAGAAGGCCTCCTTAGTCGAAACCATGTGTCTTGAAGCTCCAAAATCAATGATAAAACTGGGTGAGCTTGATGTTCCAACAACTAGAGCATGAACTCACTACTACATTTCGATCCAAAATCCGACGGTTACTTCCGACGGCGCGTGGATTTCTCTTTTTAAACCTACCAAAAATCACAAAGTTAAATTTTTTTTT
>LPNX010749285.1:0-24799 GCA_001517045.1 Pseudotsuga menziesii | reverse complement strand
GTTATTCCATTTCTACCTCATTATTCTCAAGAGAGTTCTTGGAGAACAATTTTTCCTAAAAGGAAAAAGGAGAATTGATTTAGAAACTGATATCCCAGTTAGCGAAACCTTACCTTAGGACATCTAAGCTACTTGCATGTTTGCACCGTCTTGGGGGGATCTGGATTGAAACCAGAATGGTTCTGAGTCATGGTTAGGTGGAACGTGCTAGTTCCCAAGTGATTCAGTTATCTATAATAGGTCATATCTGTTTGTGAATTTGTTAATGCGGGGTATTTGAGTGTGCAGGTTTTTAGCCATTGAAATAGCTTCATCTTGCAGGGATGAGGTTCTTGATTTTTTCCTTGTAAAGTGCACAAGTTTTACTATTTCAAATAGATAAAATTATGAATGATTATGTAGTAGCTGTCTGCTATAAACTAGGTTATCTTTTCTGCAGTGCTTTTGCTATCTATGAATGTAAAGGTTTTGTTATATAGTTCATCTCTGCAATTCACCTTCTGTATAATAATTTAAGGGTTCTTTTTTTCTAATTCCTTTCTACAATTTATTTCCTATCTTTAAATTTATTTTCCAAGACCTATAACTAGTCAAAACATAGCTTATACATATTATCTATGCTGGCATATTTCATATTTCCAATGGGCTTATGTTAATTACAATTAATCCTAGCTATTATCTATAGAATTAATCTAATATCTAAGTAAAATGTTATAAACGGATTTATAAACAATACATTTCCAGTTTATAAACAAAATAAGTGCCAAGCTAAAGCCATAGAGACCTCTAATGGTCTATAGGAACATTATAAATAAACCATGTATAAACCAATCATGCTCATTCTCATAATTAAATAATAGTATCAAATATCAAGTTAAGCTATTGAAGACGTCTAAGGTATATGGGCACAAATGCCACATTCAAAGTAACCAAACTATACACTTAAAACATAAAATACAAATATCCAAATCATATCTCATAAGAGAGTTTTCAACAAAATAAATCAACCCCAAAACTTAACCATAAAAATCATTAACATCCATCCTATAATTACAAAGAGTCACAGGATCGAATCATGTGGGAATTTATTCCCAAACAAGTTTGTACACATATCTTTTTTAACCATCGTAGCTAGGATTGATCCTGCGAAGCTCATGATTTTCAAGCCCCAAAGCATAACCAACATCGAATCGTGTAGGATTTGTTATATGCATTTTCAAACATTGTATCATTTCATTTATACAAACTAAATAGTCTACTATATAAAATAAATTCCATAAAAACCAACACAGACCGAAACCGTTGCTCTTTCAACGTTTCCCCATATCAATACAAAGTTAAATATAGGCTGTAAAACAATTTATCTCTACACACGATTAAAACCCTAATTTTCTTTACACGCCGTAACCATTTCATGGCTCACGTCCAGTTATGCAAAATGATAAACCCTTAACATAAATCAAGTTAAACCATGTCTACGCTAAGATTAGCCATGCCACCCTTTTCATAAAATTAAAACCCCATAGTTACGGCCATTTACAAATAAACATTGTGAAATAACATAAATCAACACAGTCATTGCGCTATATGCAAAAGAGTGACATTGCCAATAATGGCATGGCTCTAAACACCAAGAAATGTTGTTGAATATCAAATTAAAGAATGAATACGAGTTTACACAGAGTCACAACAATTTCTAATTAAGAACCATAACCACGATATACGCATAGTAAGCGAATGTTGTACAAAATAACCACCATAAAATAATATAAGAATTTACATAGTCATATATCCAAAGCCATGCACCATTGTAAGCAATGGTGTTGTCACCATTATCGAACCCAACATTTTAACAAAATGTATAAGTCTGTAATATTCACCACAACCACACTATTAACCAAAGTATGTATTACAGAGATGAATCTCAAATACTCTCAGCATGAAGGAACCAACCCAACAAAAATCCCAAACCATAAACGTATCTCTACATGCATTAAAATAAATTACAGACAGAGCATTTCTAGTCGCAACCATTAAAACCCAAACCAAGCATTCATCCAACGACGAGCTTCATGCTCTGTCACAACACCCACACACAAGAAAGAATGAGTTTCAACTTGTTTACAGCAGGGCTTACCCATAAAGGGTAATGCGTTGGCCACCTGGGAGACCCACGACCCATGCTATAAGAGCCTTGTGACCTGCAACAAACTAGAATGAATATGAGAAGAATTCAGAATATCTAAACTGAAACAACTAAAAAAGCATTGTAAAATAGACTAAAAGACATACCTCCAAGCACAACCAACTTCCCAAACTTCATGCCATGGTGTAGACCAGAGAGATGAACAGAGGTCACACAGCAACAACACAAATTACCAATACCTTCGCGCTAGTCCAATATTAGGGCTTGAGTCCCCACGATGTAAATGTTAAATGCAGGCTAAAACTAAATCAAGGTCATAAGGATATAAACAATAATGGTAACCTGTGCAAACATAGGATTAATAACACCCAGCCTTGCGTAAACAAAAACTAACGACCATAATAATAATCACTAAGATAGAACTCTAGGTATGTTCGTCATCCAAGCTATGAGGTAGTGAGCATAGGCAGTATGACTTTATTTCACCATTATAGTCAGTTTTTCGTCATCAAGTGCACTTGCACAAAACAAAGAAAGAATACATTAGTTCAATAAGAAAATCCCTGTAGCGACCAGTAAAATTAGTTACCTTTCAAGTGTTTTTAGAAGGGAAAAAAATATCGCCACTCCACCCCTTGAAAATATAAGTTAAGTCATAAATATTCATAAACAGTAATCAACCATTAAAGTCAATAATTAAATAATGGTACACACATACATGATAAGAAGCATTCAATAAATAGCATAACCATCTAACTCAGATTCAATGTAACATAACGAGAATATAGAAATACACTAAGAACCACATCGAGGAAAATATACAGAAGGAAGTAAGAAAAACTTACCACAATTCAGTTCAGTAAACAAAGTATGACACATTTTGCATAAGTTAAGATAATGTCCATTTCAGGTTGTAATTTACTAGCCTAATAAAAAAAAAAAATTCAAATTTTGGGGACATTACAAGAGGTATCAGAGCCCAGTTTCAACACAAAGATATCAAAAGGGCATGCCATACATTTGTTGCAAGGAAAATAAAGAACGTTTTAAAATTTTCTTAACTAACATAAATTTTTCTTGTTATTAAAAATTTGTAATTGCAGGATTTAAAAAAAACAGTTTAGAACATGAACATAGAAGAGGACAACAACCAGAAAGTAAATTTGAATACCCCCGCCCAAGAAGCAAAAACGGTGGTGGAACTAAATTCTTATATAATCAAAACCATACAGATTCTCCAAGTAGACTTGCAAATTTTCAGAGATGATAATCTGAATGAAATAAAGGAACAACAAGCAATTAATGAAGCATTGTTGCAAAACATGATGAGAGGAAGCCCACACGGAAAACCCATTTATTCCACAAACAGGTTCAAGAAATAATTTTATCATAAATGGGCCAAGAGACTGAGAGAAGAAGGAAAAAAAGAATATACCCATGAACCTCCAGAAGGAGATTATCACAGTCCTTCTAGTGATGACTCTCTTTCTCCATGCAGAAAGAAACTGTGAAATGGTGACAATATCCAGGGAGAGTTTCGAAAAATAAAATCCCCAACATATGAAGGAGAGATGAACACATGATAGAAAGATGAATAATGGATTTTGGATATGAGCAAATATTTCCGACTTCATAACTACTCTAGCGAAATGAAATCCCATCTAGCCATCTATAACTTAAATGGAAAAGAATCTAGATGGTGGAGATACTTGAAGCATACCAAGAAATATGAGTTACGAGAAATATGGTGGAGTAAGTTTTGCAAGGATTTTTAAGAGAAATACATATCGAAAAGGTTCTTCGACAGAAATTTGAAAGAGTTTCATGAGTTATGTATGGGATCCATGACTATGGATGATTTTATTAATAGATTTTTGGATCTGTTTCATTATGTGCCATACATCAAGGACGAGAAAGTAAAAATACAACATCTTTTAGGATGTATTCCTCCCAACTTCTCGGGAAAGGATTGAATTTGAAATTCCTAAAACTTTTGACACCGCCTTACACAAAGACAGGCTTTGCTATGAGCATGCACAGCTGACGCAAGAGAACATTAAAAGAAGTAGAGATGGGTCTAGGACCTTCTCAGACAACCAAAAACCAAGTTTTAACCTACCACCATACAAAAAATAGAACAAAATTTTTCCATCCAACAAGAACTTCAACAAACCAGGTACAAAGCCATATGTACCAGCTCCAAATACTAACAAGCCAATAATAAATGGGGGAGAAAATGTTGCGCCGCTGCAAATCAAATGCTGGAAATTCCAAGGGCCTCATTATGCCTAAGACTGTAACAACAAGACCAATGGGGTCTTGCACAACTTAAAAGAAGAACCAACAGTAGAGGACATAGATGGAACACTGCATATTTATATAGCCTTGGATGGTCCACAGGAAGACCATCAGGATACCATGGTTGAGATATAAGGTAAGATATTAAACAATTCTATTTCAATACTGATTGACACCGGTGCTTGCCGGATCTATGTATCACCTAATATTGTTGATGTATGTAATCTAGGAAAAGTTAAACTTGATAAACTCTGGTTGGTGCAATTAGCCACATGTATGAAATGAAAAGTTTCAGAAATAGTTAAAAATTGTGAGGTAAACCTGAATGGTTTTCCTACTAGAGTAAACTTGAACATCCTACCCTTAGGATTGTATGATATAATTATTGTCATGGACTCATTTGGAAAACACCATTTCATGCTCGATTTCTTACACTAGTCAATATTGTGTACATATAGCCAAGGGAATCAAGTGAAGATTCAAGGCATACCTAAGAAAGTTTCCATAAGCCAGATATCCACTTTACAAGAAAATAAGTGCATTAGGAAAGGCTGCAAACTATTTGTAGTGAAAATCTAAGACATAGAAGCTGAAACAGAATAGCACATCGAGTACTTTCTAGTTGTTGTATACTCCAAGGATCCATTTCATGAGGAAATTCCATGATTACCACCAAAACGAGACTTAGAATTTTCCATAGAGCTGACACTAGGATCAGTTCTGGTTTTAGAAGACCCTTATTGCATGAGCGCACTGGAGTTGGTGGAGCTCAAACTGCACCTGCATGAGTTTATTGAGAAAGGATATATCCAACCAAGTGTGTCCCCTTGGGGAGCACCGATACTTTTTGTAAAGAAGAAGGATGGTATGATGCGGATGTGTATCGATTACCGTCAGCTTAACAAGATGACTATCAAGAACTGATACCCACTCCCTAGGATCGACGACTTGTTCGATCAAGTACGAGGAGACAAGATATTTTCGAAGATCGACCTACGATCCGGGTAGCATCAAGTATGGATTCATGATGAGAATATTCACAAAAACCTCCTTTCGTACAAGGTACGATGACTATGAGTTTGTAGTAATGTCGTTTGGGTTGACAAATGCACCCGCGAACTTTATGTGTATGATGAACAGTATATTCAGTAAATAACTAGATAAATTTGTTTTGGTCTTTATAGATGACATCCTAGTTTACTCTAAGAGTAAATAAGAGCACGAGGAACACCTCCGCATAGTGCTACAGGTGTTAAATGAACACCAGCACTATGCCAAGTTTAGTAGATGTGATTTTTTACAAAAGATAGATACAGTACTTGGGTCACATCATCTCCGAGATAGGGATAGATTTGCACCCAGAAAAAATTAAATCAATAGAACATTGGCCTACCCATACTAGTGTCAATGAGATTAGATCCTTTTGTGATTAGTTGGTTATTACCGGAAGTTCATTGAGAAATTCTCGAGGATAGCTTGTCCCATGACCGCTTTGCAAAAGAAGGAAAATAAGTTCTTGTGGAGGACCAAGTGTGAGGAATGTTTTCAAAAGCTTAAAAATATTTTAACGAGCGCACCGATACTACAAATTATGGATCTCAATGGGGATTTTGTTGTTTTCACAGATGCAAGCAAGGAAGGGCTTGAAGGATTCCTCCTGCAGAACAATTACGCGATCTTTTATGAATTGCGAAAGTTAAAATAACATGACTAGAACTACCCCACCCATAAACTTGAGTTAGCGGCCATCATCCATGCCTTGAATATGTGGAGGCATTACCTCATGGGAAGGAAATTCATTCTGAAGACAAACAATATGAGTCTAAGATATTTATTTGAACAACTGAATCTGAATTCTAGGCAAGCCAGATGGTTGGATTTCCTTAGCAAGTACCATTTCGAGCTAAATAATATAAAGGGAAAAGAGAACAAGATTGTCGATGCTTTGATTCGATGAACTCATATGATATATGAGGTGACTTTAAGTCAAACAGATTCAGATTTACATGAGAAGATTAGAATAGCCAACAGAGTTGACCCCTTCTATGTTGAAATCCTCAAGAATTTCCAAGAGGACAAGTTGTTCCAACAACAAAAAGAGTACAAGGTTGACAAAAGGGGATTGCTATGGTCCAAGAAGAGATTGTACGTTCCGAAAGGAGGGGACATTTGGTCTAGAATCCTCATGGAATTTATTCGGACACAATACTTGGGCCATCCGGGATATTAAAATATGATATCTGCCATTAAGAGACACTTTTTCTAGCCTAAGTTAAAGTCTAACATAGAATTTTTTATCGCGAAATGTTAGGAATGTGAGCTGGTCAAAGCTAAGCACTAGCATCCTTCAGGATTGCTGCAGCCATTACCCATTCCAGAATGGAACTGGGAGGTAATTAGTATGGATTTTATCATGGGTTTACCGAAGAGTTAGAAACAAAATGACTCTATATTTGTAGTAGTTGAAAAATTGTCAAAAGAAGCACACTTCATTTCAGTGAAGCTGACCTATAAGGTAGTACAAATTGTTGATATATTCTTGAAGGAGATATTTAGATTGCATGGGATACCCAAGGAAATCATCTCACATCAATATACTTAGTTTATCAGCAACTTTTTGAGATCGTTATTATCCGAATTACAGACAAAGTTGAACTTTAGTACTATTGACCACTCACAGGCAGACAGGAAGACCGAACAGGTAAACCAGATTGTAGAGGACATACTTAGGATGTATGTTATGAACAATCCCACCAAATGGGAATATTCCCTGCATCTTGTAGAGTGTTTGTATAACAACGGATACCATACTTTCGCCAAGATGAGTCGTTTTGAGGTATTCTATGGACAGAAGTGTAGAACATCGGTTACTTGGGATAGTCTGGTGGATCGACTCATGTTAGGGCCTCACTTACTAAAGGACTTGGAACAATTGGTTACCAAAGTCCAGTTGAACCTGAAAGAAGTAGAAGACCACCAGAAAAGCTACACGGACTGGAAAAGAAAAGATAAAAAAAATATAAAAAAGGAGGCTATGTTTACTTGAAAGTAAAAGAAAAATGAAGCTTGTTGAGCTTAGGAAGGTGTGGTAAGTTAGCACCTATATTTTCTGGACCCTTTGAGATACTAGCCAAGAGAGTGCTAGTGGCATATGAGCTAGTGTTAACCACTCACATAAGAGTCCATAATGTTTTCCATGTATCTTTATTAAACATATATATATTTATGATACTAAACATGTGATTGGTTGGTCCTTATTACAGGTGGAACCTGAAGGGGAGTTTTTCCCTGAACCTATTCACATATTAGACAAGAGAGAGGTGCAGCTTAGGAAGTGCACCATAGTCTAGTTGAAATTGAAATGCAGGCACTTTGAGGCCAATGAGGCTACTGGGGAGAATGAAGCCACCATGAGAAAGGAGTACCCTTCCTTGTTTCATGATTTCATGTTGAGTCCCTAGAACACCAAGGACAATGTTGTTCCAAGCGGGGAGGGATGCAATATCCTGAATTTTGACCTAACACTTATGGGAATAATACCCATTGATTATGATGTTACTTTGATGTTTTATTTTGATATATTGGGTCGAAGACTCTATTGCATATCAACATGATGATGTGCTTGATATATTGTTTGATATGTTTGCTATATTCAGCATGGACCCTGAAGCACATGATTAATGAGAAGTTTTTTGTTGAGAAAGGAGCTCTAGAGCACACATGTAATTGATATTTTGCGTTGAGCAAGAAGCTATGGAGAACATGAGTATTTATATTTGTGTTGAGCTAGAAACTCTGTAGCACATGAGTTTTGAGACATTGTGTTGAGCATGATTCTCTCTAGCACATGAAAAGATAAATTGGTAGTGTTGGGCATAAGCCATGGAGCCTTCCAAGTTGATGTTGAGCTTAAGCTCTGGAACATCGGATCCTTGGCCATTGTATCCCTAGGTGTATCCTACAAGTACATCCTAGCATTATTGTTGAGTGAGGAGCTATTGAATTGCACTAAGTTTGTAGCTCCCTGCTTTTAGCATTGACTATGGGATCTAGATAATTGTTAGGAGTTACAAAAAAGAATTAATAATGTTGAGTGAAAACGACTTGAATAAAAAATTGATCTCATCTGACTGGTATGCATAAAGAGTAAGCATGGTAATAATACTAATAGCTATAAGAAATAAAGGAAGGCTACATATATTATTATTATTACTAATGATAATTAAATATTAAAATAACTACAATGAGTGGCTTGTGGTTTTTTCCTCGATGGGTTTCAATGTTACATGTTGTGTATATGTGTGAATGTTGAAAATATTAGACAAGTGCATATTTATAGTGTTAATTATTTTTTGGTTTTTGTGCTTTAAAGAGATCATTGTATGAATGTTGTATTTCGAGTAATGAATATATCTGTGATGATTTTTCACTGTTCATTTGCATAAGGTCACATAACCAAGGGCAAGTAAGACTTCAGTATTGATATCTAAAGTGCAACCCACCAACCCATATTCCCAGTATTTGTTGGAAACCTTGGCGTAGGGTCAAGGACATAAAAACCCTCCCACACAACTGCAAAAACATGGTTCTAGTAGTTATCCATAAGAACTGAGATATCTCATGTGATACAACATCTGTGTCGCAAGTACTATCGGCTGGGCTCTGCTCCGTTGGGTTGATATCTGGGGTTTTGTTGCACTGACCAGAGAGAGGGGACTGAGCCTGGGTCATAGGGGGGGAAGAAAATCCCGATAAATGGTTTTGTTTCTAGGACTTGAAAATGTGTATTGAGGGACATGTTCTGGTATCCCATGAAACTGGAGATCCAAAGTTGGGTGGACGCAAAAGAGCTGGAGTTTGCACAGAAAGAAACTGAAGGATATTGATGGAATTTGGTATAGTGGTTAGAACGATACATATATTGAAAAATAAATGATATTTTATTTGTCAAGTTCCCCACCCTATTGTATGAATGGTTTTCTAAGTTGATAAACCAGAAAAAGAATTTTCAAGGAGGGGAACCGACAGAATGGACTTCATTCTTGATTGAGTGGCTGAAAAGAATCAACAACCCTATATGAAGGGATGTGTAGTTCTCGGTAGATATTATCATAGAAGGATATATCATTGAGTTCGTCGTTGACATGATAATCTTATACAACGAGACCGAGAGAAATTTTTTCCAAGGACCATGCAGTCGATATCTCTCATCTTGGAAGACGTGGAGAAAAATGCTCATATGTGAAAAGGGTATTCTAGGGATGATATATTGAAAAGTAAAGGGTGGTTATGTCTTAGGAGAACCCTAAAGTGAGATGTTCACAGGGGACAATGAAATTGAACTAGAATATGGCTTTTTGAGAAGCGGAAGGAGATTCAGGTCCAGTAAAAGACAAAAAAATCTGTCTGAACACGGCAATAGCAGCATAGAGAAAGAAGAATAAGGCTATGAGTTTACGTCGTACCTAGACAAAGGATTGTGTGACGAGGAAGAAGAGTACTAGCCAATCTCAAAAGGAGATGAAGAATCATAGGAGTCAACTAAATATATGAAACCTGAACGTGTACTCAACTCACCGACAGTACTAGAGGTAAGAACACAAGAACCATATCTAAGTATTTATGTAAATACAAGTAGTACCAACACTGTAAATAGAGGAAAGGGAAGTCCCACTAATCCACATTTTTTCCATAATGTACCACTAGTTAATATAGTATTGACCAACCCAATGGCTGGAACTGACATTAAGCTCCCAATATTAACTGGGAATGGCCTGGAAGACCCAGAACAACATTGGTTTCTATGTGACACCATCTAGACTATACAATAGATCCAGGACAAGAAAATCAAGAAAGCACGGATAATTACAACTCTATGGCATCGTGCGTTGGACTGGTATATGAAGTTCTCCATAGTACCAGTGGGAATGGTCCTAAAGGCACTCAATGAAATCAGACTTAGGTTAATTGATGAATTTAAGAAAATGAAGTCTGAGTCACAATGCATCACTGATATCAAGGAGATCAAGAAGCTACCAATAGATTCTGTTTGGGATTTTGACCAAATATTTAATACGTTAATGGCCAAGGTTAGTTTTCAAATGTCGGATGTGCAACATAAGGAATGGTTCATTACCTTACTGCCACACATCCGAATGTCGTTGATGCAAAAAAAAATCATGTTGTAGACAGATGCTCTAGAAATAGCCATGAAGTTATAAGCCTCACCAGTTGGAGACACTGGCTTCAGCATGATGTAAATTCATTTGTAACTGACCAATATTACGATGCAGCTCCAAAACATCAAAAGAGGAAAATAAGTTCAGGAAGAACTATGTCGTACCATGTGCAAAACATATGGACACCATAAGGATAACTTCTTGACTCAAATGAACTATGTTGCATTAGGTGCATCGAACCCATTAAACACCCAAAGAATTCCCTGGTGCAGAGTATCCCAGACTAGATGTCACAATTCCGAGGAAGGCATCTACTTGCAAAATATTGTAAGTGCACCTGCTAGTCTGTATTGTAAATTTTGTAGATCAGTAGGGAATGATGAAAAGGATTGTAGATCCTTCCAGCTACACCAGGAGAAAATAATGGCTACATACCTAATGAAGAATGAGGAACAAATGTAAGTTGAGAGGGTGCAGTATCAGTATCATCCTGCGTAGTTCCAACAACAACAATATCCTCAACCATAATATCAGCCAATCCAGTATCCTCAACAACAACAATACCCTCCACAAAGGGGGGGGGAGAAACTTTAGAGGGAGAGGATAGCCACAAGGAGGAGTATTTGGTTAGGGAAGAAGTCAAGTTGTATGTTATAATTGTGGGAAACCAAGACACTTTTCGCAATATTTTTAAATACCTGCAAATAAATGTACATATTGTAAATAATTTGATCACACTATCGAACAATGTCTATGACTTATTGCAAAATGGCAGGCTAGAACTATCGTCAACCCCAACCCAACGCAGAATCAGAATCCAAACCCCAATATAAATATTCAAATGATTTATTTTGAACTAGGAAAACATGGACAAATAAATGCAGTCTTATGTTGGTCCTCATGTTTAATCTATATCTGATTATATCTGGAAAAGCCATCCATAAAGGAGAACACCTCGCTACCCACACACTCATCCAAAATCTGATCAATAAATGGTGTGGGGAAATTGTCCTTAGGACAGGCATGATTCAAATCACAGAAATCAGTACATATGCGGATCTCTCCCTACTTCTTATCAACCAGAACGGGGTTTGAGACCCACTCCGTCAAGGGAACAAGATAGATGAAACCGGCTTTCAACAGCTTCTCTATCTCTACCTTAATGGCGGGTGCTTTCCTAGGATTCATTAGATGTAAACGTTGTCGAACTGGCTTAGCGTTGGGGTAAGTCTTAATCTCGTGCTCAACAATACAAGGGTCAATACCTGGCATATCGTCATAAGACCAAGAAAAAATATCATGGAATTCCTTAAATAGCTTGGTGTATTCAAGAATCTTAGCATGCGAACATTCCGCCCCAATATAGACATTCTCTATCATGCCAGGATTGCGAGAGATGTTGATAGGAATCATTGTAGATATATTTTCCATGTTTCCATCAGCCATCGGACCAGGAGAGCTTAATGGAACCATAGGACTACCAACTCTTTGACTAAGAACCTCCCTAAAATCCTCACACTCCAAACGGTCAAGCTCTAGAATAAAGTACGATCTATGATGAAGTATCTCCCATCGTGGCTCAACTCCTGACATAGCCTCAGTAATCACTTCATCTGAAGGGAAAACCATATCAAGATAGTCGTGTGCATGAGAAGACTGTACTACCCATGCCGAAAGCACATAAGGGTCCTCCTCCTCCGTCCGTGAAGAGGAAGGACTAGGCTCTGCAACAGATTTGAGATTAGCTTGATAAGCTATCATAGCTATAGGCGACAACAAATTTGTCATGATGGGATCACTTGAAGTACTCAGTGTGGGAAGAATCCAAGGATCTTCCATATGACTTGTGCAAAAAGACACTGATGCCGTAGATGTTGACGCCTCATCGAAACTAGATCCTATCATGAGGATCGGTGCAGGACAACTAAAGCTTCCCATGAGGGATGGGTACATGCCTACACCCACACTCCCAGTTGCCAGCTGAGAGTGCTCAACGATCGGGATCGAAGCTCCCAAAGATGCAGGAACAAACGGATTCTTGAATGTCATTTGATCAATTGCTATGATCTTCCCGTTATGTGGAAAGCATACAACGTGGAACAAGGAAGAAGCAACGGCTTGCATACTGTACATCTAGTTCCTACCCAGCAAGAGATTTTAGTCAAGGGGCGCATCAACCACCTCGACTTCTATCGCAACGATATTCCCTCCCAAACGAACTTTAAGGGAAGGAAGGATTCTGTGTCGCCTAAAAGATCTCCCATCGAATGCAGTTAACATGTTCACTAATTTAGACAGCTCAAGAGAACCTATACCCTTCCAATAGGATAAACACATCATAGAAGCAGCAGTGCCTTCGTCAATCATAGTACGCTTGACAGTCATATTAAGACATTCTACGTGAATCAAAAGAGACACATAGTAGGGCAAGCAAGGCTAAAGTCCTGTGGTTTCAAATTTGATCACGGAAGAAGAATCATGATCATTCACACCAAGGGCAGAAATCAATTCCTTCCTTTGCGAAGGACAACTCTGAAGCACTTTCAATGTAGACATCACACAAGGAGTGTGGCCCAAATCCTCGACAATTGAATAGTTCTTGGTGGCCCGGGCATTTGGATTATGACCTGAATGCTTAAGGACTCCCTAAGGAATGTGAGGTGCAGTCTCAGGTTTATCCATAGGATTCTCAATACGCAAAGGGGACCCTAGTGGATCAGGATCTTTGCCTGGGCTAGGTTGTGACGAACCATAATATTTTGCATGGGTGACAACTTTCACAACACAGACCATGTTAATGCACCCACGACTACTGCCCTCCGGTGGATCATGATCATCACCAGACTGGTCATGGGACTTTGATTTCATATTTTGATTATGCGGTAAAGGGTTAGTTAGCACAGCTGGGCCCTGCGCCAAGAATCTCAAAGCTTCTTCAATACGAGGGCACAAGTAAGTGAGGTGATCATCCTTACATAAATTGCAAGGGAACTTAACCTTATGCTTAGATTGCTTCTCCCCCCCAGCATTTTTACCATTCTTGTCATTACTGTTAGCATTATCATTCGTATTCCCACCCTTCCTATTATTTTTACCCTTCATTATTATTATTATTATTTTTATCATTCTTGTCATTAGATTGCTTCTCCCCCCCAGAATTTTTACCATTCTTGTCATTACTGTTAGCATTATCATTCGTATTCCCACCCTTCCTATTATTTTTACCCTTTTTTCTATTCCGTCTGGGCTGCTGGTTACCCTTCTGGTCCGACAATTGCATAGGAAAGTACACTCATTGTTTGGGCAGGTTGAGATGAAGCCATAGCTTGTCCCAAAGCAGATTGGTTGATTGACAATTGACTAACTTGTTTTGCAACCGAATCCACAGGTTTTGCACTTGCACAACCCACAATGCCATCGGCATGTGGTCCAGGTTTGACTTTGGGGTCGAAACTGGAACGAGGAGCATTGGGAATAATCTCATACAACAAACCGGACTGAGCGTAAATCAAGTCCAATTCCTGTGCCCTAAAAATCACTTGTTCCTCATTCTGCACTCCATATGTGGAAACATCCTTCACTATATATGGTAATAACGACTTGAGGAACCACTCGAGGAGGAACTCCGACGGTATAAAGGCTTTAATTAACCTCTTCCGTCTACGCCACTCTTGAATATGATTAGAGATATGTGTGGCTTAATCTTGTCAAAATGTCGACAAGATTTTAGTATGAACGTCATAACGTATTGGTAGCTGGAAGTGATTAAGAAAATTCATCGTAAGGTCATCGAAAAACGTGAAATCTCCCCTAGGTAACTTTATATACCACTTCACGGAAGGCCCTGTAAGAGTGCGTTGAAATAGTCTCAAACAAACTGAGTCATGATGTAAGGAATTCGAAGAGCACCATAGGTGAAATGTAGTAACATGTTCACTCGGATCCTCTCCCAATTTTCCCTCGAACTTAGGTATGTCCGAAGGAAGTTTGGTAGGGACAACCGACCAAACCGGTTTTTGAGCCATAGGATCATTTGTTAGGCTCGACAAGTTAGGAAAATTGAGCGCTGCGAGGAAAGGGAGCCTAGGATGATGAGGTCAATGGACCGCTCCCTGATTCATATATGGCTGATTACCACCATGGCATTGGCCATAGTGTCCTCCTCCCATATGACCCGTATAGGGTGGCATGGAAGCACCATAGTGCGGTGGACCTTGACTAGTAGGAGCTACAAAGCTGTAATTAGGAGAGTAAGTAGGTTGTTGATACCCTCCTCCATAAGGTGAAGAACCCTATCCATATTGCGTCCCATAATAGGGTCCATAAGTCATCGCATGTTATGCCCCATGAGACAGTCCGTAGGTAGGAAGATACACTCCGGAAGTAGGGATATACATACCGGGAGTAGGGATATACACCCCGAAAGTAGTAACATGACCTCTATAAGTATGAACATAGCCTCCCGAAGCAACGGGCAGTATGTAAACTTGAGACACAATCGGTCTAGTAACTGCAGTATGAACCAGACTCGTAGCCATGTGCTGGCTCGAAGGACCATGTGAATAAGCTGGAGGATGAACATTTGAAGAAGTAGGGACCAAGGACGGAGGGACCTGAGTAATAATGTACGTGTTATTTCCTATCCTTACCCGTCTCGGGTCTGGTATCCTAATAAGATCACTAACCCTAGACCTAGGTGGAATATATGACGCAGCTTCCACCGCTGGGATGGAAGGTGCAATGTGACTAGTGCTCCCAAACCTCTTCGCATGGTAAGGAATGAGAGTGCTGCCAGGCATAGTGTTAGGCTCGAACTTAGATTTGACATGAAATGTCAAATCGTGTGTGGGAAAACCAGACATACCATAACTACCAGAACTAGTGCTTGCGGGTGGAAAATGAGCCTCGGCATCCTCCGACATTCCATACCGATAATGCATCAATGGGGAATCGACCTTAGAGTGAGTAGGTCTATCATGATAAGTTCCTATCTCATAAATCACAGGACCTAGCTCAGCCAAGTTGGGTGAAGAATCATAAGTAGGAGTAAACTCCCCATCGTCCACACGAATGGGAGAAGGTGGTTCAGGAAGATCCTCTACATGGTCACCCATGGTGTGTGAATCAATGTGTGAGATAGTCCACCTGTACTATCTAGGTCTCTCTCCCAAAGGAGGAGGAGAAGTAGAAGGAGAAAGTTCTACTAAGCGACAAGAACAGCGAGGAGCTGCACCCGAATCCACAATGACTCAAAAATAAAAAAGACTCTCTATTTACACAAACCCTAGGCCAACTATCGTGCACAGAGCAATCACTAATAAAATCTAAATCCAAATGCAAGAAAACAAGGGATGGATAAGTGAGCTCCCAGATGAAGCAGGTATGTCTCACCTAGGAGAGGCTTGAGACTCCCATACACAACAAGCGGAGGTACGCAACCAATTATTGTGGCCCTCAACTTCAACGCGTAAAGTGACTATGCTGTCCGACCCCAATCTGGAAAGGACACCCAGAGAATAACCCCTACAAAGTACCCCCTTGATATCCTAGGTAAGGCCACTAAGGTCACGTCAATATAATCAATGCTCAGGCAGACAGTCACAGGCGGGATTGACCATATGGGCAGGGTAGCAAATCCCAAAACTCTCGAAAGAGCCCCTAGATACGAATACAATCCTGTAAATATCTTCGGTGCTACTCAGTTATGGCTAGGGGTCATCCCAATCAATAACCGCTCACACTGCCTCGTGCTTAACTCCCTTTTGAGAGGAGGATCCTGGGAAACACTGGTTATATCAAGAATTTCACACACTCACCTGGACAGACACATACATGTTGTCGTTTAGTGATCTTGGAGAATTTACTTACAATGAACTATTCCAAGATACTAAAACCTAAGCTTGTTGGTGCACCCTAGAAAATAAAAGAGTGTAATTCATTTTAATTTAGCGTTGATTTTAGTTGGATTTATTACTCAAAAAAGGGATATGACCATGCAACTAATGGTGTTATGACACAACATGAAGTAAAATGCACACCTAACAATCAATGCAAATGCATTGTTGCCATGAAAACAGGGTATGCTACTATGTGAAATGCACAATTTTTCTTCAAATGATGAATGCAAACTTTTCCTATATGAAGTCCTAACTAGTACTCCAAAGCAAATCTAGTGCAAGTACAATGCAAACATGCAAAATGCAATGCATGATGATAAGCAAATATTTTTGGATTTTTTGAAATAAAATGAGATGCAAAAGAAAAAGAATGATTCTACAACCCCTAGACTCTGCAAGCACACACAAACAACACTCATGTAAATCACTAAGGTAAAATAACTCTAATGCACTAATCTCAAACAAAAAATTGAAAATTTCATGACAAGAACCTTCTTAAAAAAAAAAATTAGCCTAAAAAAACCATTTTTGGTCAGAAACAGAGGTCCAAACAGACTCAAGCAGTGCCAAAGGAGACTCAGCAAATGCCAAAATTCACCTAGCAACCAATTAACTCGCACAAAAAGGAAAAAGAAAGGGCATACGCGACTATTCATAGTAAACCCGCATGTATACACAAAAATAACAGAGAAATCCGCATGTATACGTGACTGTGAGTTAAAAACTCGCGTACAGGAAGAGAGGTGCATAAAATTCAAGGCAAACAGACAAGTTGAGACAAACTTCACACCAATCATACACTACCAGGAATACATGCTTCCAGACCCGACACAGAAAAAAGAGAGAAAGAGCAATTCAAATTCATTGAATGCCGATAAAACAACCCCCAAAGGACAACTACTAGGAACTCCCCAGCAGAGTCACCAATTTTGTTACGTAGAGAAATTCCTATGGCTTGGGGTACCACAATAGACAGCTTGACTCCAGAAATAAATCCTTTCCAATATGCTATAGAAATTAAATGTCTAACACTAAAGGATTAGACCTCGTACCTTATTCCAGACGGTTGAAGTAGATCCCCATTGAGCTTTCCAACTTCGGCTTGAATTGATAGATTACTTCCTCAACAACAAGTAAACAATACAAGCATTCTATGTATCATGGTGTTAGATCTATTCTAGCATATATAATCAATAATGTATAAGCATTCGACATAATCCCATGGATAAAATATTCATTCAAACACACATTATTGGACAGGAAAAGATATTTCTATTAATATAAATCGGAGATTACAAGATACAACCTCTGATGGCAGATCTGTGAACCAGACAAAATGAATCCCCCACTTGGGCCTCCACCACCTCAATCCTCCATCTCTCGATAGCAAGCTCACAAACAAAATTCAAGCTTGGGAAGAACACACTAGTGCTCCAAGGGACAAAGAGATGCAGACTCAAGCATAAGTTCCAGAAACAATGGACTATAGTTTCTTTGCTCTCAATTCTCTCATATGCCTTCAATGTACCATATAGTTCCTTATATAGCTTTTCAAAGGGGTAATGAAAGGTCGAATCCAAGCAATCTCAAGGCATATGGAAGGCCAGGAGTCAAGTGAGACGGATCCATGTCAAGGAAAACTACAAAAGGATTTGGATTTTGTACACATCTCGATTTACGCAGTTTTAGTGGTCAAACCCGCGTATATACGCGCTTATAGGTTTAAAATTCGTGTGTATCATTTTTCACATGTTTTTATGGATGATCAAGGAAACATCAAAGGAAAAAAATTGGTCTACGGGGTCTAAGGAGTCTATAGCGGGACAGGGGAAGGCCATACAAAGTGTGATTCACCTAGAGTGGTGAAATCAGCTATAAAAATAATGATGCAGAAAGATTTATGAAATGACAAATATTCAGTCTGTAGACTATGAGGAAATTCAAGGCTGATCGCAAGTGATGTGAAGGGTCACCTCCGCCATTAGTATCATGATGTCACAAAAAAAAGGGCGGCATAGTTGGCACCTCCACATAAGGAGTCCACATAAGAATCCACATGATGATCCGTGTTATCATCGTGCTACTCGATGGTGGCGCATGTCAGGAATTAATAGACTCATTGTTGGAAGCAACCATTGGTTATGATTCAGTAATTTCCCAGCTCCCTATAATAGCACACTTGGACCTGTGCTAACATACAGAGTGAGTCAAAACTGGTGAAGAAAAAGGATGACTAACTGTTATGCTAGTAATGAACCTAGGGGTCCTAATAAGTAATATATAATTACTATTATTCTTAGCAAACCTGTTGTTCGATGTTTTTTACTACCCACTAGTTGCTGCTTGGAAATTCACCCACTTTGGGGTCTTCATGTAGAAGTAGCTCCAGCCATCGGGGTGAATATGTTCATCACACTGGAGAAACATTCTGATGCTGGGAAAAAAATATTTCCTTAATGAAGTTGGGCCAGGAAGGAGAAGCAGTTCCAACAACGCTGATCAAGAAAAGCATCCCACCGAAACCCCCAGACAATGTCGGAAAAAAATAATTTCCACACTGCATAGTATCCATTGCTAGGACTGGAATATGGAGGAATGAAGGTATGCATAACCACCTTCATCACTGGAAATTGCCAAATCTAAGGATGGTGATGACGTATCCAAATATGTGTTGCTCTAGATTACCCTGAAGGAAGGATCTAGTCTAGCTATGAGACCACAACTCTCACCAACATTGATTCTAACAAAAATATTGATTCCTTGCTGGTTAGAGCGACGACAGTGAGTTATGAAACGTACTGGGATGTAGCGAACTCCTTCATGAGTAATTTTGAATTGTATTTTGAATGGAGGATGGAAAAACGTGGGTCAAGTGGAGGGATGTAGTTGAAAATGCACACAAGGAACATTGGTGTCATCAATAGGTCCTTCAACCCCTGCGTTTTACCGCTACGTCCTATCTTGCCAGACAGTAACAACCTCCAGAATAAGAAAAGAATGAAAATCTTGTCAAGGATTTAGTACTATTGATAATTAGTACTCTCTTATATAGGCCTGCAAAGCTAACAATGTCACCAAGAGAAATAGACACTACCAGGAAGCAAGCCAAACACAAAAGGAACATAAACCTTCCCACTAGCTATGAACACATACAAAACATATTATCAAACATAGAATGAACATAAAAGGCAGAAGCAGAAAGGGTCACAGGGATAATTCATCCTGTGCACCAAAAGGTGCACAACGTTGTAGCCTTAGTAGAAAGAAACATGATGGAATGTGTCAGTTTCGACCTGGTGGAACACATGCAGCAAGTTGAGGAATAAGTGCACACAGAAAAGAGAAACTGCTGAAAATTCTAGAATATTTTTAGAACACAGTTCGTGCAAGTCAGTTTACTGAGCAATAGCTCACGTGGCTTGGGACGAGCCACAGGTGAGTGTTGGGATCCTGTTGGGCGAGAAATAGAAGCGAAGAATTCATATGGAATTCTTCCTAACTAAGGGAAAAATAGTACAAGGAAGAAGAAGAAGGAGCTGCGACATAGTAGAAAACATCAAGGAAAAAGGGAAGGACGTTGTGACAAAAGAAGGAAGAAAAGGAGAAAGGAAAATATAAGGCACGAGACAAGGAAGTTGCACCAGTTTTGTAGGTCACAATTGAAGTACAAATTATGATACATAATGACATGGAATAATATTCACAAAATCTGGCGTCCAAATAAGGTAATGGTTGGAAAGTGATAATAAGGCATGATGCGGAGAAGCAACAGCCATTAGCGATCATAGGTATGAGCTCGGTTGGAGCTGGAAGAAACCACATGCGTAAATGAATTTTTGTAAGTTAGGCCGATAGCGCCTCTTTGGTCATATTTTGCTAGAATAGGAAAGACAGCTTGTGGGATGAGGATAGTAAGTCAGATGAGATAGGAACTGTAGATAAGTCTATTAGAGTCTGTATCAAGTCATGATTGAGTCTATAACAAGCATGTATGGGAATATATTGATTCTATTATAAGGATATAAAAGGAGAAACCTAAGTTGTACATGGGTTATCCTATCAATCAGTTATCCTATTAGCTAGTTCTTGTTTGGACGCTTTTTTAGTAGAGTAGAGGATACAACAGTTTTGGAGTGGGTAACTTTGGATCACTGAGTGCATTAAATTAAGTATATCTATACCTGAGTGGGAAAACATATAGGGAAGGTCGAGTCGATCCAGGATATGTGTGGATCACTAAGTAGGAATATAGTAGAGTAGTAAATATAGAGAAGAACATATAGCATGAGAGGGAAAAGAAGATTGTAGAGATAGAAGAGAAGATTTGGAATAGAGTCTGTAGCTTATGTATAGACAAAAGGTGCATATATTTTCTCATGCCAGTGCCAAATGAAGAGCGCCTTGTGGTTTTTTCCTAGATGGGTTTCCACATTACATGCTATGTATATGTGTGAATATTGAGTATCTTAGACAAGTGTATATTTATTGTGTTAATGATTGATTGGTTGTTGTGCTTTAAAGAGATGATTTTATGAATGTTGTATGTCAAGTAATGAATATATATGTGATGACTATTCACTATGAATTTGCGTAATATCACATAAACAAGGGCAAGTAATACTTATGTATTGATATTTAAAGTGAAACCCACCAACCCACCTTCCCAGTCTTTACTGGAAACCTTGATGCATGGACAAGGAATTAAACACCCTCCCACACAACTGTGGAAACATGGTTTTGGAAGTTACCCATAAGAACTGAGATATATCAGGTGAGATTAAATCTACATCGCAGGTGCTATTGGTTTGGCTCTTCTCAATCAAGTTGATATCTTGGGATTTGTTGCACTGACCAGAGAGAGGGGACTGAACCTGGGTCACAGGGGTGAGAAAATCCCAACACTACACCAACATTAAAATAAATATTAAATAAACTAGTTACAAATATATTTATAAATAACCAGATGAAAGATCGAATCTCTTAATTCACAAATTCAAACCCTTAAACAAATCACAGTGCTGGAACATTTAATACTTCCATCAAACACATCATTCCAAATATAAATACTGATAAACTATTACCATTAAACCAAACATAACCTTAAACAAAACGTTGTAACCATTATCATAAAAGGAGTATCAAATTTACGAAAGGCGTGAAGGCCAAGAGACTTTCCATGTTTACTTCCAAATCATGCTGTGAGAAATGCATCTCAGACTAGACCTAGGAGCTAGAACAATTTCACCATCAAAGTGTTTGACAAAACATGCAAGAGAAAACAAAGAGAGAGAAAATAACTGGAACATCACGTGTGAAAGGTGTTGATTGCATATCATATTATTATCTTACATCATTTATAATACAATGGAAAAATTCGAGTGGCTCTGGAAGCCGATTGGAGTTGTACATGTGTCAATGTGAGAAATGACCTAAAAAATATACAACCTACAACTTAGAGTTGGTTGCCATCATACATGCTTTGAATATGTGGCGCCATCACTTAATCGGAAGAAAATTTATATTAATGACAGATAATAAAGGATTAAAATATTTGTTGGATCAACCTAAATTAAATGCAAGGCAAGCTAGGTGGCTAGCTTTCCTTAGCGAGTACGATTTTGAAATCCAACATATTAAGGGAAAAGAAAATAAGGTTGTTGATGCTCTAAAAAGAAATACAAAACTAAATTTTGTAGCAGCAATTAGCACTTATAAAACAAATTTAGAAGAACAGCTAGAGGAAGGAGTGAGATTCGATGAAAAATATAAAAAATTACAAGCAGAAGTAACATAAAATTTAACAGAAAGTTTAAGTACAGGGTATAGTCTAAACGAAAAAGGATTATTACTATATAAAGAGAGGATGTATATACCTAATGTACCTAAGATTAAGTTACTTATTTTAAATGAAATTCATAAGACTCCTTACTCAGGACATCTCGGTTATCAGAAGACTATAACTATGTTGTGAAAGGATTATTTTTGGCCAAACATGAAGAATGAACTGGTAGAATACATTGCCAATTGTTTTGAATGTCAACAAGTTGAGACTGAACAACAACACCTAGCCGGATTACTACAACCATTACCTATCCTTAGCTGGAAGTGGGAATAAATCAGTCTTGATTTTATTACAATTCTACCTAGAAATCTAAATCTAAATCACTCGATAATGGTAGTCGTTGATAAACTTAGTAAAGTGGATCATTTTATACCTATAAAAACCACTTACGAGGCTGCTAATATTGCTGATATATTCATGAAACAAATATTTCATTTACATGGGATACCAAAAGTAATAATTTCCGGCCGAGACCCTAAGTTTACGGGAAATTTCTCGAAGTTTTTGTTTAAAGGACCGAATACTACTTTAAATTTCAGCACCTCTTTTCATCCCCACACGGATGGACAGACTAAAAGAGTGAATCAAGCATTGGAAGATATGCTCAGAATGTATGTTAAGGAACATCAAGGTAAATGGGAAGATTACTTACACCTAGTATAGTTTTCTTACAACAATCACTACAAAGCTTCAACAAGATACAATCCATTTGAAATTTTGTATGGCAGGAAGTGCAATACCCCCATATCATGGAGTAATCCAGTTGACAGGTTAGCATTAGGACCTAAACTACTGAAAGAGATGGAGTTAATTCTAAAATAGGTGCAAGGTAACTCGAAAGTTGTGCAAGACAGACAGAAAAATCAAGCAGATATTAAACAACCTCAAAAAGAGTTCTAGGTGGGTGAACATGTCTTTATAAAGGTAAGGCCTAAAAAGAGTTCCTTGAGATTAGGAAGTTGTACTAAGTTAGCACCCTGATATTGTGGACCTTTTGAGATACTGTCGAGAATAGGACAGGTGGCATATCAATTGGATTTACCGCCAAATCTAAAGGTTCATAATGTTTTTCATATTTTCTTGTTAAAAAAATATGTACATGATGCTACTCATGTTATAAACTGAAATAATGTGTAGGTGGAACCCGAAGGATTTTTTCTAGTGGAACCGGATTGTATCCTCGAAAGGAGGGAGATATTGCTTTGGAATCACACCATTGTTTAGGTGAAGGTGAAATGTAAGCACCTTAGTCCAGAAGAAGCCACCTAGAAATTTGAGAGTCATATGTGGTCTGCATATCTAATTCTGTTCCAGGTCAATTCTGAGGACGAAGAATAAATAACATTGAGGATGACGTTATAATTTAAGGGGGTGTGTATGTCACATGCTCCAAATTGCAAACTATTTTATGCTTTAAGAAACATTATGTTATATTTTATTACAAAGTTTGTAATTAATGACCAAGTGGGGTCAAGGATAATTGAATGTAATTGTTGAATATTTTATTAATTAATAAATGAAAGATGAGACAACAGCTTAATGAGGCTATTAAATGAGTGTTTTACTGGTCACTTGGTGGAGAAGGCTGGGTTGAGAGTAGATTGACACTTGGCAACATCCTCAAACTACTTCTAGTTGTTGCAGGAGGAAAATTCCCTATTTTTTTGGTCATGTTTCCTAAGAAAGTGGAACAAGAGCAGGTGGCTCATTAAGTGAAAACTAACCCAAAAGACCTAGGCATGCTATTAAAACTTCCCATTGAAGATAGCTGAGGATGCTCATTCTTAACTTGTGAAAATTCTGAGTGAATTAAGTGCACAACAAAATTTGATGGAGGGGACTAGCATAAGATTTTTTTAGTGAAAAGTGTTGAAGATCTCAACTAGTGCAGCTATTCTAAGCTAAGTTCATACTACTACAAGCAAAATAGTTTTAGTTCTAAATACTCAGTAGAGTTGCAAAGGATTACTAAACTACATCTCTCACCTTGTACTTCTACCAGGTGGACTAAAGACAAGCTCGGGGGTCCTGAGATTTTCAGCTCAGCTATCTCTAGGAGTTGGTTGGGAGGAATAGGTTCCTTAAGTGGTTGTCACCTCTTCTACATTTCCAAGTTCTACATGATTTATCTAGTTTTCTAATTGCATATTTACATCTAGAAGGATTGAGTTTAAGAAATAATGTGTTATGCTTCTGTTTTGTTGTTGTTAGTGTTAGTTAATGAAATATTTTACTATGAAAATATAGTCAAATGTTGGATTAGATATAAATTACGGTAAATGATTAGAAGAATTTCTAGTTTTACTGATAGATTAAAAATACCTAACTGTATTTTTTCACACCTTTTAACGGTAGTACTCTAGTACAATAGGTTAGATTAGATTCAGTTAAAGAATCAAATGAAGTATGCATGAATGTGTTTATTACCTTCTACAGG
>LPNX010749267.1:0-17464 GCA_001517045.1 Pseudotsuga menziesii | reverse complement strand
ACTTTGGCTTGACAGAAGACAGAAGGCTACTGCTGTGTTGGGAGGTCATCTTACTGTTTTGGGTTTCACATCTTGTGGTGATACTATCTTAGAGGAAGTTGCGGGGTTTTATCCTTTATGGTTTCCTCAAGGAAAACTCTTTGTGTCTCTTGTCTCTTGTGATGTTCTTATGTTATTGCAGTGCTTGTTATTCTCTCAGTGAAAAGATCTTAACATAATGCTAGCTTAAATGTTGAAAAACTAACATGGTATCAGAGCTAACCTGAGAAGAAGACATTGTGCAGCTACAGAAACTAGGCCTTCCTAGTTTGTGGATCTTCCTCCACAGATTTTCAGCAAAAGTATGCTAGGATGACTCTCCATTGAAGGGTGCATCTTTCTGTCGATGCGGAACTCAATTTCAAGCATTTTCAGTTTCGATGTGGAAATTAGGGCTTTCTACAGAAGAGGAATTTTTGAGTGAGACCAGCATAGGGTTATTCTCCTCATAAAAACCGAAGTTTAGAGTCCTGGATCAAGAAATTTGGTTGGGTGAAACTCCAGGAAAGTCAAACCCTAGTTTGACCCTGAGCTAGGAGAAACCCTAAATACTAAAACTGCTAAGTTTTGGTACAGTCGCCCTATTCTGAGATTGGAGAAGTCTCAGAAGCTAAAACTTGTAAGGGCCGAAGCTAACATCCTGATGAACACTGTGTCCAAAAATCAGCCTCATATTTGCTATATTCTGGGAGATATGATCTCTCCAAGTTAGGGCTCCATCCTCTTCCAGAAATCATCCATAAACAGGACACCTGGGGATATCGGCAATATATTGGGCTACAGAGGTCCAAATGGAATTATAGAAGATGTTCCAGAAAGGGAACGGAATTTAAATTCTGTGGTCCGAAGATCAGACTTAGAATATGAACCAGTGACACGTGGCATTCCATACAACTTCGCTGTTCTGAACAGTCCTGTAACAGGTCACCTTGGGAAAAGGATCATAAATCCCAAATGGGGAAACCTATTCTAATGAAACCTATGATGTTGGATCAGGGACATGTGAGGTTACCTCAATGAGAAATTTCAGACACAGAAGATCAGTAATTTCAGAGATATAATAGAAACAGTAACAGACATTTCTGCAGAAGAAATCAGAAAATTAGGGCTTCCTGTTCCGGGAGCTTCCCTCCACTATTTTCAGAAAAGGAGTACATTGGACAGCTCCATTTGAAGAGATATATCTGTTTATCCAATCATATTTGAAATATTCCAAGTTTTGAAAATTAGGGTTTCTGTGACAAACCCTAGATCAGCCAGCTCCGGAACAAGAACGGACACCTCAAATCGGTAAGATCTAATCCTTTGCTATTTTCATTTGAGGTTCTCATTTCAAATTGATATATCACATCAGCTTGGTGACAAGCTTGGGGAAGTTGACAACTTCCAAGCCTGGAAGTATATGATCTCTCTGAAGAAAATGGATTGGACACCTACATGAGTATGGAGGTTCCAGTTTCAGAGGGAGATGAGGCTAGAAGCCCTTCACAAAAAGAACTTGGTTAAGGCCAAGAAGAGCATGGTTGATTCAGTCACAGATCAACTTGTACCACAAGTGTCTTCCTTAAAGACACTGAAGATGTTTGATTCCTTGACCAAGCTATTTGAAGGGAAGAACATAAATTAGAACATGACGTTAAGAAACCAGTTGAAGAATGTGAAGATCCAGAATGCAGAGACCATACAGTCATAAGAGTCTCTCAAATCAAGAACAACTTGAAGTAGAAGTGAAGAATGCAGAAGTGGTGATGGCCACCTTGAATGGCCTCCCAGGATCGTGGAATTCATTCATTCAAGGAATGTGTTCTATAAGGAAGTGATTACTTTCAGCAAACTTCGAGAAGAACAAGAAGCTTGACTCATAAGAAGAGAAGAGAAGATGGGAGAAATTGAAGATCAAGCTCTCACCATCCAAAGAAGATCCCTCAAGCGACGAGGAATATGAAGAAATCAACTCTTGAAGAACTTCTTATCCATCCTAGCATTTGGATAAGAAACGATGCTATCATGAAAGAAGAAGACGATGAAGCTGAAGACTCAAGAAGGAGTATGCCCACGAAACAAATAAAGATAAGTATTCAATTGTCATTTCATAATATTGTTTTGTTATGCATTTGTTTATATTTAGTTGATGTATTATGCATGATAGGATGTTTGCATTAATGACAGTATACTACTAATATGCATGTGATGGATAACTAGCTCATGGTGCTATACAAATTCTCCATTGCTACTTATCTAGAATGAAACCTCTTTGCTGACATATTGGATTAGTGCACAATCTCAATGTTGTCCTTGTAGAGATGGAAGGCATCTAGAAAGTTTCAGTGAGATATGGATGAATGTTGTATTGGCTAAAGTAGTTGCATGATCATATATTTATGCATAATAACTTGCCAGTATGAATATTCCTTATGAAATGTTTTTAACCATGTAAATGCATTTGACTTGTAGGAAATATCGCATACATAATCACCTACAAGCAAAGAAGAATGAAGACTTGTTCCGAATAGCAAGTGACAACATTTCAAAATGAAGAATAATATGATGAGTGCAGTGACATCATTGATGCAGAACCTTCCAGCCACCAAGAAGAAAGGGGAGACTAGTTCAAGAAGAATGATGTCAGGGTGCAGTATCGAGACCTGAAGAGAAGTTCATAGTTCCATCATGCAGTAGATGGAAACATCGTGGGATACAAAGCAAGATTCGTAGCATGAGGCTTCTCATGAAAGGAAGGCCTAGACTACGAAGAGACATTTGCAGCCAGTAAGAGTTTAAACACATACATGATGAGCCTGATGAAGATCTTAACCTTTGCTAAAAGGTTGAAGATGAAATTCTATACACTAGATGGATGCATAGAATACTAGTAGCATAGGAAGCTACTTGTCACTCTGGTACATAATGTTTTCAGTGCATAGAGCACAGAAGACAGAGCGAGTATGATGCTTCGCTTTAGAGGGAGTGACTACAGAATATCTTGAGGTTCGACATGGTATGACAGGATGGGAAGATTACTGATGACTCTAGGCTTTACTGAGAGTAAAGTGGATTCCAACCTTTGCTTCAAGGTTGAAGACAGAAGACCAGTGATGCTCCTATTATGTGTTGATACACTATTGTTCTAGGTATGAAGGTGTGGCAGAGTATAGATGGGATCTTCCTTGGACAAGGGAAGTATGCAATAGAGATCCTGAAGAGGTTTGGGATAATGGAATGCAAGGCTATGGCTACACCTATGGCATTGAACCTGAAGCTGTTGAGTGATGCTTCATCAGAGTCGGTTGATGCTACGATGTATCGTCAGATGATTGGGTCCTTGATGTACCTAAGACCAGATATTTGCTTTGCTGTGAACACATTGAGACATGTTCATTTGATGGTTGCAAAGCATGTAGGGGTACAATTGATTATGGGCTCAAGTACGATGTGAATCAAAAGATTAACCTAGAGGGTTATGTTGATTCAGATTGGGCAGGCAGTGCCATCGACAGGAAGAGTACTTCAGGATGTTGCTTCAGTATGGGATCAGGTGTGATCTCTTGGTTTAGCAGGAAGCAATCCTGTGTGGCACTGAGTATAGATGAAGCAGAGTATGTCGCAGCTTGTTCAGCTAGTTGTGAGGTAGTATGGCTACGAAAGCTATTGTCTAATATATTTGATCTCCAGTTGGATGCTACTTGTATACATTGTGACAACCAGAGTTGCGTGAAGTTGTCAGAGAATCCAGTGTTCCATGACAAGTCGAAGCATATCAAGATCAAGTATCACTATATCAGGGATATGGTGCAGAGAGGAGCAGTGAAGCTCCTGTATGTTGCGACGGGGGAACATATAGCTGATGTATTGATGAAGCCATTGGCTAGGATGAAGTTTGAGTACTTCAGAGAGAGACTTGGTGTTCTCGAGATCCAGGTTCCTTCCAAGAGAAAGTGATGAGACCCATAGCCATTCTGACATGGTGAGAGGATTGGTTCCTTCCATGGTTAGATGTAAGGGCTGAGCCATTCTGTCATGGTGAGAGGATTCAGTTCCTTCCATGTCAGATATGAGTGCTATAGATTCAAAGCCATTCTGAAGAGTAGGTCAGATGTAAGGGCTGAGCCATTCTGTCATGGTGAGAGGATTTGGTTCCTTCCATGTCAGATATGGGTGCTGACTGCCATTCTAGGAATGGAGGCACCTGGTCAGTTACCAGGAACACTCAGTCTGGGACTGAGAAAGCCATTCTGACGAGCAGGTCAGATGTAAGGGCTGAGCCATTCTATTCATGGCTAAAGGATTAAGTTCCTCCCATGGCGGATGTGAGAGCTAGACATTCTGTCGAGTAGGACAGATGTAAGGGCTACCACCATTCTGACAAGCAGGTCAAATGTAAGGGCAGTGCCATTCTGTTCATGGCTAAAGGATTTAGTTCCTTCCATGTCAGATGTGAGTGCCGGCCATTCTGTCGAGTAGGACAGATGTAAGGGCTACTGCCATTCTGACGAGTAGGTCAGATGTAAGGGCAGTTCCATTCTGTTCATGGCTAAAGGATTTAGTTCCTTCCATGTCAGATGTGAGTGCCGGCCATTCTGTCGAGTAGGACAGATGTAAGGGCTACTGCCACTCTTCGGGAGAGTGGAGGCACCTGGTCCATTACTAGGTAGCTCAGTCAGGGACTGTGGGCCATTTTGACGAGGGTGTAGGATTCAGTTCCTACCAGGTCAGATGTGAGTGCACAAATCATTCACCACTGTGGTAGGAGGGGCTCCGGCCTGGGTGAGAGTCTTCCATCACTGTGATAGAATGTGTTCTTGTCTGGATGGATGTGCCTTTCTGACGAGTAGGTCAGATGTAAGTGCTGAAATATCTCATCACTGTGATAGGATGTGTTCTTGTCTGGATGGGAGTCTTCCATCACTGTGATAGGATGTGTTCCTGTCTGGATGGATGTGCCTTTCTGACGAGTAGGTCAGATGTAAGTGCTGAGCCATTTCACAGATGGTAGTTGATGTGCCTACCATGCTGGTGAATGTGAGTGTTGGGCCTTTCTGATGAGCAGGTCAGATGTAAGTGCTGGGCGAAGACCTACATGAGGGTAGGCCTACAACCAGCATGAAAAAGGGTTGGCTCTGTAGAACTTCCTATGACAAGATGGTAAACACATGATGATGACCAGAGATGATCCAGATCGAGCTATGATCCAGATCCAGTTATGATGACTCCGAGAGATCCAGATCGAGTGATGATCCAGATCCAGCAGTGGTGATCTAAATCGAGTGATGATCCAGATCGAGTGATGATCCAGATCGAGTGATGATGACTAGAGATGATCCAGATCGAGTGATGATCCAGATCCAGTTCCATGACGATCCAGATCGAGAGATGATCCAGATCCAGATGACTTGAAGATGAAGATGACTTGAAGACGAGATGATCCAGCTGATACAGAGAAGAAGACCAGTGCTGAAAATTGTGTCGAAAGAATACCTTCCTAGTTAAGAGGGAGTGTTGATGTATATGTAACTTCAAAATGTATTCTTCTATATATATTATGTATTGTAACCCGATGTTTATTCCGGGATGTTTCTATTATGTATTTGAGTCATGTGATCATGCCCCGATGTTCCGATCGGGAGGATTAATAATGTAATCAAGTCATATCAAGTCATTAGGTAAGTCCCCACAGTTTTGGGGCACTTGAGTTATTTTACACTAATTAAGGTGTAGGCTCGAGTAGTGATATTAGGTCAAGCCTACGTGTGAAAATGTAATTCAAGTGAATGGATGAATATAAATAGAGAGTGAGAGTCTCTCTATTTGTCACTTGTGAATTACATCACTTGCTCTCTCAAGTGTGGCACACCTTTGGAGAAGGAAATACTTTGGCTTGACAGAAGACAGAAGGCTACTGCTGTGTTGGGAGGTCATCTTATTGTTTTGGGTTTCACATCTTGTGGTGATACTATCTTAGAGGAAGTTGCGGGGTTTTCTCCTTTATGGTTTCCCCGAGGAAAACTCTTTGTGTCTCTTGTCTCTTGTGATGTTCTTATGTTATTGCTGTGCTTGTTATTCTCTCAGTGAAAATATCTTAACATAATGCTAGCTTAAATGTTGAAAAACTAACATTGAAAAGGGTAAACAACGAGATATCTCGAGTTGTTGATTTCTGGACGACACGAACCCTTGGAGCATTTGTGATGGAGTTCGCCATCGACACGATTACTTCCTTTAGTGAAGCCGAGCGACAGTTTTTCAAAGCACCAAGGGGTAATTTTTTGAATTCATTTAGTTTGAGAATTAAAATGCTATTAGCTAAAAATGGTATACTGCTCATTGAATCAGACTGCTAAGATTTTTTAGTACTAACCTATGTTTGCAAGTGAAAATTCCTTCGACGAGCAAAGTGGTTTGCTGTGAAGTGGCAAAAGGTACAAGAGAGATTTTGGATCTTATTCCCTAGGTCAGCATACTGAGTACTCCCTTGTAAGTCCTACAGAGCCAGAACCCAAAGAAACCCCTTCTGTTGGCAAACCTCCAGTAACCCCGCAGCAAAGACCTATTTTCCCTGAAAACCCGTCGCAGTGCGAAAGCCACTCTAATCCAAGTATTCCTATTGCAGGTCAGTCTACCCCAGTGAATTCCCCTCTGCCTACTTCCAGTCCCCCTCCAACCCCCCCTAGATCTACTATGGCTCGCATGAACGATGATATTAAGCTCCTTATTTTCAAAGGAACTGGATCAGAGGATCTAGAATAGTTTTGGTTTCTATGTGAAGCAGTAAGGACTGCCAAGAACATTACAGACCAAGATACCAAAAGAGCGTAGCTAGTTACTTCTTTTAGAGGCCGCGCCTTGACCTGGTTCATGAAGTTTTCCAACACTCAGAACCACGTCCTGACCGATATAAAAGCAGCAATGATAAAGGAATTTAAGAAGCCGAAATCAGAATCGCAGTGTATTACGGAATTAAAGGATATTCAGCAGAAGTGCGGCGAATCAGTGTGGGACTTTGATCAGAGGTTCAAAGTTCTGTTGGACCAAGTCAGTTTCACCATAGGACCTGCACAGCACAAGGAATGGTTCATTGCAGTGCTGTTACTGCATATCAGAACTCCACTCATGCAATAGAAGGTTGCTGACCAGCAGGAGGCTCTGGAAATTGCGATGAAGCTTGAAACCGCTCCTGACGAAGATAATTCTAGTATTGCTCAAATCCAAGCGCAGTTGGTAGCGATGGCTTTGGAGCTTCGCGATATGAAGAAAGAGAAACCCAGTCGAGAGGAGGTTTGGTGTACGCAATGTCAGACAGAAGGTCACGATAGGGAACAGTGTCCTGTGGTAAGAAATTACCTAGACACTGGTGCGCCAAACCCGTTCAACCCTACTATGCTATATTGTGAAATCTGTCAGACAATTGGGCAGCATCGACCTGAGAATTTCTATCTACTACAGAGGTATGTGCAAGTACCGACGAATCCCTATTGCACGTTCTGTAAGTCTGTAGGACATAATGAAGATGAGTGTCGCAGTTATGATCTCATGAGAGAGCGCACCTATGACGCCTATCGGGTACAAAATGAAGGACATAGCAATGATGGCTATGGTTACCGCGGTGGTGCATCCGGTAGAGGTGCTTTTGGGGGTCGTGGTCGTGGGGGTATGGCTGGCAGAGGACGTGGTCAGGTGGTGTATTATAACTGTAACCAAGCTGGACATCTAGCTCGCGATTGTCAGAACCCCACTACGACATGTCGGTATTGCCGCGCAGTAGATCATGTGATCAAGCAGTGCCCGCAGCTGATAGCTAAGATTCAGGAAAGAAACAATGCCCCTACTCAGAATCTACAGATGATTTCTGTCGAACCAAGACCTGCCCCAGCCATTAATGTTGTTACCCGGAGTGGAGCTACAACGCACATACAGAATACGGAGAAACAGCCTGACGAAGCTTGGGGTCATAAGGCCCCACAGAAAGTCCCAACATTTGATCTCAAAAGAGAAAAAGAAACATTCATGGAGTCCAAGAGAGATTTTGTTGATCCTAGAATGGCAGTAGCACCTACGCAACCACGTCAACAGCAGTCGCAGTCACAAGAAGCTTCGACGAACAAAGTAAGTACATTGTATTCCTTTTTACAAAGCTGTATGAAACTCTTACGAAATCAGAATGCTCTACATGAGTTGCAGAAAGTTATTGATTCTTGCGAACTTTAGCAAAGTTCTAGTAAGACAAAACCTATTAATAGAGTCAGAAGAACTGGTAGGGAAATGAGGCTGAATGCTCAGATCGGAGAGTATGAGATGACTGATGTGATTCTGGACTTAGGATCAGAAGTAAATGTCCTAACCAAGCAGACCTAGGAACAAATGGGACAACCTAGCCTTGATTGGTCCCCTATTCAGTTGAGATTAGCAAATCAACAGAAGATTATGCCCCTAGGATGATTCCCTAGTGTCCTAGTAGATATTGATGGGGTCAACACTTTAGCAGATTTTGAAGTTATTGAGATCATTGATGACAGCAATCCATACCCAGCCTTGTTAGGAATTGAATGGGCAATGGAAAATGCTACAGTCATTAACCTTAAAAAGAGACAGATGACTTTCAAAGGGAAAGAGTTGAGAGTCATAATACCACTGGATCCCTCACAAGGAGAAAGGTACTCAGAGCCCCTCAGAGATGAAGACCAGGATGTTCTGGATCACATATATAAAATCACAGCTAAGAAAGAATATTATGTCGATCCTCATACCGAAGGTATCAGGGATGGGCAGTGTGACAGCCCCTGCATGTCGGATTCAGATGATGAGTTAGAAAATTGGCAGAACAGACTTTATGAGCTACATGGACATACATGTGCCAGAATTACCAAATCTCTCAGATGGCTTGGTGCACAGGTAAGAGTCCTACCTATTTTTGATGACTTGTCAGACCTAGAATAGTTTATTGAACAATTCTCAGAAAATATACCAGATTCATAGAAAATGGAGACTCTGGATTCAGTATTCATAGCCACAGCAACCAGATGGTGGAATGGCCATAACAAGAACATTCCTATTTGGGAAGCTTGTCAGAAGTTCCTTCGCTTGAGATTTATGGAGCAGCCCCAGGAGGTACGAAGCAGGTTTGATGGAAAAACTAGCCCGCAGGAACATTTGGCCCAGTGCTATGAAGCATGGAAACATGTACCTCAGGAAGAATGGGTACATAGGTTTGTGCATACTCTGGAACCGATAGCAAAGAATTGGTACGCAGAGGCTGAAATTCGCCAGGATACTGTAAGTTGGGATTGTCTGGTTGATAGTTTTGTGCTTACATTTTCTATTTATGAATTTTGTCCAGCTTTAGATGCAGCTCTCAAGTTGTTTTGTCCTAAGGTATGTGATGATCAGGAAGTAGCAGCATCCCACCCTGAGTGGAACGAATGCGGCGCTCATGCAGTACAATGTTATGACCTTGCAATTGACGAGGGTAATGATCCGCGCACTATTGAAATTCCTGAGTCAATAGGACATTGTGATGTGCATGGACCAGCAAAAAAACCTAAGTATGCTCCCATTGGAGATTATTGGGGTGAAGGAATGGTAAGCAAAGCGACCCAACTTCTCCAAAAGTATCGGGACCTAGACCTGATGAAGTTCTTTGAAAGCATTTTGTCGTGGGTAGAAGCTTGACTCCATGCCGTAGATGGTGTTCAAAGGTGTCGAATGCCCTTATTAGGGCACAGTCACAGCTACTGCTTGTGTCGAAGAGGGAAAGATATGCCGAAAATGAAAAATGACCGTTTGAAGAAATCAAATTTGGCAGCACTGGTACGCTCCCTGCATTAACTTCCTTTATTAATGCGATATTGGAAAATCTACTGCTGTTTGGACAAGATCCCTATCAGATTTGGTGCCATCAATGCACAGTTATGACAGAATTAGTCGGTGGATTGTACAAAAAGACATCTAGGCCCAGGGACATCGCATTACACATTTCCTTGAATATCACAATTGAACATATGTCAGCTGATCGTGAACTTCAGGACCTATTGAGAGGATTTGAACAGAGGGGTCTGCAGAGTTTTTCGCTAACCCTCCTGCCCCTGCACCCTGCGAAGAAACTCCCCCAGCACCGTCCCAACCAATGCAGACACGATCTACCAAGAAGAAGTTTAAACCAGAAGTACACTCTAAGAGGAATGAATACCAACACAAGCATTCAGGGCAAACATCGGTGGATCCTGAGATGAATCCATCGAGTTCTACAGCAGCCCCACCTGTAGAAGATGAGAACATTGCACCGAAGCATCCACCGTATATTCCACATGTTTGCCCAGGATTTTAGCTACCATGGCGAACAAATAAATTCACAGTACGCACCCCTTCGTTGCCACAGGGTGTACAATTGGTCGGGACCATGATAGGGAAAATAGACCGGCTCAAGTATGCTGACCATGACACGAATGATCGTGGGAAGTTTCCATAGTTCGCACCAGGACGATACTTGCATTATGTCAAATATCTAGAGGCTAACATGACATTGCTCGAAGTAAAATAGTGGGCTGCTGGTTTGGATCGCGGGTCTTCTGAAAATACTCAATGTTCCCCATTTTGGTCGCAGCACACAGGTGACCATAGTGGTCAAGAAGCTACTAGCATTAGTACATGACAGCCACCTGTGGATAGGAGACAAGAAAATCCCAATTAATGGCAAGCTCATCCATAGGATCACAGCCTTACCAATAGCGGGGCCTGAATCGAGGACCAAATTTCCCTCAAAGAATGAAGATACCAAGCTTGCACAAAGCATGAAGGAACGCTTCGGCCTGATGAAGGGAAAACGAGGGTATCACACTTCCGCGATTCAACACCATGAGGTTCACTTCGCAATTGAGCTTTTAGCATGTAAGATTATGTGAAAGTGCATACCCTATGAAGTACCTGCTCTGGTTATCAGAATTGTTGTGAACTGTGCCAAAGGCTACATTTATAACTGGGCAGCGTATATCGCGAAGGAATTCCTTGAAGACGCTCGCCATGCGTAGGAGAAAGGTAGGCCCTTTCACTATTCATGGTTAATAATCCTTATCTCCTTGGTAGGGTGGCAAGAACCTACTGAGGTGCAGTTTACTGATATACCTCCGGACCTACCTGGCGCAGTATGGTACGCCTCTCTATGGGTTTCCCAGGATGAAACCCTAAAGCAGATGAAAAACTATGTATTTTCCTTTTATATGATGGGTATCTCGTATGAGATCACAAAAACTCCTCGGCTCAGTAATGAGTTATTCTCTCAATACGACGGCGCAGCCCATTTCAGCATCGACATGCATCATATTATCATTCAGGCCCGCGCGGATCCAAAGCATCAATGGTTTAAGTTACCGTATGTAGTGACCAAAGATGACATCCTCGTGGTAGTTCAACAATGTCTAGCTGAATGGTTGAAGGACGTAGGGAGAATACCCACCATTCCAGTTCCCTCAGTTACCAATGTAGGCATAGGCCCTAGTCCCACACAGCAGCAGGAACCCCCCGAGGACAGTGAAGAACAAATTGAGTCGCAACAGAGTGCGAGCGATCAGGGTGGAGATGATGGAAATGAAGAAGAAGAGGAAGCATCAGTTAAAACTGTTTCAGACCCTAATCGACAGGATAAGCACAAGACACCAGAGCCAGAGGAAGTGAACAAACCCCAGCCCCGAAAGAAAATTAAGGCGTCGAAGGACAAGAATATTGATGAGGAACCCAGCCTGACAAGTGAGGAGCTTGATCAGGCTCTATCGAAGTCCACAGAATTTCTCACCATGAAATGGTCAAAATTCACAGTTACACATCTGAATGCCATCACTGGTGTAGCGAAGCACATTTTGGAGTTGAAGGACTTGTTGCCGCCTTTTCACACACCTGGATCACGTGGCAGAAATATTCAAGCCACTCGGTGTGTCCTTGGGGGCAAGTCTCGAGTCAAGGCTGTCACCTTGTTCTTGACTCCTCTGTTTAGGCTCAACTCCTAATGAAGCCAAGGGGGGTAGACCCTATTAAATTACTAAGGATGATTTCTTAGTGTGGTGATGTTAAACTGAATCAGTTATTTAGGAGTTTGAAGATTTTAACTATAAACAATTGAAGATGACAAGATACGAAAATAACACACGAAAGCACAAAGCTGATAAAAAATATATATATGAAACAAAAAGACTAGTGCCTTAATAATGGAGTCAAAAGAGATCAGTGTGCTTGCATGTGTTTGGAATAAATGTTTTGCGATTGCATCTTGGTATGTTTTAAGTTAAAAATTAAGTATGAATTGATTAAATTAGGCTAAAGAGGGACTCCAGATATACCCGAGAGTACTTGGAGTATGTCCAAAACAAAGCCTATACGGCTACCCGCAAGGAATATGTGGGCTGAAATGGAGTCTCTGGGGCTGTGTTCGTAACGCACCTATTAGGGTGTGACAAAGATCGGCGCCCCGAGGTCACTTTTCAGTAGGTTCTCGCTTCCTTTGGGTATTTTTCCACCGTAAAGGTTTGATCGAGGTGTTGGATTTTCACCTGATGGTTTGTTAATTGGGGAAGGTGAGTCTTAATTATGCTAGTCACCCAAATGCTTTTGATACAGCTTGACTGATCGGACGAACTGCAGCCAAGTGCAGAGCATACACACTGGAGTCTTGTAAATTTTAATAAGTTTTAAAGGAGTGTTCTTGCTTAAAAAGAAAAGCCTCCAAGAACCTCTTTCGATCCAAGTGGATCTCAATCGGGGAATCAAGGAGGGGTTAATTTTAAGATGCTGATAAACAAAAGATGAGAAAATAACACAACTACGCAAAAGCGGTTTTCTGATTAATCCTACCACGAATCTCTTTCCCCTTGCGGGTCACTCGGGAAATCGTGGGGTAAGTATTATGATTACTTTTGCAAATGAGATAGGAATATGGAATTAAAAAACAAGATCAAATATACTACCCTATCAATCAGATAAATTCTAGTAAAAGGAAATAAGCAGAAAAGACAAAAAAGGCACCGACGCGAATCCCCCCAGGGGGGATGGGGAATGGGCTCGAAAGAGCCTATTCAAAGGATGATTTTATTATAGAGATTACAATATCAAAGCACTGATGAAACATATATTTCTTGTTCCTTATACAGGATGAAACCAAGATATTACAGTTTATGCAAAAACAATTACAAATTATGTGACAAAAGAGAGCCCCCTGGGGGGATTTGAGCGCTCCAACAACCACTTTGGACAGCAGCTTCTTTTCTTCTCTGTCAGACCTGATAAATGACAGCAAATGAATTAGAATAACAAATGCTCCAAATCACTTTAAGAGTGCCTTTGGGTCAGCCTACTTTATCTAAAAAATTTAATGGAATTGAACTAGTTAAACCGACGAAAATGGAACCAAGGAAAGCAAGCTTTCCTTGGGATCTTGGCTTGCTGTTTGTGCAGCCAATTAACAGCACTGATATTGCAGAATATTGAAATGATTGAACAGCAAATGAAACTACCTTAACAGCAAGCTATTTATTCTTCACTAAAATACTTGCGAAACTAAGGCAATTTAGCTAGATCTCTTGAATTTGAACTTTATGTGCACAATGAAACTAAGATCTAGAAAATTGAAGGGATCTTGATAATTAGATCTATGTATGATTTTCTTTATGAGATAGATCAGTATTTAAAAAGAAACCTTAAAGTAACCATCTTTGAGGAAAGTTTAATAATTTTTAAAGGAGGAAGAGAGAGAAAGAGTGTTGGTTTCTTTGAAGATCCACAGTAGAGCCTTCAGGTGGAATGCCGAGGGAATATGCCTTTGAACTATTTTGAAGAGAATGAAGAAGCAAACTAGATCAGCATCCTCTCCAAACTGTAAACCTGCAACTCAGCTGAAATCAAAGAACTTGCCAAGACACTTGTGAGATCCGATTAGTACATACAAAGAGATTCAAGATAACATGCATATAATCTTATAGGACATGCTAGATCTAGAATTCTAAACATGCATCAAAGGAGAGTGACAGTCAACAAACTTATTGAACAACATCTTTCCTATCAAGATTGTAATAAGCTAATTACCAATCTTAACCACAGATCTACAAGAAAATAGCAAGAAATGACCACAGATATAGGTTACCTCAGTAGAGCAATGGCAATAATCATCCACACATGTAATGGCACCACACCGTATTGCCTCCAAAGCTTTTCTTTATTTAAAATGAGAATTACAACAATACAATAGCAGCAGTACCTCAATCCCAGTTCTAACTCCTTGGAAGAGGAGGCTGTGCCTTGATTTATACAATTTGCAGGCCATCTAGCCCAGGGGGGGCGCAATTCCTCATGGAATCAAGTGAAATCCTCTGATGGATAGTTCATCAATGCAGAACTGAGGCTGAACTGAGCCTACTTGTCAACCGGGGGCCTGATCTGGCTGACACATCAACCCATACACTGACACATCGGCCCAAACACTGAAGAATCCACCAAAAATCATCCAGTTGAGCCAAAAACGTGTTGAGGAGAGAGGGAGGGCGAAATTCCCCATAAAGACCACTATAGATCAAGTCTGGATCTGATTTGATCCCCTCCTTCAGTCAAGGATTTGTCAGATCTAGTCAATCTGCTCCAGATCTGATTGATTTCAGTAAAATCGGTTGAGAATCCATTGATTTATTTGATTTTGGATTTGCTCCATTATTCATCAATTTATTAATTAAAATAATCAATAATTGATTTTTGGGGCTTTCTGGCCTGAGTGATGGAAGATCACACAAAACTTAGGAAAAAGTGGGCCCATGGGTTTACATGGTGCTCTTAGCTTCAAAATGAGCACCTACATGACTGAAACTGATTATTTGGCCCACTTTTATTACAGACTCAATTTTTCCAATTAAACTATTAAAAAATAGCCTAAGTTTTGGAAAAATTAAAATTTAATAAGAAACCCTGAAAAAACTGAAAAATTGAAAAATTGAAAAACACCTAGGGGGACTTAGACATGTTCATATGACTCAAAAAAGATGTCTAGCATGCTTACACATTGACACATAGACTCTAATAACCTCAATAGGCACAAATGCCAAGTCGACCACCCCAACTTTGGAGGTATGGAGTGAAAAACTCAGAAATTATCAGTCGTTTATTCAACAACCAATAATAACCAAGGGAAAAAACACCCTGGGCTGATCGGATTGACAAATGAAGTCTAAGAGACCGAGTCTTTTACAGACACTATCATGCTAGAACATTTATTACAACTCCCCCATGGGGTATGAACATGTGATATGATACAACAAGCACTTCCTAGAAGTACTTCCAAAGGTCTTTTTGAAGTCCGAACAAGTTAACCCTGTCCGGTTCACCAGGCTCACTTGATAAAAACCACTAAGTACAACTTAGGTGGTAACATTCTGGCTCCATCTGGGACACATTCTCTAACTGATCTTCTTTTCAAAGGAGAGGATGTGAGAACTCTAGAATCTCTGTTTCCTGCAAGGCAATTAGAGATTGTCAGTAACATGTATATATAAGAAAAAATTAACCATAAACAAACTAATGTACATAATTAATAAAGGAATATTTTACAAAAACTAATATACAAAGGAAAATTTTCAACATGGTACAACATAACTATAATACAATTTAGAAATATATGCAGGGCAAGGTTTAGAAATTGGCCCTGAAACCACCGATGCCACTAAAGGCATCAAACTGTCTTGGTGAAAAACAGCTTGAGGAGAAAACCATTCACTGGTAAGCTCAATCTTTCTCCTTCCAAGTCATTTAGATAGAAGGAGTTCGTTCCTACTATTTCATCAATGATGTATGGTCCCAACCATAGGCTGTCGAGCTTTCCATGCTTCCCAGGTTTTTCTCTTCGTTTGTCCCAACGTAGAACCATATCACCTACTCGGAAGGAACTCGACCGAGTAGATTTATCGAAGGCTCTCTTGACCTTGTCTAAATTCTTGATACTATGGTCAAGAGAGTCTCTTCTGCTCTCATCTAGCTCGATTAATTGGTTTATTCTATTCTGGACGGCCTCCTGATCTGAGCTGAAAGTCTGGAGGAGATGATACACTGGAAGATTTAGATGGATTGGTAAAGTGACATCAAGGCCATAGACTAGTTCGAAAGGGCTCCTCCCTGTTGAACTTTTCTTAGTGATCCTGTCAGCCCATAATGCCAATTTGACTTTGCTATCCCAAGCCTTCTTATTGTCACCCACAATTTTTTTGATTATGGTCATTAAGTTCTTGTTACTTGATTCTGCTAGACCATTTCCTTGGGGATAGTAATTAGATGAGTGAGATAGGATAATGCCGTACTTGAAACAGAAAGACGACATCTCGGAAGAAATAAAGCATGGGCCATTATCTGTGATTATTCTAGCTGGCACACCGAATCTTGTGATGATTTTGTCTTCTAGGAAATCCATGACTATGGCATTAGTTGCTTTTTTTGTGGGTATGGCCTCTACCCACTTGGTAAAATAATCTGTGGCGGTAAGAATCCAAGAATAACCGTTGCTTGAGTTATCCTTGAACTTACCGATGAATTCAAGCCCCCATTGCTGAAAAGGAGCTTGGACTACTATTGGATTTAGAGGCAAGGCTTTCATTTGTTGCTTTCCGGTAAATAACTGACATTGGGGGCAAGCTCTGACAGCCTTGTGTACATCTGAAAATAGGTTTGGCCAATAGTAGCATGCTCTAAGGATTTTGTGGGCAGTTGTTTTAGCTGCAAAATGTCCACCACAAAATCCTGAATGGAACTCAACCATGAGTTTTTTGGACTCAGGTTCATCGACACATCTAAGTATCAAACCATCCGGGTTTCTCCAACCCAAACCATCTTTGGTCAAACAATACTTAGTTTCCTTTAATCTTAATGCCCTTCTTTTATGACCCAGTAAGTGATCGGGGCACGTAATGTTGCGGAGAAAAAATATGATGTCGGCGTACCAGGGATGCTGCTCCAATCTCTTAAACTCATCTGATACATTTTGCTCTGAATTGCTGCTTTGGCAGATTATTCCTAAAGCCTCCTCATTTCCCTGGGTCAACATCTTTGCAAGACCCTGTCCCTTGATTAGTTTAGTAGGTCTTATTTCCAAATCATACTCCTGAATTTTTGAAACCCACTTACCCCTGACTCCTAGACAGTCTTGCTGAGACATGATATCCTTGACAGCTGCACGGGGTACATATCCAATGATTTTGGAGTAACCTATATAAGTTCTGAAATGTTTAAGGGACTTGACAAGAGCATAGGCCTGTTTCTCCATTATGGTATACTTTAATTCTGAATTTTGCAAGGCCCTACTCATAAAGGCTATGGGATGCTCTTGTCCCTCCTTATTCTTTTGAAGTAAAACACCAGCAATGGTGTCTTCAGAGGCAAAGGAAAATATTTCGAACTCTTTAGAATAATCAGGGCTAAT